>OY813002.1:70727574-71137574 GCA_963681545.1 Germaria angustata
TGTTGTAGTGGTGAGAAACCTGGCTAATCTTTGATTTCTACCTTTTTTATCCGACCTTTGTGCCGATGTTATTCTTTTTTCGAAGTGGTTGGGTAGTCAGGGGCTTCCTGGTTAGATTTTTGAAGGGGTTCTTAAGGCCACCTAATTTTAAAACTCGAAACCAAGGTGAAAAAGTTTTTGTCCTCTGCCAGGGAACGAATATGGGGCAACAAAACTCTATAGTAGACTAAAATACGAGCCAAAAAGTTCAAAAGCGGTAAAATTTATCATTTTTAAAGATATTTCAAGGCGCCAAAGAAACAGAAAAGGAGGAATTGGCCATTAAAAACAAGAGGTTAAACTGAAATCGAAAATCGCAGAGATAATGGAGACTAAAAGTGAAACAAATTTGGAGGAACAGTTATACACCGGAGTATGAAAACAATAGAGTCAATTGAAGGCAATAAATTAGACCCTGATATGACGTATGTCAACCTTAATTTTAATAATTTTTTTAAATTATACAATTATAAACTTTTAATAACTGATTTGGCTATATTTCGTAATAGTCAATAATGTTTTATTTGGGTGATATTAAAATTAAAAAATAATAATAATTATTCTTGTAATTTATTTATGAATAATTTGTGAACTTAAAAAATCAAGTTCCTTTAGGGATGAGAGCTTGATTTTTTATTATATATAGTGCACATCATGTCATTATTCTTCGACATTGTGCTCAAAATAAATTATTATAATTACTACCTGGACGCGTACGTCACGACACGCAATTATATTTGACCTCTAAAAAATATTCTGCTTTGACATGACAAACATTGTAAAAGTGTGAATATTTTAAGGATATTTTTTTAAGTAAATTTTTTAGAACGTTATGGTTAATGTATTCTCGTATAATATTTAAATTTTAGAACTTTTTCTAAGTATAAATAATTTTTCTCTTCTCTTGCTGATTTCGGATTTTGGTTTTCATATTTCATCTGCATTTTTTTACAAGTAAGTGATATTAAATTCTATTAATTCTTCAATTGATGAAATATTTGAAAGACATTTAATATAAAAAATTTGTAAATAACTTATTACGAAACTTAAAACATAAATGTCTTTATGTATATAAATAGCAATTCATTTTAATTTGTATAAATTAATTATAAAATTTAACAAATTTCCAAAATTTAAGCTATAAAGACCAAAACTTCAATTTAATTATATATACGAGTAATTATTTATTAATTCTCTTACAGACCTAAATTGGAGTTAAACTAACGATTTTTTTATCTACTTATGATTTTTCATTAATTAAATTTTAATTAATATGTATTTTCTTCTAGTGCTTAAAGATTTTTTCAAAGAAATTTTTGAAAATTTATGTGTTACAAAGGATCTTATAAAGGTGTTTTTTGAACACACAACCTGGAATTTATTTTAACAAACATTTAAATTTTCCCATAATTTAAAATTAAAACCCAACATTAGATTCATAAATTAATAATGTTACAAATTTTAGTTGACAAAGGCTACACATAAGGATATGCTCCCACGTTCACGCAAATTTTTAAGAACTCATTGAAAAGGAAAACTTGATTAAGTTTGGATAGAGAAAATGATGAGTTTTTTTTATCCTGCATGGACAGTTTAAGCAGTTTGTTAAATAATTATTTTTATCGTCAAATATTTAGATAATTTCTTATTTAGTACTTCATTACACTTGCAGATGCTCATAACAATCATAAGTGACTTATGAAGCCAAACAATGAATTCAACTTCTCTCTGTTTAATTCAGCTATTTTGTTACCAAATATTTTTTTTGGAATTGCTGAACTATAAACCACTGAAAAAAATTTATGGAAACTAATTTTCAGTTTCTTCGCTTGAGGGCGTATTACAGTATTAAATATCATCGATCGAAATATCACACAACATCTTCTTGAAACGTATTGAAATTTCGGACGATATCGAATCCAAAAAAAATTTTTGTCAAACATATTAAAATTTGAACCGATATCAAATGACGTAATACTCCCCTTAAGGTCCGGTTAGCCGAACGTTCACGTTAGCTAATGTAAGGGACGTTTGTTTTAGGCATATGAAACCAATGCAAATGCTTATCCAAATTAAATGTCACGTTGACGGAACGGCTGAACCTGTATAAAATAGAATTTCATAACGTTTTTACGTGACATTTGTATACCAGTGATGGGACTATCATTTTGTTGAGTTGTATTGTGGCCCAAAATCTTTTTCCGGTACTTTTATTGATATATGTAAATTATTAAGCATCTAAAAATTAAAAAAAAGTAAATTTCAGAGATTTTCATATCGATATGTAAGTAAAATTGTAAATACTACTGAAAGTCTGTGACGAATATATGATTTTTCAGGCATTTGTTAAATGTACTCTTAACAATGAAGTCATAACATTTATCAGCTTGTTGTAACTCTGACAGTTTATTTTCATAATCAGACTTCACGTGTGATGGTATTGTCTTCTCAAAAAGCAGCTGCAACTGCATTTCTGCTAGAATTAATTGATAGAGTTGAAAATTTTATGAAGTGATTTGCAAAAACCACGCCTATAAGCAATAAAGAGCTCAAAGCCATCATCAAGGATCTAAGAATATATGGCGACTGTGACATTTGTCGAAGAGTCATATGATGAAATTGCTATTTGTAAAAAGCTTCATTGGAAAAAATGATAAAGAAAAATTGCAACCTACTAAAACACAGAAAACGAGATAAATATGGTGAAAATGTAATTATGTATTTGGTACCTTTTACGAACAAACTCGCGCTTTTGTGGACATTATACTTATTTGCAACACTAATTGTCATACGTTTTCAAGATAAATTAAAATGTCCACAAATTAGTGACACATCCCATCCAATATAAGAGACAGATATAAATTTAGGTCTAGTTCATTTTCACCATTGAGACGTCATTCCGATGCATTTTCAAATGTTTTTAATGATTATTGTCATCTCATGGTGCCGATATCTAATATGGTCTTCTTAGGGCCTTTACTAAAATCTAAAAGTCTTTATGCGCCGTACTTGAGGCTTTTAAACTAATTTTAGGATTGTCCCACGCGTATCTTACACTGATTCATTTCATTTAACTACCCTTATTGCAAGGACCTTTGATAGGACTATTTGCTATCATGTAAACTAAAAACACGTTTACAATTACTTCTTTGCCATTCCTTCTGGATTTTATTAAAAAAAGGTAAGAAGCAGGAAGGACTCTTTAAAATTTTATAATACTCGTTGTAAGGCAAACAAAATTTAATTTTGAATACATATTTAAAGGTACAGACATATATATATATATATATATATATATATATATATATATATATATATATATATATATGTATATATATATATATATATATATATATATATATATATATATATATATATATATATATATAAACATGTAAAAGCCCAAATGCAGCACAAGTATTAGAACACGTTTAAAAACTTCCACTAAAAAGTATGAAGAAAACTGTGTAATAAAAGAGCAGGCAGGAATTAATAGTTTCTACTGCCTTTTGTTTCTCTTATTAGTTGCATTATGATGTGATAAAGTCCACGTGTTCCATTCAACGAATATCTAATGTTTCAATAATGTTACAGAGAATATATAACACATGGTGTTGTATTCTTGATTAAGTCATGTCTTTTCTTTTTTTTCTTTGTGTGAAAGGCAACACATGTAATCGTAATAATTTTTATTTTTTTTAAATTATATAAATACGTGAGGAGTACAAACGAAATCTTTGCTTGAATATAAACTATTTACAAAATAAAAACGGAAGCATTGAAATAATTTGCTCTAAAATGGTTTTAGATATGCCTAAACGATTATTAAATTTTTTTCTTCTTTTAGTTATTGAGTTGAAATCAAATTATTTTAACTAATTTAAGAAAAAAGATTATGGGGGTTATACGTGCAATCACAGAAAATATATATAAATTTAATTAATTTGCTTAAGAGCTTCATAAATTATTTCGCAAGGACTAAATTTTATAATAAAGATGAGATCATATAAGTTTCGATGTGTTCTTTGTCGTGTCTCTTTTTGAAGAGCTTTTTGTACCTTGAACGCAAATCTGGACAGAAATACAAATTTCTTTTTTATAATTTCTACATAGTAATTTTATAAAGTTTTTTTATAGTACTTAAATCGGGTTTGAATATGGCATGGATATATTTATTAAAAATTTATTTTTAGTCAAGCTTATTACAAACCTGGTTTAAGATGCCTGTGAAGGATGATTTACGAAAAAATACTTCTTGAATCAAAAATGGCGGGTTTTTTTTGTTTGGTATATATTTGATTTAAAAAGGGGACACCAATAATTACCTGCTTCTTGGGTCTGTGTCTGTGATAACAAAGGGTTTTTAATAGACGTTATTCATAATTATATTTATAATTGATATAAGAAGATTTAACTAACGATAGTTTAATCTCTGTACAATCTTATTGTAATGTACAGTGTATAGTGGACTATTAAACATGAAATTGATGTTAAATACGACTTCTTAGAATATTGTTTTAGAAAGATTTAACAGCGAAAAGGAGCGGCGTATATTAACATTGACTAATAAAGATAAAATTTACAATATCGATTTGAATACTCTTAAAAAATTATATTTACAACAAGAAAGTTCATGGCATAATTATAAAATTCATAACTTAAAAATAAAATATGGAAAAATCTCACATCAACATAAGACCACAGATGATTATTGGGGTCTTCGAATACAAATTGGTGCCACGTTCAAATATAATAGCAAAGGCTTGTAAATGGAAAAGAATATGAAAAAATATTCCTCTAAAGAAAGAACTTACTGTGGAAGGTATTTTAATGACTTCGCACATGAATTTTCTTTATTCCACCAAGTTGCACGATTTTGTTGGGTAGCCGATCTACGTTTATGGAACAATGTACGTTGAAAATGTTCAGACTCAATGTCTATTATAGTTTCCGCCGTAAAACTAGATCCCGTTTACGTCCACTGTATTCGACTCAGAGCAAATGAAATTGCTTGCAATTGAAGGTTGTTTGTGAAAAGCTTCGAGCGAACAGGTGCAACTGCTCAGCTGAGTTATAGTCAGGTCTATGCTCTTAAGCGAGAAATTTTCTACATATCTGGTATAAAAATACGAAATGGCTTTCTGAATTTAATAATAATTTCTTTGGGAATAAATTACGTTCTTGAATAGAGGATTGGAAGTATGGAAGACGATAAAATGCTTATCTTATTTTCAAAGATAATCGCAGCGATGCACAACAGATATGCATATTTTAACAATATAGGCTCGTAATAAAAAGACGTAAATATGTCTAAAAAATATACATTTGCAAATTGAATGAAAATGGTTACTTGAAAAGTGGGATTGGGTATTCATTGATCTTTAAGCTCATCTTACCCCAAGAACGGTCGCTTATCATTCAATGCATTACTTGAAAATATTTCAGTGCTCCAGATATTGAGATAATTTATATCGTGGTAGACGTATTTACCATATTTCCTTCATAATAAAATGTGCCGGGAGTTACCAATCCAAACCATCTTACACCGTTTTAAAATTAGATGCTAAATTGTTTGACTCCTTGTCATGGAAACCTATATTAATAACAGAGTAATTTAGAACACATTTGTCAATTATTAAATAATATCACATTTGAGGCCATAAAATTCCATTATCTAAAGTTTTGTTCGGCTGACAAGTATAGACACTGTCGCGGTCAGCAGAACACGGAAAACGTGAGTGACAATGGCGGAATAAGTTGTGGCAACTAATTAGATTTTTGCTTGTCACTAAACGGATATATAAAAATATAATTTAAAATTTTAGAGATAAGTACTCATTCTAAGTTCATCTTTAATTGATAATACTATGCAATAAGTAAGAAGGGTAGATCTAAATTTTTTCGGTTAAAAAATACAATTCAAATTTTTTAAATTTTATTTTTACAAAATTTTCAATAAATACCACCCTTAGTCTGTGCTTTAGTATACTAATTAAGGATGTTTTTTTTTCAACGATTTCAATTAGGATAGTAATTTTTTATAGTAACGAAAGGTAACGTAAAAGTAATGTCATAATTTTAAGTGGCTGCCATTTTATTATAAATGTAAGAAACGATCTCTGATTATTTTTGAGGTGTATATTGCTTCATGTTTTATATACAATTAATTTTCTATGTACCTAAATTATAGATATCAAATGAAAAATGTCAGCCAATTCATATTATGGCGTTACTTTTGCGCCACTCTTTATGTAACATTAGATAATGGCCACAGAATGCATCAACAAACTCAAATCAAAATTACTGCCTGAAAACCATTAAACTACCATTTCTTCATTAACTATTTCAAGTGATAATACAGCTTCAACAAACAAGAAAATGTTTTAACTCTTAAAAAGCATCGTCTTATTTTCTTTGTTCTTTAAAAAAAATTTTTTAATATTTTTATTCACCAGAATTTCATTTAAGGTTTTAAATTTCTTCAAGAGTTGTGGCCGTTCTTATTTTTGTTTCCCATTTCTTTAAAGAAACAACTCTATTTATTTCTTGTTTCGAAATCGTATTTGTGTTAATGTCAAATAATATTACTTACTTATAAGGTCCTTTCATACTCAATATTTTTTATAATAAACATCTCTACACGAAGAAATCATTTGCCACCTACCCATTCGCCTTTTTTAACCCTGTTGGTACCGTTCTTCTTATTTGTAAATGGCTTGATGTTCAAATTCATATTTATTATAATTTGGATTGATTTGACACTAATTTATTTTGCTACTTTAAAAGCTCTTCCCCCTTTACTTCTTTCATAGTTGTTTCTAGGAATATTATGTGTTTATTTTGGTTGCTATTAACATTTCTATATAAATAAAAATAAGAAAAAACTAAGCGTTTTTAGATATAGAATTTAAAAAAGATGCATTCAACCACCATCTGTTGGAGTTGGACTGCTCTTATTAACTGGGGAGAAATCTTAAGTTTCAAAAATTTATTAGGAACATCATTTCGAAAATTTTATTTCAAACATTGAATCCCGCTGTACAAACACGTAGTCAAAATAGCTTTTGTAAAATATTTTAAATATTATATTTGTATCCACTTAATATTAGAGTCATATTAAACGTATTAATGTTAAGCTGTGCACGTCTTCTAAAATTATATTTTTAATGAAGGTAATGTTTTGAGAATAGATTTAAATTTTCAACTGGGTCTATTGCCATACTAAATGTACCCTGATGTTTCTTTTTGTGTGTTAATTTAAGAAAAAATGAGTAGTTTGTGGTGGTGGTATATTTTTTTAAGAGCAGGGTGATTTAAAACCAGGAATTTTTTTAACCAAATGTTATTTTAACACTGATAGACTTTCTTCGTCTGAGCTATTGACAATCAGTCAATATCATACCTCCTCAGACCAAAATGAGACACAAAATCAACATCTAACGAGGCGCATTTTCATCTTGGCGGCTGTGGCAACAAACTAAATACTCGCGTCTGGGGATCGAAAAACCAGCACGCCACTGTCGGGAGATTAATGCGTCCGTAGAGTGCGACAGCTTGGTCCATTTAATTTCAAAAATGGTGAAACCGCCACGTCAATCATTATTGAAGGTCTTAAATAAAAGATATGAACTTGGATAATCATTTAATGCAGCTAGATGGTGCGTCATGTCACACATAACCATGACGTCCCAGCCAATTTAATTTTTAAATTATACTTGCATTTGAATTTGAAATATTATAAGCCGAAGACACCGACACTTTTCTGTTACAGTTGTATTTTTGTAATAGCATCACTACTTCGTAAGTGGGACTTACTGGTCAAATAGATTTCATTGAAATCATACATAATTTAACTATAGATTTCATTTACTCATAAATTGCTTCTAATAATGCCCCTTTAAACTTTAACCTTCTGTTAAGGTCAATAAGTGATACTATTGATCTTCGTTTGTACGTTGTGATCTAGAAAGATTTGTTAAAATATTGTCTTTTTATTTAAACCTTAAACAATGCCTGTAAAAGAAAGAAAAATTTTGTATAATTTTATATATCGTTTTTAAAAGGATAATAAAATCCGAAAACAATTTGGTTCGTCCTTATTTACGCCACAAAATGAAATCTTTAGGCTTCATAACTTCGCACGGTTGAGAGAAAATTTACACATATATTAAAAAATATTTGGCGCTTAACTGCCAATAAATCTTTAATAAAATCCGAAAAATTATCAGAGAATAGGGCCAAAATTTAGTTATTTTTTTCTTTGCTGGATCAAATTGTTGCAACGAATCCAAGCTGGGTAGAACGCCTTGCAACTTCTAATGTTGTGAAAAGTAATTTAGTTAATAATTGTGTGGCCACTTTTACAGTACGATTTCGATAGTTAAAGCACAATATATTCGCCTTTAAACACTCTTTTTGTTCTTTAAGTGTTGATTACTTTTTCCTCTTAAGAAGGTGCTGCAGTGCAGATTGGTGGAAGAGCAATTAGTTGTCATCGAGCTTTTCCATTTTTCGATGCTTATCATTTCGTTTTACTTTGACAGGATTATTAACACCTTCCTACATCGGCTCTAATGGGAAAATATTTCATCACAAATCAGATACCTTATATTTTCTTTTTCACGAATTGGATAATATTTCCAAACTCTATTAGATTTTGGATAAACGTTTTGCTTTTGTCAACACGAAAACTTTGCATTAACCATTCTAGCGTTGTTTACATCGGACAAATATGTACATACATATATGTGAGGGAATTCTTTGCTGTTTTAAAACAATTTTCTTTTCCTTGATATTTGTGATAATATATATTCATAAAAAATTACAACTTATTTGATGTGACATTAACTATTCGCTTTTAAATTCGCATAAATTTTAGCGAACGCGAGTGGAAATAGCAAAAATATGCGAAGGTATATATTTGCTACAGCTCTAATTTTCGATTGTTAAGAAAATTTTGATGCTGAGAAAATAAGATAAGATTTTCTTATTATTTTATTTGAAAACATTAAATACCACTGTCATTTACATTGATGTTCCCTCACATTGACGCAAAGTATTCACTTACAAACTTTACAACATGGCTTCTGTTTTTATTTAACAGAAATGTTTTTATATACAATTCATACATATAAGTATGTGTATAAATGTGTGTGTAAATAATTTCTGACATAAACCCATATTTACGCACTCCTGCATTCGAATATGAACATGAAAGTATTTCATCAAGTGTGTTAATACTGTCAATCATATTTTGTCATGTGTTCTTTGGTCTTCCTTTCTCTCCTTAAACTCGCTTTTGTTCCGTGCTGAGGTTCATATTTATTTTAATGCCCCACATTATGGTAGGAATGGCTTATTTGTAAATAATAAAGTATTTAGCTGTAGCTAATCCTTTTTGATATAAATTTGCCAGTTGTGAAAAGAGTAAGAATGTGTTCGGGCGTACTCCTTTATATGTATGTGAGATGAGATGAGTTGTTGACACATACACAATCAAAGTGTCATCGCTTACAGCTTTAAATCGGACGAATTTACTTTATGAAACGTCTGTTTTTATATTTACGTTTATGAAGGAAATTTAAGTCATGTGTCATGTCAATGGCAGCAAAAAGAGTTTCATGGAAAATTTTACACATTTTGTAAAGGAATTTCAAATACATACTTTCTATATAAATATATTGTATGTAAAGTATTGCTTGTTTTGATATTTAAAATAATAAAATAAATAAAACTAAATACAAAGTAAACTGTATGTTGTATACACAAAAGCTTTCCTAAGAATTTTATAAGAAATTTCGTTAGTTTTAGCAAAATTTCCCCAAAACTGGGAACCCTATTTCTTATATATAATGAAAAATTCTTTGATGTTAATGAATTAATTCCAAAATATTAGAAATTTCAGATACGTATTTGATTACAAGAGGAAAATGTGCATAGGAAACTCTTTTATATTACACTGGACGACGAAAAAAAAGTTTTCTATGAAACTAAACAAATCCTTTTTTTCAATGAGCTGAATCTGAAAAAATAATAATATGAAAGTAGTTCCACTAACTACCTTCTCACTTATTAACAAAGTCAAAAATGTCCCAATATTATATTTTCAAATATTGATAAAGCGTAGAGTGACTCATTTTTTTCGGATGTGTGGTACTGGCTGATAGTCAATATATCGTAGCCCAAAAAAATTCTATTAGTGTCAATATAACATATATATATATAAAAGAAACATCATGATTTTTTTGATTTACGCCAGAGTTGCATTGCGCTAATTGTTGTTGCTTAATTTAAGTAACGAAAGTAAAGCACTGGTCACTAAACAGTATCGGCTGCGATTGATAATCTTCTACGCTAATGTACACTACATCACGGTGCTCTCCTTCGTCAGTATTGTTGGCAGAATCGTCGGCGAAGTAAAACAGTTAGTAAAATTGCTAGACATACATCTTAAGAAATCTTATTCCGTTTCCTTAACACCAGAGGCAGAAGAGTAGAGTTGTAAGAGAAATTTAAGCTCTCTCTCTCTCTCTTTATAAATACTATCCCTTTTACAAAAGAATTAACACCTTAGTTGAAAGCATTTGAGACATACATTGGGTTTCTTAAAATCCATTTCTTGCACAATTAATTTATTTTCCTCAAAGACTAAGGGGATGTGAGTGAAAATAGAGGGAATTCCTCAGGATATAAATTGGATGCAAAAATAATAACATGAATGTGGGAAGATCAACATGACGATTGATTACTGTTAGTCCTTTAAAAAGAAGAACACGACGATGACATCGAAAAAAAAACTATACAAGAACTTTTACTTTAACTATCGTGAATTTTCATTATTCTCAAAAAATATTTATTTATTCATCAATTTCTATTTTGTACCTTTTAAAGTATTCCCTCTTAGATATGATTCACTTGTGCCAGCGTTTTTTCTAGTCCCCGAAGCAGTTCTGATATTCACTTTGTGGTATGGCCTTGAGCTCCCTCATCGATTTATTTTTTATCTCCTCAATCATCGCAAAACGCCGTCCTTTCATTGGTCCTTTAAATTTAGAAAAAAGAAAAAAGTTGCAGGGTGCCAAATCTGGTGAATACGGTGGCTGAGGCATTATTACGTTATTCTTTTCTGAGAAAAAATGGCAAAAGCCATGAATAATTTTTTTACTTCAAGATAATACCATTTGTTAACGGTACAACCACGTGGCAAGAGCTCATGATGCGATATGCCAGGGTAATCGAAGAAAATAGTGAGAAAAACATTGAAATTTAATCGAACTTGGCATCCTTTTTTTGGTCTTGGCTCTTCTTGGGTTTTCCATTGCTGCAATTGAATTTTGGTTTTGAATTAATAACCATATACCAATGATTCGTCCCATTTTTAAGCAAACCTGGATTGTCGTTAATGTCATTAAGCATTTCTTGAGCGGTTCCCATGTTACAGTTTTTTATTCAAAATTCAGCAATTTTAACTCCCTGAGTGTTCGTGTGTAAAAAAAAAAAATTGGCATTGGTGCTAAGCAAAAATATTGTTCTCTTTTAAATTAGATTTGGGCAAAATAAAATAGATCCACATTAAGCAAAATCTATTACCAGAAGCTTTTCTCCTTAATACACATAATGTTAATGTTAAATGGCAAAACCACTGTGAATGAAGGTTGCGTAGGATGAGGGGCTGTAGAGACGTCGGTGAAGTGTAGCACACGAAACACTTCCTAGAAATATATTCTGTAATAAATATACTTATATATAGGCTGACTTCCTAAACGTACATTTACAATGTATCAATACAGTATTAATACCAAGTGGATACATTGTGTATGTATATGCTTTTTTAATATTTTGCATACTTGATTTGCAACCGTTACATCGTTTAGAAACATTTATATGCATTATATCATTCATAATAAAGCGAACAATGGCAGAAGAGCATATTTAATTGCAAAAAGAAACCCGGGTATCAAAAAGGATATCAAAAACAAGGCTTTGTGCAAACAATTGATGCACTAAATTTTTTACTAAGCTAATTTATTTAATTTTTTTAGAAACTTCTATGTTTATTATTATTAAATGGTTCACACAAGAACCATTTTTTACTTTAATAAAAAATTAAAATAATTAAGTGAACATAGAAATACATATATTAAATTATAAGAAAACCGTTTACTCATCTATCTGTGTCGCCATTGTACCGCGTGTGGTATTCATTTTGCATCCACATTTTTTTCGATGCTTTTCTTGCTTTTTCTTGCGTATTAACTACAATAGTGATGCAAATGGGAACAAAATACATTGTAAAAAATTTTAAGGTTGCATTTAGGAATACGCTGCAACGCTGCAATGTATTACTACAAAGCAACATGCGTTTAGGAAGTCAGCCATATATACAATATGTTGTATTGTTGCATACCAAATGTCTGGAACAAGTACACTATTGCTTTCACTAAGACGTTCCTGTGTCCAATTGTCGTAAATCTTTATGCCTGTCCGTCCTAAGCAGTAATCTATCTAGTGAGCCGTAAGAGATATGAACTTAAAATTTTAACAAAGTATGATAATCGATGTACTAAAATTTGAAGAAAGTTAAAATTTAAATAGCTTGCGACACTAAGTAGTTTTGAACTTATTCTGAGTTACAAGGCCTTTCATGTGCAAGGCGTTCTTAACGGTTGGCTGATTTTTCACAATATGTTAAAGCAGATTGTTTAGCCTTTAGTCCTTTCTGCTTTAAAATCCTTTTTTATAAACTTCTTTTACTTCTTGAAAATTTTATTTAAAGTTGTTGTAAATATATCTTTGTATGTATACATATACTTATATTATATATATCTCGTATGCATGTCTGTTCTGTTTGACAGAGATTACAAAAATTGACTTAGAGCTGACATCAAAACAGAGAAGCAGTGTTTACGATGACTCTGGATAATTCAATTATTTATTTTATTATCAATTATCTTCTTTTCCACAACTTTATTTATGTGCTTTCTGCCTCTTGTTGCTATGTATTTTCTTTTATTATTCCCCTACACTCCTGCTATTTTATTGATGTAACGCTGAAACATTGCAGAAGAAAGGCGAGCGAAGGAAATCAAATGAAATGCTGTTCAGCTTTTCATTTTGGTCGTTCGCTTTTCTCTATAGTCCTGTTATTTTATTGATGTATTATATATCCCCAGCATTGGAAAATGATGTTGAAATTATATATTCTTTCGAGCATTGTTGTTGTTGTCGCCAATGTCATTGTTGCTGGTTACTGGCGCTGTCCTTAGAAACCAATGACACAATAATGAAATAAACTTTGATAATGAGAAAAAAATGCACAAAAAAATTTAAGAAAACAACAAAGTTAAAAAGGAAAAAATGGAATCCAATATTACAACGAAATAAATAATACTGCATAAAGGAGAGGGTATATAGCCGTTGTAAAACAAAAAGAAAAAAATATTTTTTAAGAGACGGATATAATATATATAGTATGTATGTGTATACTCAAACAAAACTATCAAATGCAAGTTTATATTTATATGACGTTGTAACAGAAAATGTGCGCTTGTGGGTAATTTTTTAAGGTCTTGCATACAATCCAGTGCATTTAATGAAAGTTTTTTAAATCAAAAAACAGAAGACGCGACCCTTATAGAACATATAGTACATAAAAAACATCATAAAAAGCGTGGGTTGTGAGAGAAATCGCCAAGAAAATAAAATTATCCCATTTATAAAATATTAACGATATGACAGCCAACAAACATTCTAAATACGAGTATTAAGGAAGTCTTTTTGAAGCCATAAACAGCAAATAGTACTTGCTGCAGTTGCTCTTACACACACACATACTCGTGCATATAAGAACAAATGCACAAACGTATACGCAACACTCATAGATAGTCAGCAACAATATTTTACTATGATTTTATACAAGTCTGAATCGCCATGGCTCATACACATCTATTGCATTTTATACAAATTGCTGTCTTACACACATGCACAATTGCAAATTCATACATATATACAATACGACTATATATATACATGATACATGTACATTTATTCCCACATTTCTGGAAAATAATAGAGTAATCAGTAGATATTAAAAGGGCAAAACAAAAAAACAAAAAAAAAAAACATTCAGTAATAAAGTGAAGAGACGATTTGGCTCGTTATTTGATAATAAATCGATAAATGGCTTATACGTATTATTTTGATAACCACACATCATACCAAAATATATTGAAACATCTCAGTGTCGTGATTTTTATAATGTACCACATGGTGTTGTTTACATACTCGTATACCCAGCAAGCAGAGAGATGTCAAATTGAGAATCTGATAAAAATGATATTCTGAAATTTAGGGATCAAATTTCACAAAACTTTTTGGTTTTCAAACTTTGGTCGTATATAACTATTCATTTAATTAAAAAAAAAAACATTTTTGATTTCCGTTTAATTTAAAGTGTTTTCTTATCTAAGGAAAGCGCAGTATTTCTTGTGTTTTCAAAATGAGAAAAGGGAATTTCTTATCTTTGATAACTGTAACCAAAACAATTGAACTTTAGGTTTGTATTTTTAGATCATTTTCATTTTTCTAAATTGGACTTTTCGAAATTTGTAATAGTTTATTCTTTAATGCCATTTTATGAACATTTATTTTTTGTCATCAGGATCTCACATATGTGGAACGTTCTTTCAAACAATTTCCGGGTAATTTTTTTTTTTATTTTCAGCTAAACTCTTTATTGTTATCATTTTTTCTGTTCTCACCTTTAGAGGTGACCAGATAAGCAAGGAAAAGGGGTAGAAATGCCTTGTAAATAATAACAATGACAATGACCAATGAAATCATTTATTTCAAATAAAACCATATTTTTCTCTGATTTCAAGTAGGTCTGAAACTCCAATGGAATACAAATATTTGTGAGCAAAACTATATTTTTTTTAATAAAACTGCGGTCTGGATTAACAAAAATTATTTCCTAAATTTCCTTTTTAATAAATGTAAAATATGCTGACATATAAAAGCGTATATAGGCATTAAATATAAATAAAAATTTTAGAAAGAAGTGGATCACAAGCTTATTAGAATACACACAAGGTATGTTAAAAACTTAGAAACGCTTTTCTTTAATGCATCGATATTCATCGCATTTTCTTGAACGCAATCCCTTTCAGATATGTAATCCCTTTCATTATTATTCTTAATTTCATAGCACTTCCTATAAACATCTTTTGGTATACCCTGGAATTGGCTTAACGATCCAGTCTTTATTTATTCAACCGTTAAAACCCTCCATGCTGTTATATTTAGCTCTCTCAAGTCTTGGGGCAAGTTTAGTTCTAAAAGTGCTTAAGACATACTGGTGTTGTTGTTTTAACTAAAAATCCCTTGAAAGGACGGTAGTAGATTTGCCAATACTATACGAGTACATCTCTGCAGGTATCTCGCAAATTCAAAAAATATAGGTTAAATGTTGAACGTACGCCGTAATTAAAAACATGTCAATGCTACATGTAAAATAAATAAAGCTAATTTATATAGAACAAATAATTGATGGTGCCACTATCTTAATTTCATAACAGGACTTACTATTAAACTAAGAGTATTCTCACATTCGTCATAATTTAAAATAAAAATGTGTTGTGGAACAAACATTATCAATTGATTGGCTATTAAACTCCTTTAGTGATAAATACACTGGTATAAAAATCTTTTGTATACCAAATTATATTTGGGACATTATTTCATAATAAAAGTCGAAAGGAGCAATTCGACAACCGTAAGATCAGGTGTCGATGATAGGGTAAATTATTTTGGCGACTATGTATATTCATATCGATATATTCGTCAGCGACAATGTCGCGTAAGGAGGCATGATCAATACAAGGAAATAATATGAGACTTTTGCGCAATTATTGAAAATATATGTTATATTGCCTCTTTTTTTCTCTCTCTCTCCCTGATGCGTCATTTCCCTTAAAATTTAAGAAGACTTTGATATCGACGACTTATGTAAAATCTTTCCCTGCAAATTATACTACAAAACTAAAATTTCACGTCTAGTACGCACTCCTGTTCTTGTCCGCTAATGAAATTTAATAACACCGTTAGTCAATTTGTCTTCAAGCTCAACTCTCATAATTAATATAATGTGCCCAGTAAGCGCGACATTGTCTCTTACCAAATCCTGTACGACTTCTTAAAAAATATCAGAAGTAGTCATCGACCACGTCTGTCCCTTATATCGTCAATACATTAAAATTATCGCGTACACGCTCTTCAGGATGTCTAAATGACGTAAACAACAGCCAAACTCCTTCAATAGTTCAGATTAATTATAATCCTTCCTACATTATAGTTTCTATATAACTTAAACTAATTGTCAACCAGTTATTTAAAATATATCAGAGACGTTACAAGCTGCATCTTTTAGACGTATGGCTTTCCGTTTATTGGGTGTAAGGAATACGTTTTGAATGTGTGTCTGCTTATTTGTGCTCAAATGTAATTTTCTACTTGCAATAAAATATATAGTTTCCGTATTTTTCTCAATGATTCCTTAGTAAAGGGATTTATATTAGAAAATTCTGAAGTGCTTTGATGGAAGTAGAGCAGAGTAAGATGTTTCAAGTAGTGATGCACAAGTGGAAATATTCTTGGGGGAAAATAGTTTGTGTGTTGAACGTTAAATATTAAAAATACTTTTTTTTTAATAATTTGATATTAAATGCTCTAACAGCGGGACTACATCACTACTTTTAAGAAATAATTTTAAAAGTGTAAGAGCTAGTTTCTTAATTTAATGCGCATACTTTATTTAAGAATAAATATCTGTAGTAAAAATTAAAGCTTGCGTAGAATGGGCTATTAAGGACTTTTCGAATTTGGCAATCAGTGTGGTTGCTTTAGGCGATATTCTAAGCTGAGCTGCTAGCAACAAAAATGGTGTCATTTCATCCAATACCTTGACGAAAGTAAGGCCGTAGTTTCAGAATGTTGTATGGTGCACGCCATTTATTCTAGTCTTTTTTTATTTTTATTAATGGCCTTCTCTGGCAAACTTCCAGCTCTATCCACCATTTTAGGGAAAACAGCAGCAGTTACTCATTTCTATTCATTTAGCCATGATCAAAAGCTATTAGAGATTGGGATAATGAGGCAGAATATGAGTGTTATTGTTAATAATGATTTTGTATAGTATACATTATTAAATAAGCTACTTTATGTCTAATTATTTGTGTTAATATCGACGAATCAGAAGCTCGGCATAATAATTAAGTGCGATTTTCAGTGGACTAAGCACATGCCTTCTATCGTCAAAGATGCATTCAAGTGTCTCAGTTTTTTAGGACCGTATACTTTGCTCCTTCTAACTTTTTTAATTAACATCGCCTCGACGTGAGATAACACGGCCATTGAATTTCTCGCGCAAAAGAGATATTGTTTTGTTGGCTGTGTTGAAACCACATGTCCAGGTCAATATCCTCAATTTCTAGCCACAAGAAGTCCGCTATCATCTCGCGATAGCGAACATCATTCACCGTAACTGCTTGGTCGATCTTATTTTCGAAGAAGTACGGCCCAAGGACGCCACCATCCCATAAACCGCAACAAACAATCACTTTTTGTGGATGCGTAGGCTTTTCAACAATCACTCGTGGATTCTCATTTGCCCAGATGCGGGAATTCTGCTTGTCAACGAATCCAATGAGGTGAAAGTGTGCCTCCTGGCTGAATATAATTTTCTTTGCAAAGTCACCATTCACTTCTGTTTGTGTTCAACCAACCATTCAGCGTATTGACGACGCTTGAACACTGTAAACGTATAAATTCAAATCTTTATTAAAAATTCTCATCAGTGATGTTCGTGAGATGTTCAACTGTTGGGCACAACGAAGAGGCGAGTTTGACGGCATTTCTGCAATACTATCGCGAACAACAGCAATGTTTTTCGGAGTACAAACTGGGCGAGCATACACAGGTCTTTTCATATTTTTTACAGACTCGATTTGATGAAATTTGCGCACAATTCGTCCATTTGTTCGATTATGCTGACCAAAACAATCACGAAGTGCTTCCATTTAATTGTTGCTGTTTCGATGTTTTTATTTATGCCACGCCCTTCAATGTCTTAAACTTCTGAAAGAAGTTTAAAATAAACTGCATGGATTTTTAACCAAACGAATATAACATTTCCTTATGGGGTGGAATTTATATTTTTGCAGTAAATTTCTGATAACTATCGTTTCTGCTAACAGTTTCGCTATGATTTTTCCAAAGAAACATGTATATACTGCTCGTTGTGTGCTGTTTTACTTGAATATAATGTTTTGCTGAATTTGTATATTAATATTTAAAATTATAATATCTAACATTAACTGTATAAAGTCTATTCACTTATAAATTTATATATAAATCTTTTTGCAATAAATTTTATCCCGACTAAGTGTTAACTTTGTAATTTTGCCTCAACTAAACTTTCCAAGAACAGCTCCAATTATTCTTATTAAAAAAGGATCAAAATAAAACTTCTAATATAACAAGAATTTTAAGCAACTGAAATCCCACATACGAGCTCTGAAGTATTGTTATAATTATCATTATTATGATCATGAGTAGACCTTGTTTAACTTTAATGATAAGTACTGCAAATTAAGAACAAGACCACAATTTTCCGTTTAACAAAAGCAGCAACAGAGCTAACATGGTTATAAGGGTGCAAGTTGTAGGAACGTTAAGGATAAAAAGGTTCATTCTGTACACAATAATAAATATAAGCACATCAAGTATGTATTCATATGGAAAACAAACCATTTAATGAAAAGAAAACATACATACATACTTTTGTATATATGAGTATAAAAAAGTCGCTCCATTGAACATATATGTATGTGTATGTGTAAATAGAGAGATAAATAAAAAATAAAAATTAAATTTAAAAAAAAAATTTACCACCCTAAAATTTAAAGCCTTTTGTAATAAAATTGTAGAAAAAACCCATTAAGCAAGTCTAATTTTTAAGCCCATTGATGATTAAAGAACAAAATATATAGAAAAATATATAGATAAATTAAAAACCCACATTTAAATCCATTTATTTCAGAGTAACACGTACCATTTACACTTTCACTCGTATCTTACTTACAGGTGTATGTATGTATGCGTGTCTCCTTTTACGCACTTTGTTTATTTAAAGTGCGTTTTTGTGTGGAAAATTAAAGCGTTATGCCTCGAAAAGAGTATAAAAGGAACCAAAAAAATGATTTTGCATTTCATTTCACTTGTTAACGTTTCAATACATTTTAATGTTACTTATTTAAGTGTAGCAACAAACATATTCACATATTCCTATAAACATTATGACGTTTTCTTAATATGTTTTCAATAAATTTTCAAATAAATCTGTCTTTTGTTATAAATAATGGTACTTTCAATCATAAAAAAATAACAATACCGTCAATGCAGAGTTATTGTGGCATATTTGCTAAGCGCAACAGGAATTCGAATTTAATCACAAGTAGAAAAATATAAAATTCTATTAAACTTTAATCAAGTCCATATTATTAAGAATTATAAATAAAACATTTGTAAAGACAAAAATAAAAGAATCTATATATAATTTAACCATCGACAAAGTCCCAACTGGAAGAAGAATTCTTTGCTGGACTAACTATTGTTAAGTTTCCTTCAGAGATGGCCGGAAGATAATGTGCAGATCACATTAACACCATCCGAATTAGAACCGATCAGTCAAAAGAGTACAGTAATCACTTGTACATGGCATTTTTCGACTTTGAACGTGCCTTTGACACCGTATAAAGACCTGCCATTTCGCCAGCCCTTATGAGGCCATGTATAACAGACAAGATTGTTAACTTAATTCACGAGCTATATAATAGGCCTCAATCTAAAGTGAGATTCAATGGAAATGAAAGTCACACATTCGCACACAACACAGGTGTTTTATCTCCCACATTATTCGCTATCCTCCTAGATGGGGTAATGGAACAAACAACCATCGATGCTCCCCATGGTATATGCTGGAATATAAGTGAACGTCTAAACGACATAGAGTATGCGGATGATATATGCTTGTTTATCCACCGATTCGATGATATACGACAAAAACTCATATGCCATGATAAGAACGCAAGGAAAGTTGGTCTTCAGATAAATGTAAATAAAACAGAACTCATGCGGATTGGCACCATCAACTACACTCCTCTTTCACTACGTAGAGCCGTAATTGAGGACGTTGATTTTTTTTTTTTTGCTATTTGGATAGTCGCACTTAAAAAAATTGCGATTCTAGTATGGACATAATGGACCGCATAGACTCAGCCAGAGATGAATTTCACTCCCTAAATAAAGTCTTGGGAGCGAATAATATCTCTATACCTATAAAAATTATAATATTTAACTGCGGTGTAAGATCTGCCCTATTCTACAGCTGCACTGTATGGAGCGCAACGTAAACCACACTCAGAAAGTTGCAAGCATTTCTGAGACGCTGCTTTAGACAAATTTGGTTACAATTTCAAATGATCACTTGTGTATGAAAAAGCTTTCCGCAGAATCGATGCAGCATTTGCTCTCAATCGACGGCAAACGCAATCGTGTAACAAGTTCCCAGGAGTATTTGGTGTTGTTTAACTGCAATACGTACGAGTTTTTGCCCCGTTTCGTAACCGAAGACGAAAAGTGGACCCATCTTAATACACCAAGAATGGGCAATGTGGGTTTGTCAGCCAATTCAGTCAAGTCCACCGTTTTTGGGACTCAAGCCGTTTAATCCCCATTATGTACCTTTTAAAGGATAAAAAATCAATGGGAAATATTATGCAAGAAAAAAGTTATTTTCCAAAAGGACAACACAAAGGTGCACACATGTGCAGTTTCCATTGGTAAAACTCTATGAATTTGCTTCTTCAGCTACCGTTTTCGCCGGATGCAGTACCAAGTGACAAATTGTTGTTTCTAGACCTGTAGAAATGGCTGGGCGTGAAGATATATGACAAACAAATATCTGTTTTGATGACATCGACAAATTTTATTTTTTGGAAAGAATGAAAAAAATTGGAGAAGTGTTGGACAAAGGGTAAACAGCGTAATGTCTTTATTGAAAGACCTTTTTTAATCCAAAAAGCCATAGCACTAATTCACCCGCCTTCTGAAATTATTCTCGATTTAAATTGTTTCTATGAAAATAATAAAAAAATATTTAATATTTTATTGTTTGTTGTTGGCTTAGCTGAGTATATGCCTGCATTTCATTGGCGCTAACCAAATCATCAGTACCCTTTAGCCAAATAATGATTGAAAAGCATTCCAACTCGTTTACTTATACCAAGGTCGTATAAGTATACGAGCTTAAATGCTTTTCAATCATGATTTGGCTAAAGGGTACTGATGATTTGGTTAGCGCCAATGAAATGCAGGCATATACCTAGCTAAGCCAACAACAAACAATAACATATTAAATAGTTATTTTGGATTAGCAAATTTGATAAATAAAAAATATATTTATGTATAAAGAAATAATTCACGTGTAGTATATTTTCTTTTTACTATTGCTGAGATCCATTTGTATATGGAAAGAATACATTTCCTTAGGGTATTTTTTTGGAAATTAATTCAATTATTCTTTTCCCAACAAGTGATTAAAAATCAATTTGAAAAATATTCTTTTAAGAGAGATTTTATATACATTATGGAACTCAGATGTAGTAATTATTCGTAAATATTTTTTTCAAAATTATTCAGTTTTCTAATAAAGTAAATTCCGCTTAATTGGTTTTAGAAAAAAAATGTGCGGTTTTTTTATCAATTTGGTAGAAAATCATTTAAACGATTTAGTTGATTCATTGACATAATACAAAAGAACAAAACAACAACCTGCAATAGAGTGAAATAGTTTTTTCAATAAAAGTCTTTAAAAATTTCAACCAATATTATAAAATCTGAAATATAAAACTATAGAAAGAGTTTGTGCATTAAAAAAATCTAAAGTGTGCATTTTTTATAGTGGTCCAATAGTGGTTCAATAAATATGCAACTTTAATTAAACGATTTAAAATATTAATTATACAATTTAACACACTCAAAATAAAGTTTTATTTTACTTATATTTTTCGTGACAAAGTTCTCATTCCCTTTGACCTTTCACATTGCAAACGTTTAAAAAAATGTATATAATTCGCAGCACATTGATGTTATCCTTGACAGTGACACTAATCTGAATTAGTGAAAATAAACAAGTATTAGAATAATAACATTAAAATGCAACAACCCTCAAACCACAATATGAGAATAAAACATTAAAGTTACAAGCAACGAAAATGCATTTTGCATTTGTAGATAAAACACTCATATACACCCTCATTTATATTGACTGATACATCCCTTATAGCTTTTTGCACATTTTAGGGGAAATTGAAAGAAATGTTAGAATACAAATACGAAAATAATCTTAAATGGTCTTTAGATATTCTAAAGATAAAAATACAATCACAAAATTTACCTTCAAATAAAAAAATTTATATACGAGTGTTGAGCTTGTCAATTCTGATTAACAATATCCTTTTTATTGTTTTTATTAGGAAAGAAGTAAAGAAAAATTAAATATACTATTAGTTTTCGATGGTCGCCATATCGTCCTCATCAATGACCTTGTGCCTGTTTTAACTACTGGTTAGGTGGCTGCTAGGATTACAAAGGCCATCAATTTTTTAATTCACTTGTAATGAAGAAATATTGCAGGATGTGTAGTATTTCTTTATCCTTTAACAGCAATTGCAGCTTAGTTGGTATAAAACTCTCGTATATTTCAGCTTCTTCGTCAGCTTTTTGTCTCCTGATGCATTATTACCGCTTAATAATGATTTAAAAATATATTTATGAAAGTTATTAATCTGAATTGACAAATTGAAAACTCAAAATTGAGGCAGACTTAAAGAAATTTTACTTTAACTAATACGATTTGAAAAATTACCTCAAATAGTTCCCAAAAATGTATAGAAAAAATTTTAAAAGGAAAAATTTTACATATAAATATCTTGTTAAAATAGTCAGTAATACATATTCACATTGTCATTGTTAGAAAAATTTGTTACAAAAATGATATACATATTTCAAGGGCTTAGAACTAATTCCCCTTGGAGTTACTTAACGGTTCCTTCAGATATGATTATTTAGAACAGTAGTTCCTCTCAGATTTAAATCTGGCATGTTCAATACCATAAATAAATATTGTTACAGATTCGTTTCTATACTGTTTGACTTGTCTTATTAGTTATTGTATGGTGCTGACCATTAAATCATGGAAATCACTCTGACATTTTTTTAAATCTTCGATCCAGGCTAATTTATAAAATGATCTCAAGTGATCTTATTATAAGTTTAACCCATATTCGGCCAAGAAAATTCAAACGTGAGCTTTTTTAAAAAATCCACCCTTTTTATAGTAATTTGGGTCTCCTGAATCCAAATCCGTTGCTTCTCAGAGGAGTGAGAGGGACATGTATTTCTAGTCAAACCTCCAGTTCTAAAATTTTGTACACAATATATCGCGGAAATAAATACTATCTTCTCTTCAAGTGATAGTATCTACGGAATTATGCATATAAGTTGGGTAGTGGAAGGAGCAAAATTTTTTGTGAACTGATGGTCTTGTTATATGAACAGTACCTCCTAAGGGTATATTTAAGTGCTATATATATCTCGCTTGGTAGTTATCTGATTCTTTTACTATGACAGCCTCCCGATTAATGGCATTATTTTATACAATTTGAGTTTTCCCGTTGAATTAAATTTTAATATGTTATGCTGCTAGTCCTTAGTTTATACCTTGCAAGGAAATATAAACTACAGGATAAGCTTCTCGCCCACTATAGTGCAGTACGTATTATGAAGGCATACCAAATTCTAGCTATTGCAAAAAATGTCTCTTGATACTCTCATTGGCATGAATTCAATTGCAGTCTAACTTCCACTAAGATCTAATTCGATGGATACATTGCTAGCAATGCACTTCACTATCACTTTTTCGGGTGATCCACTTTGTGAATTGATCATAACTAGAGACTGACTTCCTTGATTTCTTTCTGGTAATACGTAATAAAATTGTCTAAAAAAGAATTTATTTTTTTAAAGAACCTTTTGTTTCGTCCCCTCAACCTTTCCATATAAACGTTATTGTAATTCATTGTATGGCAAATACATACACGAGTAGTTCAAAGTGCAAAAAAGTATGAAGTACCAATAAAAATAAATAAAATCATTTTGTTGACTTGGCAAAAAAAAAGGGAGAAAAACAAGAAGTACAACAATGAATTTATATACACATTTGCTTAAGGTTTATGCAAAATTTAAGTGAAATGAAAAAAATTTCCCTACGGTACGAAAATACACAATGTACGATTATGAAAATCTACGTTGGCTGAATTGGTCCGGCCAGTCAAATAAATAAACAAACAAAACGGCAAAAGCAAACAAATGAATGTACGAGTAAGAACAGGGAGCATTGGAAATGCATTAACATTTAACAACAACAAGAACAATGAAAAGAAAAAACAAATGTAAATATGATATTAATATAAAAGTACAACAATAGAAAGGGCAACAACGAGATAAATATAAAACATTACCATTATATTAAGATAAAGGTCTCCCCTTAATTTTTCACTTAAATTATTTTTGCACCCGCCGTTTATTTATTAATAAATCTAGTTACTTAGTTAGAATAGACTGCGTGAAAGGGAGTGAATTTTAAATTAACCCTTTAATATGCTAAAGGGATAAGGATAGATTAGAATGACACTGGAAGTTTTTTCTTCGAATTAATACATAAGCTTTAAGGCAAGTTTTGGAAATATAAACGAATTTTGGTCTCTTAAAAATACAAATTTTAACTGGCTGGTAAAATTTGTATTTTTATTTTTTTTTTAATTTTTATAAGACCATTTAGGAGTACATTTATTTATATCTATTCAGTTTCCGATTTTAAAATAATAATATTTATTACTACTTTTTTGAATTTTTTGTTTGTTATTGTTTGACTTTTCATTGATTTTACAAGTGTGAATGTATTCCTGATGATTACGAGTTCCGTTTCCGATAAAACCACAATAAACAGACTAGTGAATGTAGTTTGGAATATTTTCAAGGAATAAAATATTGTTATGTTCCATTCATTAATGTTACTTTCTAATGCTTTTGATAGAATAGCGTACAAAAAATTAGTTATCAAATTAAAACAATAATTATCCTTGAATGTTTACAAGTAATTAGTATGCCACAGGCGTTCAAAGCAGGAGTTTCGTTGGTTTTTTATGTGCCTCTGACACAACAATATGAAATACTATACACGTATTAGCATTTTTGATGACAGCATTTCTATGCATTCATCACACTCTCAAGAGGCATCCTATAAGCTTTTGGAATATATTTCTCCCTGTCTAATATATATTTTGACGTGCAAAAACATAGAAAATAAAGGCTTATTGTTCTTAGAAATAGATTTGGAGGCAAACGTAATCCGAATAAAATTGAATTGGGTCATTGGAAGAAATTCAACATTAGCTCTAGATTGCTAACATCGTCTATACAACTATATTCTTAAACCAGTACGTTGCCATGGGATTCAGAAGAAGACCGAGGGTTTTTGCATGAACTTAAGTATGTGCATAATAACACATTGAGTATTGTCTAGTCATTTTAAGATAATGACAACTGAAAACATGTACATGTACGTACATTAAGGTTTGAAAAAAAATTATATGTCAGTCGGGGATTATATTCACGATATACATTATAACATGTTTTAATAAAAAATACACTCAATTTGTGCTGTTTATTAAAACTGGAAGTTTGTCGGCCTTTTTGAATAAGTAAAGACTAATAATTTAATTGCATAAATGAGTGTAAATTCAATATATCGATTAGTCACTTTTTGAATGAACCGATGTAGTATTACTTGAATGAAATGAAGGTAGACTGTACAAAAGGATTGAGATAACAAATGAGAAAGAAAGTAAATCTTAAAGAACATTTTAAAAATTTTAGAATTAAATATTTTACGTTTTGCAACAAAAAATATATAAAAATGGAATAAATTTTTGAATGCATTTTAATGTCACACATTGGTGAATGGTGTATAAGATGCGGCACAGACACAGTACTTTAAAAGCAAATTAGATCTTTGAGCCATGGTACTATATGTATTCTCTAGCCTCTTATTTTAGTAACTAGTTTTACATTTTTAAGCTATCGTAAGCAATTTATAAGTTGGTGGGTATCGAAAAGTACACGCAGAAATTATTACACTATAACTTCCTGAAAAATTTAGCCAGTGCAATTTAGCTAAGGGGTACTCGTTAGGAAGCAAATTAAAATGGTGCTATTAATTCGCTTTTATTCGATACAACAAGATTGGTTATTGGTAAATAAACACATATTTATATAGCAAACAAAAATTTTTTTGAGATCGCAATTAAAATTTCATGAAAAAAAAAACATTTTATGAGGTTCATAGAATCTTTGTTTAGGTTTAGCCCCAAGGATAGTTGTAAGATGCTTTTTGTTTAATTATGTTGTGGTAAGAGAAGTCTCTACTCACATTTTCTTAAATTTTGCTATGAACTTTTCACAGTTTTGAAATAAATAATTCGTTTGTAAAATTTTTCCATTCCAGGAATCCCTAATATTGGACTTTTTTATACTTTAATATTTTAACACTTAAACAGCTCTAAGTTTTGCAATAACGTATGTTAACAATATTTTGAGGTTTGAGTGGTAACAATAGTGCCATACCTCTAGTTTTTTCATCCTGATTTGGAATGGATAACATGTTAGCGAATGTTTCCTTGAAATACATACATAAGAAAAGTCACTCGCAAATAAATAACAGTTGAAGAATCAACTAAACGATTTAGAATTGCTAATACGATTATATTTAAACCTTCATGTAGTCACTGGCTACTTTTTTTAATTTGTATATCTTGTTTCTCACACAAATCAACTTAATGGTTAGAAAACTCTATTGAGCATTAATTGATAATCATACATTTGAGGGTTAATAATGCATAAGGGCTTGAGTGCAATAATATTAGATTTGGATTGCTTAACAGCTCATATACCTTCAAATGTGTTGTAGTATTGTACTTTAAGTGAATTCCTTTTTTATGCCACACAACCACTGCACTGTGGTCTTCGCCTGTCCGTAGTGATAAAAATAGCAAAAAACCACCACCTTCACCGCTGCTATTCTAAAGCAAAGGCCAGCATTCGGTTGCCATCATTAAACGTGTGCCTTCAAAGAACGTCTCTGTATATATAGTATGTGCATCAGTGACTGATGTATGCCCTTTTTTCTGTTAGTAAGCAGTTACAACCTTTGTTCACTATACCATTAACCTTAAATGTAGGTGGCATTTGTAAGTGAGTTTGTACTAATATCGTTCTTATTTTTTTTTTTTTTTTGCTTGTTATATTTACTTTTCTCATGGTGCATCACAAAATAGTCTTTGGGCCTGATGAAAAACACATACACGTACAACAACAAATACAACATGAGAAATAACAATAACAATATATAGAACAACAACAATTACAACAATAGGAAAAATTTGAAAGCAAAGTGAACTCGAACTTGTGCCAGACTAAGTTTTTATACGTGTACAAAACATTAACAACATTTAGCTGCAATTTTTCTCTTGTTTTATTTTATTTAACTTTTTTTTTACATTTTGATAGACCCTGTTTATTTTTCCATTTAAGGCATGCACTCTCCTTGTTTGTTTGTATTTGTACCAGTGTGTGTAATTGATTTGGCGTGTATGTATGTGAGAGTGTGTGTGGCTATTTGCCACCATCAATGTTTGAATGTTTCCTGTTTGCTTAACAAACGTATTTTAGTTGTTTGCAAGGATTAACAATAAAAAAATCGACTTGAGCTTAAACAAAAAACAACAAAATAAAACTTATTGCTACAGTTACAATTATACGAGGGTTGAATGGGGAAAGAGAGAAAAGAACACACTTTTAGAAAAAATTACTTTTATGTGACAGCAATAGAAATAGAACACTCGGAAAAACATGGCAAATTTTGATCTCATTCTTAACCCGCATTTTAATATCAATATATTCTTCAATAAACTAAGTTCACGGTGAACACTGAGTCTGAAAAGTATAGCAGTCTCCGAAGCAGCATGTAGTTCCTCTTCTTATTTATTTTATTTGTGAAGAATAACTCTGTTAATAACAAACTATACCCTGAACCAATAAAGAAAAATCCATAAAATTTCAAAGCATAAATTCAAAAGCAACGTAATATAAAATAATCAAATTAACATGTAACATCTACTTAAAAATTTTTACTCGTATGCGTATGTGTATAGGAGAGATTTTGGATTGAAATGGATCTTTGAATGTAGATGTAATTGAAAATGTCCGATATTGCGAAAAGCGATTCTCTAGTTTTGTAAAACTATTGTAGCTGCTGATTAGCAATTTCGCTCACCTGCGCGTAACGGAAGGGCTTCAAAATTTATGATGAAGTTAATGTATCAAGAGCGTTTAAGTTTCAGTTTATATATTCTCTAGTTTTTTAGATATTAAAAACTAATTTAAACTTCCATGCCAGCAACTTCTTTGCAAAATTTGTTGTTATCAACGGAGTTTTGAATTACTTTTTATATAGAAAAAATTACGGAAAATTGGATTATAATTTTTCCACTAGAATAATATATTAAAGCAGTTAAAATTAGCTTCAAATTAGGTTATTTATATCCAGTAGTACATGCAAACAACAAAATTCGATATGAAATAAATTTATTTACCACATCAAATTTGTTTCTTTGTGCAGATTGGAATTCTAATGTCAAAATGAAAATTAATTTGGATAATTTTCCAATCATTTCGAATCATTTCATCTATAAAGTAAACAAATGAAATGGCGCATTTTAAGGAATTACCCATACAAATTTTTAACCGAGAAGAGCTTAAAAGGAAATATATTAAAGTATCGTCAAGAAACGCCAAAAAAAGTTAAGAAAAACTACAAGATCAGCAATTATTTCTAATCAATTCAAAAAGGAATATTTAAAATTAATTGCATTAATTTCCCAAATCAAATTCTCAAGACTGTGGATTGTAACAATAAACTTTAATAAAACCACATTGAAAAGACTCAACTCCATACTGACTCAAAGTTGATAATGCAATTTTTTATATATTTTCAAATACGTAGATTTTCTTTTCTTCCAAATTGACATCTTGCACTAAATTAGCGATTTCTTTCCCATTGTCAGCTTTCAAGACATACATTTATTAAAAATTTATTGAATACTCTTTTTACATTTTTTTACTAATCATATTTCACCACCCTCGTTTATCCTTCAACTTTGAATATCCTTATGCTTAATGCTGTCTAACTAAGAATACCAGTTTTAGCTCAGCGAGCGTACAATGTAATTGTAGATAAAAAAGGACCTGTTATCGCCATTATAACTGGCCTCCGCTAAATGTCCCAGCATGTTAAACATGTGTTGGTATTGTTATTATTGTTGTTGGTGTTTTTATCATCTCTTCGCTCAGCTTTTCTACGTCCTGCTGTTATGCTTGAGCATGCTTTGCATTTTTTACTTCCATATTTCCTCCTTTCCTTGCTGGTTTTTAGTTCATTTTTTAGCAGTCAGCCACCCGCCTGTAAAGTTTTTTTTCCCATATTATCCTTTCTCTGGGCTGAATCTATAGGCGAGCTGCCTGTTTTCTTTTACTTTCGTCATCAACCTTTAAATGCACTAAATAAAATTTTCTATTAACTGCAAGTAGAGAGCAGCACAATTGATAAACCGTCAGTAGCTACCATTAGACGCTGTCTGTTTTGAAATATTTCTTTTTTATCTCTCTGTACAGTGAAACAAAGGCATGTGACAATATTGTCAAGAAAAGTTTTTATAAAAAAGAATTAGTTGCTTCATTTTAATTAATTATATATAATCCATTACTTTATGAAAATTCAAAATTTATAAAATATATATCACATAATTAGAGGGGATATTCTTTTTATTAATTGTTTAAAAAAGGGTTTTACATGTTTCGGTTCAACTCTCTATATGCCTGTGTTTTGTTGTTAATTTTAATGTTCTGTCATCAGTAAACTTCAACCCACAGGTTTGTATAGCATTTAGCTTTCTCTGCTTCAATAAAAAAACTCAGACGAGAGTTACAAAAATATATGCTTAACCTACAGCATGATATTCAGAATATTTCATAAATAGTTTTTTTAAATTATAATTCGAGAAATTTCTGAAATTGTGTATCCTGCAAATTCTTCCCTCTGTAGTTCCCTTTTTCCATTATCCAATATTGAAAAAAAAAACTATTATGCAAAATTAGTTTTTTATTTATGTCTTCATTTCAGAGTTTTTGCAAGTCGCCTTTTATATCCTTAATTTGGATTTCATTATAGAGGCTTTGTGCTGGAACGTTTCGCTCTTTTCTTTTTTCTTGCGACTTCAATGTCATTTCTAAGTTTTTTCTTATTCTATTGCCAGCACATTGTTGACTACTTGTTTTCTGCACGATGTCCGTATTTTGTTGTTTTTCTTTCAAAATTTAATCCAAAACAATTTTCTGCCTTTTATTGTTTTACAAATGAAAAAGCGGTTACCGAAGTTAAGTCCTTGTACGCTACATTCAGCAGAAAAAAATCGTTAATAGTTTTAGAGATAAATGTTTTTGTTGCCCAGCTGTATTATTGTGACTAATATATTTTTTTATTTACGAAAGCTAAATGGAATAGTAACTGACAAGAATTTTTTTTGGCTAAATAATCATTAAGTAACTGGGTATATATTTATTGCTTTTCAATTAAAATTGGTATGTGACTTACAAGTTTAAAGCTATTAATTTCGAGCTCTTTCATAAATTATAAATTAAAATATATATTGCATATTTAAATCCTTTTTTCCTCTTTCCGACTTAATCAACAATATCAAAGCTCTACTCCATTACCGGCATTAGCGGTAGATTGGATTTTCTTGATGTCGTCGACTACCTTCAACACCTCAGACTTTTAGTCTTAGGTCTACCCATTTAAAAGGTAAAGCAATGTATTCTTTTGTCAGCATTAAATACTCATTCCAAGATAATTTTTCCATATCTTAATTTGATATTTGTTAGAAATTTAGGTAGTGCGACTATCTAGATCCTTCATTAAAATTGTATTCTGGTTGATTTTTTAAGTCTGGCCAATTGATTTTTATTATGAAGCGAGCTGAAGCGAGGATTATTGTGTGATCTTACCTCTTCGTTTTCTTGGCAGCTCTTTTGCTTTCCAATTTGCCAAAATAATATAAAATATATTTCAGCGCAGATCATTTGAATATATATGATATAACTTTTTGCAGCTCCATTCATTCATTGATGGCTGTCGTACTTTAACGTCCTTAAAATATTTTGTACTCTCAGTGCAATATTTCTTTTTCTTTTAAGTTGATTCACAATATTTTTGAAGAATCGTTTCCCCTATAGAGCAAGTTAAGTTATTAATATATGAAAAAAATACTATTCAATTTATTTTCGTTTACTTTAGTCCTTCTCAATCCTGACACAAGCAAATTTTTTTAAATAAACTCACTGCTTTAAAAATTGCGTCGCTTTATATTTGAATCGATATTGCAAATCATATTTTAAGTCAAATTATACAATATTCTTGAAAAGTAGATATTTTACATCTGAAATGCACACGAATAAATGTTATTGATTTAATTTCGGTTGAATATGGATTTGGATATATTATTTACAATACCCGACTAGAATTTTAGAAAAATAATACATACAATTTTAAAAAAATATTAATAGAAAGATGTCACATATTTAGTTAAAAAGTTGATTTTCATAAAAATAACGTTTTTATTACTAAAAATATATCAGCTTTTTAACACATTTGGAAAATCATAACACAGTTCTAAAGTCATAGTTTTGATTACATTTTTATTTTATTATAATGCCCGGACCTTGTTATTATGTACAAAATACAATGACCGTTTCTAAATTGGTTGCAGCAGGGGATCCTTTTGAGGTAGTTTTCGATCATTTTTTTTTCGTACATATCGGGCGATATCTCGGCTAAAGCTGCACGAATTTTAGTTTTTAAATGTCCCACTTAGACACGGTTTTTTACGTAGTCTCATAAAACCAGTCCAACGGCGCGAAATTGGATGATCTTGTTGGCTAATTGAAGTCACTAAAACGTAAAATTGTTGTTTTACAAACTTCCCATACAACAGAGTTGAAATCGGTTGTGTTGTGATACTTATGGCACCGTTTTGTTGAAACCACATATAGTCCAATCACTCAATCAGCATATTTACGGCGTTGTGAATGGTCAGCCGGCTTTACTTGTTGCGTGAGTTGGACTTTGTATGGATGAAGGTGCAATTCCAAACGAGCCGTAAGATAGGACCACTTGCAGAAAATGCCGAGAAATCGAGGAATTCAGATTATCCGCTACGCTTTCCCTAACAGAAATGTTATTTGCGGCAGTGCGAACTGCGCACATTGCGATAATGCACAGGCCGGACCACATCTGTAACGCTTCCAACTTTTTCAAATCAATATATCATTAAAAATTTATATTTCGCTTCGTAAATCTAAAAGGGTTTAGCTTCGAAGATATTTATCCTTTTTTATTTTCTACCATGTCAACTGGAATTGAACTCTGTAACATAGCAGGTGTATGCAGGGCCTACAAAAAGCGACGCATCGCTGGCCCAGGCGTCTTATAAATCACTAGTGGAACTGGTGTAATTTCAAGAGAAAATCTATCAACCATGGTTAAATAAATACTCACCTTTTAAATAAATTTTTGAGAACTAAAACATTAATTCTATCTTATCATGTACTTTATAAAAAGTTCTCACATCGAAAGAGTTATAAATTTTCTTGGTCATATTTTTCTAAGATTTACTTATAATCAGTTAATATTGTAGTTTATTACATAGTACTGGTGCTGATGTCTTATTTGGATCACGTTTTGTAATTAGGTACTTGAACTTGAAAATGCAAATTAGAAAAATTTTTGATTGAAAACTATAATAACGAAATTTTTACAGATAATTATTTGGTTGTTATTTAATTTAATTTTAATTTTATTGTCATATAATTAGAAACAAAACATAAAAGCTGATTTTATTTTTATAAAATAAGCGACGACAAAAACGATTAATCGTTAAATAAACGTGCCTTATCGTATTGTATATCATATTGTATTATTGCGATAAAAATCTATAATCCTTAATTTCTGTCATACATTCAAAGGCACATGTATCGACAGGCAGACAGACACACGTTGCTACTAAAATTAATAAAGAAGTACGACAAGTACGCTATTTGTATAGCAGCAAGCGTGTGCATGCATTATCGCCTACAAACCTACTATACATTTATTTAATACCAAATGATCCTTTATTATATACATAGATTGCGAATAATCGCGTCATTGTTATATTAGATTGGTTGTTCGCTGGTTACGTTGCTGCCATGTTTGTTTTTCTATTTTTTCCTTCTTTCTTTTTGGTTGCCTGTTTATTTATTTGTTTATTTGACTGGTCGGTCGACTGTTGGTAGATGTGTCTGACGTGATAATCCGCAGGAATTAATGAATAAACCATTAACAAATAAACTAGAAAACACACACTCATATAATACCAAAATAATAATTAGAGGGTAAACAACAGAGTCTACATGCACATACACACAAAGAGGCACATGTACGTGTATAAGGTGAAAGAGAAAAAATGTGTACATGTTGTACCAATGAACACAGATGACCTGATGATACGCTCACAAGACAGATTATATTGTACAACCCTTATCAGCTAAAACATATTTTAGCATGCAATTGTCAAACGATATAAATTTTTTCTTTTTTTGCTATTTATTGCATGTGCAAGACATTTTTCTAATGTGATGTTGGTCCCATTCAAGAAAGCTAGTTGTAGGACAGAGAGGGGTAAATCAAAATTATGCCTTAATATATTGTTTTATGAAATCTGATTTTTTTTAATTTACTTTGGTATTTAATAGTTAGATGAAAAAACTAAGATTGATATGATTTTCTTTGCGATCAATTTCACTGTGGCACATTTTATATCCAAAATGCAAAAAGGGTGAAAATATAAATTTTACGTGAGGATTCGGGGTATCATAGAGCTCATACATATATATTTTTGATTCAGGTGTTTGCTGCCAGCGAACAGTTAACACCAAATAGAAATATTAATCTATTTAAGAATCTTTTGCATTGAAGTTTGCAAATTCTAGAAATTGTAAAGTTTGTCCATTAAATGCGAACACTTGTTGTCCATAAACCTCTAGTTTGGGAGTTCCTAGATGATTATTTAATACTTCTCTTGTATCCTCCCTAATAAATTTTTTTATATCCTAAAGCTTTTAAAAACACTGCAATATACATTCTGTGTTTCATATGTTGTCTTAGATTTTTTTTCTATTCTTTGTCTTAAGTTTTAATTTTTTATAATAAGCTTTCATCTTGCAGTTAAGTTCATACATCAAAACAAACGACTACTCATAGATTTTTTTTCTCTAGGAAAAATTTACTATTAGTCAGTATCGTACTTTTACGGATATGTTGTCTAAAGTTGAAAGTCCATATCATCCGTTCTATGCATTGTTGCGTTTTATGCATGTGACAAAAAGTAGATTCAGCATAATTGTATGTGACAAGTTACAGAGCAAAACGCATAGAACATATATACGGATAGAACGCGTAAAGTCCTTTTGTATGCGTCTCATGCATCATGAAAGAAGGTCTGCTGCTTTTCAGAGACAAGGATAACAAATTATATTTTATTTTGAATGATATCGATAGAAAAATTTGTTTGGTGGATTTTAATTTTGTCTTTTTTCCTTAAAAAAGTTTTTAATAAAAAAAGCTTTCGTAATAAAGTTTACAACTATTTTCAAGAATAAAATACATTAAAATCAATTTTTAACAAAGTTCTTTCATTCATAAAATTTACATTCTAGTTATCGATTACTTTTATAAACTGAGTGTCACCTCTGTTGTATTAATTATTTTTTAAACAATTACAATGGACATGAATCTTATTGAAGCTGCAAAAATACTACACACTGGCCGTTCCGTGGTCTTTTGCAGCTTTGCGTAGGCTCAAAATATTATGTATATAGACCCAATCAAATCCATAAATTCTATTAAAATCACAATTTCACATTCCATTTTTTGCCAAATTTTTTTCTATTTAATAAAAATATTTACACTAATTTAAATTTAGAAACGCATAGAATGCACGGAAAGACATATAATGCATATGCATTGAACGGATGGTATTGACTTTCAGCATTAAGATTGAGAAACGTTGAATGCACATAGACTGACAGTTTGGTGTAAATTTTGATTTGGTGGCATCAATGGCCAATTTTTCCAAAAATTTTGGAGACGACATTTCAGCCAATGGCGATCGCTACAGACGATGATAACTTACTTTATATACACTGAGATGGAATAAATATATAGAACATTTTAGATAATTTTGGTTTCAACAGGATGGCGCATCATATCACACAGCTCATCATAATGTCATTACAGCTCATTAAATAAATGTGTTGGGACCACCCTTTGCACAATATTGTGACATACATAAGCTCAAATATACTACGTTTATACGCACGTCTTATTTGCAAACAAAAAAGAAGAATGTTGCCGTATAACTTTTTTATTTTAACTTATTAACTCATTTAAATAAGTCGTGAATAACGACACTATTTGCAAATAAAGAGTAAGACGTTGCAACTTCATGAACGTTTTTTGTGTATTACTTACCAAACAATCATATTTTCGTCACATGGCATCACTAATAATAACATAAGTTCTGTATGCAATTATCCGTATAAACAGTGAATTAGTTATTTGCAAATAGTTCTATTTGCAAATAAGACGTGCGTATAAACGTGGTAATAGATTGAGTCAAAGTAATAGACTTTTTCATAGTATTTATTTTAATGTTGCAAAATAAATTGTAAGAAACACAATGAAATTTTTCTAAATTTTACAAGTGGAAAAAGCCAATGTAGCAGAATTTCCTATTCTAAAAAGCAGATCGAGACAAAACCCAATGACTAATTTTAATTGTATAGTTATAGCGTCTGTTTGTAGAAAATGGATGTAGATATAAGAGGTGGATATGAGCCAAAACTTTGTACATGGTTTATATGTACATTTTTTCAACATTCTGCGACTATTAAAAAATTTTTCTTTTTAATTTTTTTTAATTTAATTTTTCTTTTTAATCATAGTTTGCTTTCCGGGTTTAATTTTTAAAAAAGTCAAGGACAACAAAAATATTAAAAATATAAGAAATAAAAATTAATAAAAAAATAACCGATTAGAGTTTTCAAAATGTATTATATGTTGTAGCTTTAACTGTTTCTGCCAAAGTAACGAAATTGCTAGTGATCTTTAAGCAGTTTGAAAAACATTCAAACTCACATCTTTATACCAAACAAATCAAATACAATATGAGAATTCTCTATTGGGCACGGATATGATTATTACAAAATACATAATCATCGTAAGCTTTTATACAAGCAGCACTCTAAACATTAATTGCTTAAACGATTAGTTTGGGAAAATATTCCAAAATATTCAATATTAAATACAATAAATCAATGTGAAAAAATTTATTTATTTCAATTCAGTACATCCCGTAATCTTGTGGTCATGTTTTTCATTTTATTTCAGTGTACAAACGAAATGGAAATATACGTTAGATTATTTTACAGTCTTAACAATATTTATTTGATTTCTTTCTCACAAAATCCATTGAAAATTTTGAAGAGTTATTACAATGTGAAATGGTTATTATTGATATTATAATAGAGTTACTCCTTGTTACGCATTTCCAAATGTCCTTGATGAGAGCACTATAATGTAGCTCTTGCAATATTATCCCTTTAATTGACGTATTCAAACTGAAAGCATTTCACTTTGGAAAGATCACATAAATAATTAGAAATATAATTCTTGTTACTATGTGCTGCTTTGTTGAAACTTTATAATTTTCTGTACTTTGGCAGATATTTAAATGTGAAAAACTTTGCTTTTTAACTGCGCAATATTTGTATGGCCTAATGGAAATAAAACATCAAAAAAATGGACTTGTCAATATAAAAATAACATGAGATATATAAGCGCTCTACCGGAGCAGTGAAGAGACTTAATTTATATTTACTTACATCACTTTGCGGTACGACAAATCTAACAGAGAATAGTTGTCGAAATTTCAAATTCATTCATTAGATGATTGTTATGACTGATTTCCAATTTTTTGTAGTATTTGTGTACAACATACGCACACATAGATTTGTACACATATACTAGTTCACTATTGTTTGTTGCATGACCATACAATCAGACGTGCGTTTGTTTTTAGTTTTGTTGATTTCCTACTTTGCAAACGTTTTTTTTAATACCAGAGAGTTAAAATTAGCAAATAACAATCAAATATAAAGCACATCAATCCTACAGATAGAACGTTTACAAAAATATATAAAAATTTAGTGCGTAAATGCTCACACATACACGCTCATATGGAGGATTACAAAAGCCAACTCATTTAAAACGTTTTACACACAATAATGTTTTATTTCTTCCTGGCTTAAGCACGAGACCTCTGCTCGCAACCGTACGTATGAGTGTGTGTGTGCGTAAATGTGTGAATACAAGTGTGCGTGCTCTTATTTATACTTATATGTACATGTATTTCTATTTGATCGTCGGATTTGCCTTATTGTTGTCAACTATCAAAAAAAAAAAAAAAAAAGCCCAACACAATACGTCTGCATGAAAGTGTGTACACGTAGATACTCGCAGCTTTATTGTGTTGCAAAGTCAATATTTTACTGGCGTTTGCTATGATTTGCTTTTTGGCTTATCAATTGTTTTGCAATCAGCAATAAATTTTACATTCAACAACAAAAGTCCTTTGGTTAACGCTGCTACTGTTGTTGTTTTGTTATTATTGCTGCTGATGCCATATTATCACAGCCGTTTAAAGCATTTTATTAAAATTATTCGTTAATCGTTTTATTCAAACATCATGTGTTTATTTAAAAGGGCAAAATAGTGAGGGAAAACTCGAAACTATAGAAATTAAATTAAAAGGAAATTAAAAAAAGCAATTAGGAAGTAATAAAATAGTTTAAATATTAATTAACTGGAAGTCTAGAAAACTCATTTATAAATGTTTCAATAACAATGTAGATGTGTTATAAAATATTAAACTAAATTAAATTATATATCATTGGCTTCTCCTGATCTTATACTTTGTATAGTAGAGGTCCTGTAAGTCCCACATATGTAATAAACTTTTATTTTAACAAACTTTGTGAATAGCTTTTTTATCTTTTGGGATTGTATAGTGATGTTTATATATACAAAGTATCGGATCCCGCTTTTAGTATCCATTGAGCTGCTGTAATCATACGGAGGATATTATTTTGGCGTCTTTAAATTTTTTCTATATCAGACGCTGAGGCAACTGAATTCCGTAGCACCATATTGGTTTTACAATCGCGTTGTATAGAAAAAGTTTTCGATCTAGGCTTAATGTTGAATTTCTCCCTATTAGCCATGTTTACCTTCATAATGCAAAAGTGATGTGAACACATTTTTGCTCATTCACTTTTATTCTCCATGTCTGTAACCATTTTTCCAATATTAAAATGTATTCGTGCAACTTGAATGAAGCTTTTTGCGCAGCAAACGTTGATATTGGCATGTCAGAGGCATATATCAAATATAAGATTGGACTAATATACTGCCTTGAGGAACTTCTATTGGCTGTGGTGCGCTCAAAAATATTCTTACTCTAATAATAAGTTTGCGACCAGACAAATAGCCAACGAATAGATTGCGAATGTTCACGGATCACTTCCGCTTCAATTTATTTTTTAGACTTTCAGGCCTGGGAAACGTCAGCTGAGCAATTATGTTTTCTTCAAACACAGTTCTTACTACATTTAGAACATTTATAAGTCTGTGTACTTTTTCGATGGTGCTATATTTCCTCTTGAAAACAAATTGGTGACTCAGAATGCACCCAATGCTGTTTAATGTTTGGGTCAGTCCAATATGTGTGAAATAAATTCAATTAAAGATGAAAAAAATTTGTATCAAAGCATTTCATTCCGTGACATAATTTTAATAACAAAATCATATTAGCATACGATCCTAAGTAAATACACATATACATGTAAGTTCACTGCACACTTGCTTAATAATCACCATGTCCCATTTACTTAATGCGCTTATAATTATATTCCTGTACGGGTGAAACAAGTGTTCTCTTTTTCATGTAACTGCTCGTACTTATCGATTATTCATTACAAAGTGATTGTGGTTTAAAAAAATATTTTTTTGGTTTGCCTTGATGAAAGGAATTACTTGCTCTTAGGCTTTCAGGGATACAAACTTGTCGAAGAAACTTGAATTCACACCCCCGTTTCAACATAATTTTTATGTTTTTTTAATGATAGATGAAACCAATTTGACTGATTCTTTATGATGTAGCATTATCGATTTGGAAAATCTACGATTAAATGTTACGTGTTCTATAGCACCAGGGTAATTACAATTTTAGTAATTGTATATGCAAGTTTTTTTTAGTAATTATCTTAATGATATGACGTTACAATGTAAAATTGGCCTTGATGTTTGATATGAAAAGACATACTATATTTTAAAGTAAAGGGTAATTGTCAATTTTCTTAATAATATATAAGCAGACGTACTTCTATGCATAAATATTTAATAAACGTTTTATTCTCTTGCCTACGGCGGAAAATCTTTATTCGTGCGCAGCCATCATGTTCGTAAAAGATCTTTCATTAGGCGTTTCCTATTCTTTAATAATAATTTTTTATTCGTTTGGAAGGCCAATTGGTACCATTATGTATAAAGTATAACACCTTGCAAATGCCCGCCGCGGCTTTGCTGGGTGGCGCACATCCAAAATGTCCAATTTTCCATAACTGGCGCATAAATCAGTCTGAATTTGATCAAAGGATTGGGCTTTGGTGGCCATTATGTTTTGTGAATTATTTACATAGTTCTGCGACTTAAGTGAAGTCCAAAAAAGATATAAGTAGGTCACAATGCACGCTTTTAGTGCTAAACCGCATGAACTAGGTAACACATGAAACCATTCTGTTGGTATCCATATTAATAAAGTTAGTAGTCATCGATATGTAATGCTCGCTGTTAATGGTGTTGGCGTGGTCAATATCGTTCTCAAGGAAGTATGAACCGGTGACACAGTCAGCCCAAAGTTCATCTTGTGTGAATTTTCATTATTCCGAATTCAACAATTTTGTTTATTGACACAAACATTCACCGCAAAAAGAACCTAATTGCTGGAGATGATTTTTTAAATGACGGCGAACACATGTAAATTTTTTCGATTGGCTCAAAGTTCATTGATGATTTGGTTTAGTGACCACTGAAATATCGACATAAGATCAGCTAAAAGTTACAACAAACAAATTTGAAAAGTTAATTGATCAATTGCTTTTTCCATACAATCCCGAAAAATGCCCATATCTAAATAGATTTTCTAAAAATTTAATGTTTGAGAGATATCAAAAATATTGATATCTTGCCGTTCACACATGAAATTTTCCAAGCCCTAGTGCACACGATAACTATTAAGATTTCTATTTTAAATCTCAGTGTCTAAAGTGTGTCACAGCTTTTCGGAGTCCTGGATTGCTTCAGTTACAAAAACTCCATTATGGGTTAAGTAAACCTGACGTAACTCAGCCCTGTATATTTTATGGTATGCACGCACCATAATATATATAAGTTATACTTTGTTACTTCAAAGTTCCCTCTGAGCCTTTTGACATTTTTTTTCTGTCTTACAAAGTTGGTAGTTTCTATGTAGAAGTGTTGGTTGTATTGCTAATCAAAAGTTTTGGAATAGATGTTGAAAATTTTTAGAAATTTTGAAATATGATTAGTGGTGCTCTCCATATAAATTTCAATCGGTGGAGTGATATATAGAAAAAAATCTTATATATTTCATAAATAAGTAACATGCTCGCCATCTGGTTAAAATGAAAAGTTTACTTTATTATTATAAATGATGAGAGATTTAAATATTTGCTTTTAAAGGATATAAATCGCTTACACAGTGTAAATATCGCTCTAAAGCATAATCTTTATTCTATATTAAAAACTCTAAAGATATTAATACTTCCTGGAATCCCTTAATTATGTCCTACATATAAAAATTAAATTTCTCTAAAGCGCAGATCGATATCTCTGCTAAAAGAATTAATGTTTTATTTTAGTTTTACTGCGAAAATATTTTAAATATTTTTTTTTAATATTGTTTTAAATAAGTGTTTAGAAAATTAAGTTTTCTAAAAAAATTTACATACTGTATATTCGAATCGTAATCCTTACGGATAAAAATTTATCAGGCTCTGAACTTTTAGCGTATTGGTAAAATATTGAAAGTGTCTGCCATATTTAGGATATTTTAATATTCTATTGTTTGTTGCTGGCTTAGCTCAGTATATGCCTGCATTTCATTGGCGCTAACCAAATCATCAGTACCCTTTTAGCCAAATCATGATTGAAAGCATTCAAATCTCGTATACTTATGCCAAACACTACAAATATATATGAGAATTCCAACAGAACAAATTTGACAAATATTGGAAGAAATTTATATTAAAATAAAAATTGTATTATAATTGTGGAATAATTGGCCAACACTACAAAAAAGTTTATAGTTCAAAGTAATAGTAATCCTGAAATAATCTAAAAAAAAAGTATTGAGTGGTAATGAAAAATAACTATTAAAAATAAAATAAATGTTCATAGTTTTGTTCTCTCAAAATTTATATGAAATTAATTATTTTGTAAAGTACTTCACTCGAATTAGTTCATCCTTTTAGGATCCTATTATTAGTTTTTGATTGCATTAATATCACCTACAGTAAATATGATACCACTTAATATTGAAAATGTGTAAATGTAATAAATATTTATTTATATATCTAATTACTAGCAAACTGTTGCCAACTTACATGATTTTGAATTAAAAAGTTGCGAATATGATGCGGTAAATAATTTCACTAGAAAGTTGGTCAACATATAATTTTTTTTTACAATGAATTAAATTTTTAATTTAAATTTTGTTATCTTGGAACTTGGTCTAATTAAATTGTTTGTAATATCATAATACTCTCAGACATGCCTATTAATTTCACAATCAGGATAATTGAATAAAGCCTTAACTGAGCTGCGCATCGTAAAATGAGTCAAATCCCCCATGCAGTCCCTGTGAAGTGTATTCAGTTTTTAAAAATAAACGCCATGAAAGATATATATATTTTTTTTGGAAAATACAAAGAATTGATTTTTTTTTAATGTTGAGATATTTTAGTAAAACTAATTGAGTATGCTAAATTGGATATGTTTGAACACTAAAATTGATATCTCAATTAAAACTTAATTGTTTACGTTGAGATAAATGTCTTAGCATGTCTGAGCTTGTCTAAGCTTACTGTAGTACAAAAAACTATTAATTTAAATCAAGGGTGCATATTTATTTGTATAAGAATTGAAATGAAAAGAAATAAATAAAATAATTCTGATTGAAAATGATCACTCCGATAATAATGGCATATAGAATTTTTTCAATTATAAAAAAAACATTAGTTTAACGGACATGATCAAAAAGACTTTGAAGCGTTTGTAGGAAATGAAGTCAGAGTGTAAAGTACAATTTAAGGCAACAAATTTCGACCTGCCAGTCTAGCTTATATCTCGTGATTGACAAAATACCTATAATAAGCTATTAAATTTTCAATAATTGTATATTTAATTAATTTAAACTGGTTTAAATTAATTAAATTGAAAAAATTTTAAAATTATATTTGCTTTAAAGGCAGTAAAATATTGAAAAGGAAGGAGGTTTATAAGAGATGGAGCCTGTCTTGCATTTGATAAAACTGGGAGCTATTCATTATTTTAATAAATAAGTCTATAAATTTATACAATTCAATAAAATATTTCGGTTTTATATTAAAAATTTTTGCTACTAAAAAACTCTCTCAACATCGTTGTTCTGCATGTTTCTTGCGAATGGATGAAGAGTTTTTATGTAAAATTTTTTTAAAATTGTTTTGCATTTCTAAAAAACCATCAAATGAAATCCATTTTACCTGCTTAGAGCCCATGAAGAATGATCGTTCTCTTACACTTCCAAAAAAAGTAGATTAGTAAAAGTTTCTAGTATTCAATCACTGCCTGTGTCATAGGTAAAGTACGAGTAGGTCCTGTCATCTTACCACTTTTACTTTGCAACAAGTAGCAGTTAAACTAATACCAAAAGCTAGTTTTAAGCCCACAATAAAGTAGAGTTTTTAGTCACTTTTAACGATCCGTAAGAATGTCACTAGGTCCTGTAGGTTTCTGTGCTGTCAGACTAACGCCACGACTGACAAATATACGAAAGCAGGCTCGGCCTTGGAACTGATGTACTCACAAAAAGATATTAGTCTTCCCTCGGCTTAGTTGTCGAATAGAGTGAAGAACTGGATATATGTTCATGTCCAGGACTTTTATACCCTCACAAATAGATGAACAAGTTTCTGGCCTTTGAGAAAAGTTTCGTTGGCACTTACGAATGGCAATATTAAGAAGAACCGTGTGATCGGTCATATATTTGTGTGCCTCTGATTCTGCTATGTGGATAATTGTTTTATTTAAAACATGGACTGTCATAATAAAGTGCCACAGACTACTGTATAATTGTAAGCGTGGGAGATATAGCGGAACTAGCTCTTCTTTAGATTTCACCACATGTAATTATGTCTTACCAAGGCGGGCTCTAAATAATCGCCGAGTAAGGATCGATTTGTCATCACGGGAACCAATAGCCCAGTGATTTTCCGAAGCTAGTTTTTGATGAGGTCTTTACCGGTATCACCTAGTGAGTGGCGTTTAAGGCCAAATCGAGGGAAGAAGTTCTATGGATAAATTCTTTAGGCTAAGGGAAGTGCCAGCGGCTGACTTCACAGTTTTTTTACGACCAACAGTTAGATTTTTAGATGCTGTTGTTAATCAAGAGAATACTTTGTCTAAAAGTTGTGAAGTTTAGATAGCTTCAGCTTGTTAGCAAGAGACTTTTGCATGGTCCCTGACGATCACGAACGATTTGACGGTTGTGATGGACGCATTGAGTTTGCACAGTGTTAAGAGTACTGTGGAAGTGGGCCCCAAAGCAGGTATCCATGTTAATCATAGATTCGTCTTGCGGTAAAACATGATCCTCTGGGCATCTAAGCGGACTTTTTTGGAATTCGAGTCCATCCGAAACTTTTCACTCTTGGTTGCCTTGCCAATGTAATCTAACCTAACAATTGTACATCCTTGAAATAATACATTTTGTTGAATATAATTGATAAGTATGCTATTTAACCGAGCAACTGTATAGAATTACATGCTGTTGTTTTAATTTTTTATTTTCTTAGAGAAATGAAAACATGAATAATTCAAGTAAATATTTGAAGTTATTCTATTTTTCAGTTGTTAAAAAGAAAGAATTTTTTTAAATATAGTTTTCTTGTATCGAATCAAACTTGTATGTATTTTGTATTAATTAATTTAAAACAATACTCTTTACTTTTCTGTATTAAATAAAACAAATATTTCAATTTCTATAAACTTCTACAGTAACATGTCTTATTGAAATAAATAAAATTTTTATCTTTCTTGCAATAAATAAGTTGAGTTCATATGAACAACTTAGAACAAAAACCATTTGAAATTAATGAAAATAAAAAATTTAGGTACAAAGTGAACTTAAAATTGAAAATTTTTATGAAATTATTTAAAATAAATATAATTATTTTTGTGGTAAACCACAATATAAGAGAAAATACTAAAAGAAAACATTTACAAAAGAAAATTAGTCTTGATAATGGAAGCTACTTTCCTTGAAAGCTAAAATAGAAATAAAAATAAAGGATTAAATAAATACTTATTTGATTCATTCATAGAAATATTGTAAACATATTTATGTACATAAACGAGTATGTTGAACAACATTGTGGTCACCTTAGAAATTTAAGGACTTTTGTGTGTTTATATTTTATTTTGTTTCATTTGTATAATTTTTTCTAACAAACTTATGATATGATAGCATAAGAATTCAATTTAAAAAAATATCTTAAAATTATTGTGAACAAAAAGGATTTACGCCAGCAGTAGAACGTGGTTGTAGTAGAAACTTTCTGTGCAAAAGCATAAATGAAGAATCTTATACTGTCCCTCATGATGATTAAAAATATTGTATATTCCTAAAACCTAAAAACATATCAAAAATAGTTTATCTTGAACCGGCTGTAATACAAGGAATTCCTTCTGAATCGTATAAAATATCCAAACAGACACAATCATTCACGTCAAATTTTTATAATATTGATATGGGCTTCAAACAGTTTAGAAATAATCTTAAGCTACTCGTACAAAGCAAATGAATGTTCTATACGTAAATTATGTCTGCACTTATTTTTAAATACCGAAATAAAAATGACAAGGATTCCTACTAAAAAAATTAACAAATGCTAGAAAATTAAATAGCCATTTTGAATCTTTTCACCATTTTTCATTGCGTCCTGTTAGATAATTTCATATTTTTGGACCGCCTTTGTGACCTAAAGAGAATACAAAGTCGATTTTATGGAAAACATTCATTAATTTATACACATCCTAACCAGGTTATTACAGGCGTATATATAACCTACATATGTAAGTCTATCTAATGGTGTCGAATGATAATGTTGTGCTATTAATTGGCTGCCACTTTGGCAGATGGTGCCAAATGTCACTGTGCTTTGACATTTATGATGCAAATACAAAGAGAGTTAGTTGGCAACAAGTCTTGGAGAGAAAAACAACTTAAAAATGTGGAGTTATTGTTACTGCTTTCTTGATAAAATTTTAGTCTGTTATTTTAGCGCAGCGTGACTTTTATCGTCGCTTCCCTCGCCGCCGTGTTGCATGTGCTCGAACAATTAAACTTCTGGGTGATTACCTCTTGCAAACTGTATTCAGCATAGAAGCCGCGGGAAGCGGCTGGCCTCGTAGTGCTCATTAGACCGATAACGTTATTGCTGTTGCCGACGACATTAGAGAGATTCCACAAACATCAACGAGACGATGATGCACCCAATTAGGCATCAGCAAAATATCGTTGCGAGGAGTTTAAGTGCAATATTTGAAAACGCTTCCAAAAAGAGTGCAAACTGTTCACAAATTACTGGACAAGGTTAACTTACTGCCATACTCTGTTGAAGTTGGTGCAAGAAGAGGATGATTTCATCTCAAAGATCATAATGAGCGACGATGCCCATTTTTAAAAGTTCATTTTAAGAACCAAAATTTTCATTTTTGAGGCACAGCTAATCCACATAGTCCATGAAGAGCCATTTCATCCTCTAGAAATTATTGTTTGATTCGGCATTAGCAGTGAAAAAAGAATTGAAGATGTAGATGGCATTACCGTAACTGTTGAGCGTTACAGGAAGATGCTAAACTGTTTTTTTTGCCACAAGTTGCTTTATTATGTTTCGGTCGTTGTTGGTTTTAACCTGGCGGAACAGTCATGCAACGATGTAGGTTTTCACATACCATTTTCAGGTCGAGTCATCTTCCATTGAGGAGATAACTTTTATAACTGGCCATCCAGATCGCCAGTTATAACAGCCTAAGACTTCTTCCGTTGGAACTTTTCAAAATCTTGCATTTGCCACCATAAACATGAACTTCGCAAGTCTTTTAAGCTAAAACTGAAGAAGAATTAGCCAATTTGGAGCCAGATATTTTGCGAGCCACAATTCAAAATGCCATTAAATGAGCGCAGTTATACATCAACTCTAGAAGTGGATATATGACCGTTATAAGTTTTCCCAAAAAAATGGCAGCCAGTACAAATTGCAACATTGATTTTGCGCCACCTGTAGGTGTGCTTGAATATTTTCGCGGTAATGATGATTTAGTAACTTGATCAAGTTTTAATTTTGTATCCTTATTGAAGATGTCGAGTGACAATTATTAAAATATGCGATGATTTTTATAGATTATAATGTACGTGAAACAGAATATTGATGCAAGAAGATTAGCAATAAAATTTTAAATATTTTATTTTGTTGAGGTATAAATCGTTTCATAGCCTATAACACCTAAAAACTTATATTCACTACATCGGGATTAGGTAGTAAAAAATCCGATACATAAAACAGCCATGTTGGCTAATACTGTTAAGCTAACCAATGGTGCACACTCGCAAAACTTTTTCCACTGGGCTGCTAACCTTTCACTCACAGATGTAATACTTCCTTATATTAATTTTTTTTTATCATGAAACTGATTTTTCGGTATCCAACTTCATTTTTAAACCACTGGTTAATGGTAATAAAGTTCCTTTTATTTTCTTTTTCATCGTGTTCTTATCAATTATGCGCATGAATTCGTCTACCAGTGAGATGCTTTTTTATATGCAACGTAAGAAAATCAGAGTTAGTCCAAGTTTATATTTTCATTAATATTTTAATCCTTATCCCAAAATCAATCTTAAGGCTGCAATTTCATATTTAAAACTTAAATTGAAATATTGAACTGATGACTATTACTGAAATTTTAATAATCTTAGGAAATAATATTATAAACACAAAATTCATGTTGCAACGGTTGGTAACTTCGAGTAAACAATTAAAATAAAATTTTCAAATTTCCATCTAGACACAGTACTAGACAATATTTTTCTTACTAACAACGTTTTACCGTCTGTCACAAATGTCTGTAGCAATAACTAAAAAGAACAAATTTTTTTACACAAATTCAAATAAAAAGTTAAAAATAATACAAGAGCCCGATAGCAGAAAGATACAACGAGTTGAATATGAACTTCATTTTGCAATTACACGCACATGCATAAATAATAATTCTGTTGCAAGCAAAAAAAAAAAAAATAACAATAACAAAATTAAACGGAAATAGTAGAATACATATGTGTGGAGATAAGCGTGTATGTATCTGTGCTCAAAAAGGGTAAACAATTTTAGATTTATAAGCAGAAACAAGGCAACCAACACTTTCAAACATTTAACTTTACATACAATCAAACACTTTTATAAATTCCCACAAATAATACCCGCAGACCAAGAAGACAGATAGACAGACAGACAGTTGAAACAGGCAGCATCACTTTGTTATATGGTTGAGTGTACAAGTGCTGCATCAGCCGGTATTACCCTTGAAATTTATACTCATTTTGAAAAATAAAAACTCACATACATGCAAACGTACTACCTTCAACAATGAAAACTATATTCATACACATGGTCACATACATACATCGAGTATCATTGAATAGTGTGTATAAGGGATGAGAAATAGAAATTGCTAATTGTACTATTACAAATAGAAAAGTACTTTTTTCGAAGGGATGCGTAGTTGGTATTAAAATAAGCTGAACGGATTTATATCATTAATCTCACGTGGGAAGTTTTTGTGAAGCCTGGAAGGATATCCTAAATATACTCGTATATTTGGCATGATCGCTTTTTAAAATCACGTAGATGTGCAAAATAACGTATAAATCAACAACTACCTCTGGTTCGAGTAAATATTTCAATATTTTTTAAAATAAAATATAACAACAGGGTCGAAGTACTAGTCACCAGCATATTGATACGCTCAATATCATTAAAAATCTTAAGATTGCAAAAACTGATGGGGGATTTCACTAAAGCTCTGCAAGAAAGTGTATATTTTAGAAAAAGATTGAAATTTCAAATATGGTATTTATAAGCAAATCATCTAACGAAAGGCATGGCTAATTTTGCCCCAATATAGAATTGTTTTCAAAAGTTTTAGATGTATAAAAATTAAACCTTATAAAAAATTAATTAAAAATTAAATTGCCTCTTTTTAAAAATTTGAAACACAATTTAGTTTACGTAAGAGTTTGTAAAAGAAGACAATTCCATTGCTTCGCCTCTCAATTGGGCCATTGTTTCGCGTGCTGTGTGGCGCGGTCTTGTTGAAACCACATCTCAACCAAGTCCAACTCTTTTATTTTGGGCAAGAAATATTTGTAATCATTGCACTGTAGCGATCGCTATTCAGAGTAACGTTTCAAAGATACATTGACAGTTCCTGCTATGCTTCTGGCTGATCTTCACACCAAATACAGCAATTTTGCTTGTTCACGTATCCATTCAACTAGGAATGGGATTCGTCTGAACAAAATTTTACGATAAAAAAGGCACGGTCATCAACAACACTGGCAGATACAAGTGCTATATTTTCCTCTGTCTGCACTGTATGTATGCGTGTTGGTAGTTTAATGTCCAATAATGTAAATTTGGGGCGAAATTTAATCATAAGATTTCGATTAGTCGCCCAAACTGACCACAAAATGGTCTTAACCGAGCACGAATTTCGAAAACAAAAATCAATAACCTGACAGCGTTGTCCGTTTGTAAGTCGATTCATGGTTAAATTATGCACCAAACTGAACATGTTGAAAAGTAACATGTTGCACGAAAACAGCTGAGCTGCCAAAATAGTTTTTCCAAAAGGAAAATTGCTAAAAATTACCCTTTATCACATAAACGTGTAAAACATGTTTATAGTTAATGCTACGCCAAAAGTATAAAATTTAAAATTGTACCAAGATGTTTTTCCCTCTTTTTTTGGTGCCCAAATAATTGTAACCATTGTTGTTATTGTTTGCAGTAGCTACGGCTTTTATATAGTTTTGTGAAACGATTACTATTGTTGTTTGTTTTTTTTACATTCGGTTATTGTTGCTCTTGAAATGTGTTCATTTTAGTCAGTGCTCGAAACCAAATTCATAAAAAAATACATAAAAGAAAAAAAAGCAGAGGAGAAAAGTTACAAGTTCACTAGAAGCATTATGCAGAAATTAAAGTATTGCAAAATCGTAAATAAGCCCAGGATAATATTGCCTTAACTTGTAACTATAAACACGAATAAGGGGGAAATTCTCTCTCGCTCACTAACAAAAAGTAGAGAAAATTTATTTAACTTAAGAAAGGAGAGATAGAGAAAACAAAAATTATTTCTCTCTTCTAATTTTTAAACTAAAGAAAATACCCATTTTGTATGCAAAACACAAAAAAATACATTATTCTTTGCTTTTCTCATTGCAGCCACTTAATAAAAAGGACACTGCTCTCAAAATCAGGATATTTAAGTGAATGTTATATGCAAGAAGCACCTGTCACTTGCATCGTTGATATAATAAATATACTTGTGAAATTTGAGAACTTTTAGAAAAAAATTGCTAGAATAACTTATAGTATTTGCTCTCTGTAAAAAAGTGGTGGAAATTGAGATGCTCAATTGCTTGAAATAACGGTATGTGACTCTCTGTAATGTCGGGTCTTATTCGTTTGTTTATGAAATGTATTAATTTCAAGTATATTTAACTGGAGATGTCGTATTTTAAGAACTCAGTTCGTAACGGTTTGCACTAAAGAAAACATAATGAAGCGAATGTTAAAAAAATTTTACGGAAATTTAAAAGAAAAAAAATTAAAATAAACACAGAAATTTACGGAAATTCTTTAAATAAACAAACAGAAACTGTGTGAAAAAAACAAACAAAAATTAAAAGAGCATAAATGTATTTAAAAATCTTTAAATAAATAAAATAAACAAAAAAAAATATTTTAAAAACAAATAAGATTTAAAATAAGTTCATATTACATATAAAAGTATTTGAAAAAGAATTAATAAAAATATACAAGTGTTAAAAATTCTAAGCAAATAAATAAATACATTCAACGAGAATCTCAATTTAAAGTTCATAGTGTTGTTTTGCTCAAGAAGTTAAATAAAACAAAATCTTTGTAGTTTATATGTAAGTCCTTATGCGGTGTGAAAAAAAAATATATTTCAAGGTTTTCTTTGCATAATTTTTAATTTTTTTTGATAATTACATGTGTAGTGTTTTAAAGATATAAATCATGGGCTCAATAATGTTTTATAAAAAATCAGCCACATTTCATATGTTGGTTTTACAAATACTATTGCAGCTGTTTAGCTTTGTGGATTATGTATATTCAGATTATGAAAATACCTGGAATTTATATTATGAACAGCCCTGTTGTATGGGAGGCAGCAGTCAGCATCATATAAGACATCATAAAGGTAAGTTTTGTGATTTATTACGGAATGTTAGGGACATTTAGTATAAATGTAAAGTAAAAGCAAAATTTTTAGTTCCTGCAGAAATATTTTGAGGTTTAATAAGTTTTATGTAGTTGTCGAATAAAATTCAATTTACAAGTTTCATAAAAACAACTGTGATTTTCTTGTAAAAATGTGAAATTTTTAAGACCTTAAACACAGTAAACCTTCTATTTAAGTCAAGACAAATAAAGGAAAAATAGATTAAACAATTATAGAGACGTTTCCGTAGAAATATTTTCAGCGGCTCCATACAAATATGTTGGTTTACATTTTTTTTAATTTATGAGTGATAGTACAAAGTTGACCGGAGACCAAGCTAATATTTTTATTAAAAATTAAAAAAAATAATATTAATTTTGTCTAAGAAACATGTGCGAAGACTCGCATACTTGTATTTTTCACTTTTACGTATGCTTTTTTGATTAAAAATCTTTTTTTTTTAAGATTTTATCTGGCAAAAGAATTTACATCTACTTTTGCAATTAAATATATTAAAAGTTGTATGACTAAATTGTAATTGATTTTCTAGTAGTCTAAGGTATTCAAATATTTGCTCCAAGAAAGTGTGATGACTCGTTATAAAGTTTTGTTGTACATAAAGTGATCCGTTGGTGCAACGTAATCATGTCTTAATAAAAATCGAGCTTGGCAAAATGCGATTTTAAGTTTTCATAAAGTTGTTTTTGTGTTATAAGACTTCTCAATATAACTTCTTGATATAGCTTCAGTTATAAATATGATTCAATTTCTATACATACCTATAGAAAATATTAAAGAAGTGTAACTTAAAAATTAATACTTTTCGAAATATGCCTATGTTGCATTATAAGGCAATATATCTGAAACTGTTTTATATACTCGCATGTATATATCTTATCTCTGTCCCTGTTTTGCTTGAAAATGCACTATTTTTTATGGTAAAAATTATTTTTCTTTATTTCAATATAAGGATAATGTAATTATTTTCTGACTAAAAAAGTAACTTCCACAGAATATATTTACAAATAAGATTAAAAGATGGAAAATTTTGCTTTTGTTTCTCATAAAAAGTTTAATAATTTTAATTTTTGAGTCTTGTGCACTGATTCGAAGAAAATATTGTAAAAGAAGCAGGAACAAGTTTTAAGAATATTTAAAATTTTCTTTGTGATTCATTTATAAGTTTCACCTGTTAACGTGACCAATCCGATACGATAAAATATTTTTCTAGTTTCCATTAATTTTCTTTATGTTGCTTAGTTTGAGATATATTCATGTAATATCTTGTGATGGAACTATTCAAATAACATATAATTAAAAAATAGCAAGAGTAGTGGTTGTAGGCAGTTGAAATTAAATTTGATTTGAAAGTGATAGAAAAGATCTTTGCAGTGACATTTTGAAAGTAGATATTAAAAATAATCAAATTTTTCATAATCTGTTTAGTAACAATTTTAAGTGTTTAAATTATAATAAAATAATTTTATCAAACTTTCCTTTTCCTCGATCGATATAAATATATTATGTATGTTGTTCGGACTTAAATTCATCTCGTTCTAGTTTATAAAAACTAGGCATATATTAAAAAAATCCTTTCAATCAAATGTCCTGGTTATTTTAATATTCAATAAATTTGTGCTTCATATATTCTTCTCAGCTTAAGGTCTGGCGATCGTATTGTGATTCAAAGTTGTTATACAAAAACAAGAATAGCAATTTTCGAACACATTTCTACGTCAAAAGTTCAGTGAAATTCCCATATACCATTCAACTTTGGAATCTTGGCGCAATTCGATGGACATGCAGTGCTGCATATTAAATTGTTATTAGAAATTCTCTTACTTGCAATTAAATATTGTCAACTTTAAACAGCGAAGTTAATTTAAAACCCAAATATTTTCAAATTGTTGTTTTCTTAGATAAACAAAATGTCACACAAATAAAGGGTTAAATCCACTACATATAACAAATTTTTCTAAATATAATATAAAAAAAAAACAAATATTCCTATATAATCTTTTTGTGCTGGAGCCTTTCCAAATACTACTGAAACATAAAAATTTATAATTTAAATAAATATACAAAATTAGTTTCCAAAATTAAATTTGTGATTTAATTGCATTAAAACTATTTACAAGAGATCTTTGAAATAGAATATTTGGATATTAAAATTATCTTTGATATTTCAAGCCTTTTTCTAATTAGCTAATTTTTTAGTAAATTACATGATTTTGACACTCTCTTTGTATAACAAGGAAAAAATAGACAAATCTTTAGGGTGCGGAGTGTATATTATTCTATCAAAGTATATAAAACCATTTATTAAAACTTATTTGAAATATTTTCACAATAAACTAATTACAAAATTATATTTATTCTATATCTGACTTTTCAGTAGACTTCAACCGCCATATTTCTAAAGAATTCAATATCGTATATTTATATGAAAACTTTCATATACATTATGGAATATCATTCATATAGAAAATTACAAATATATAGAACCATAATGGAAAGCAATTTAAACTGTTAAAAATCAATATATTTTTCTTACAACAGAAAGTTGGCACATGAATAAGAACGAAAAAGTTGTACTTTTAAAATGACTTAAATTTTTTACCGTGCTTCTTTGAAATTTTTTAAAGTTTTACACTCCAATTAAAAATGTGTAAATTGTTAGTGTAGTGACTCAGTTTGATGCACATTTGGCTTAAATACAAAAGCTTGTAAAAAAATAATTGAAGCTACAAAATTAAAAACATTTCACTAAGAAAGCGAAAATACGAATATTCCCATAGGCAGTAACGGATTTTGTTATATATAAATGAAATCGAAAAGTATTTCCGATAATTTACAAATTAATGTCGATAAAATAAAGTTGTTGCCGCTATGCGTAACAGTGTTTTGTAGACAAAGCCAAAGTACCTGAAATAATTGCTTGCAATATACAAGGACTGTTCAATAGAAAAGGTGCATTTGAAATTTCTTGGGCTACGTACAATTGATTAGGGATTTTTTTTCTTTTTTCACACTTGTCTCTAACATATGTCTTTAGTTTAGTTTGTTCGTGAGAGGTATGCCAATTAGAAGTGTTTTGCTTGTTCGGCGATTTTCTGCTGTGGAAGAAAATGGATCATAGATTTTGCATCAAATTTTGTATAAAAGAAAGGAATTAAATACTCAGAAGAACTTAAAATATTGAGAGTGGCATATAGTGGTTGCACTATGAGTCAGAAAAATGTTTACAAGTGGTACAAGATTTTTAAAGAAGGTCGAGCACATGTGAATGACGACGCTCGTCCTGGAAGCTCCATCATGAATCAAAAAACAATAAAAATGTTGAGAAAGTGAGGATAATTGTTATAGAGAATCGTCGAATCACTATTGGAAAAGTTGCAGAAAATGCCTGCTAATCGGTTAGCTCATGTCATAAATTTTTTTCGCAAATTTTGGGCATAAAGCTTGTGACAGCGAAGCTCATTCCAAAATTTTTGAATTTAGAACAAAAAAAAAAAAACCGTCGTATGGGATTCACTCAGGAAATAATGAATAACGTTAACGACGATCTAGATTTACTTAAAAGATTCATAAGTGGTGACGAATCGACCCAATGGAAGAGTCAAGGATGTTGAATTGAATGTTAATTTTTTTCCATATTAAAGTTTTTTTTCGTATATTTTTTAAAAGAAAAAAAATCCGTAATATTTTAAGGATTTTGTTTTTATTAAATAGTACCTTTTTCAATTTCTCTGTACTTCCAAACTCTACTCTTTGCCTTTTCATATTAACAACCATAAAAGTTTTCTTGTTTCTTTGGTTACTCTATATTTTATTTATTTTTTCAAACAATAACTCTTCTTGCTTTAGCTATTTTTTGGTCACCCAAGAAGAAAACTCTGTCTTCAACACAAGTCTATATATAGTTTTGTGCATATTTTTCGACTTTAGGATGAATATCTTTAAAATTTTAACTTTCTTCAATACTCATGCCTACTACCGTCAATTCTTCAATCAAGAAAAAGTTTTAATAGTCTAGTGCTTTTTATTTAATAGACTTTTTTTTACAATTCATAATATTTTTAAGGCAGTTTTTCTCTTTGGTATGTTTATACAAATTTGAGAATTTCACAAACTTTTTTTCTATATTGCTGATTTTTTTGCATTAATAATTTTTTGTCTTCTTAGAAATCGTAGAAATTTTCATGGAATCTTTTGTTTGTTTTTTCGCTGCCATTTTACATAGAATAACAGAACAGCAGCTGTCAATGTTTTCCCAAAATATTTTTTTCCATGCCTTAACATAATTAAATATAAACAATAATTTCTATTTTGGATGAATTGGGGAAATATGGTGGTGTGTTTGAAGCATCTTTTTGTCATTTCTTTGAATTCAGTGTACGTGAATATTAAGTTTAGTTTATTTTAAATTAAATAAAAGTTTTTTTGGCTCACATAAAAATATCTTGATGATTGCAAAGAGTAAGACTTTAATAGAATGAGCTGAAATAAGCTCATAAATTTGTAATTAAAATATTTTATAAAAATGTATAGCTACTATAGAGTAGCAAATATGTAGGTATAGGAATTATAGGCATAAATTGTCAAATCGAGTCATTTACTAAAGCCTCTAAGTTATTCACGTGACGAGTTTCATGAAAATCCACTCTGGTACTTAAGAATGATTTTTGGATATAAACAATATTATGGCATTAGCCGACGATTGGTTAAATAAATTTCCTTCCCATTGTTAAGAATATTAAATAATTGTAGTCTCTGGTATGAATTATCTGTGTGCTAAATTTTATTCCGTACTAGATATTTAGTAGTTCATGCCTAATTTTTAATTAAAATTATGTCAGTAAGCCATAAGTAGTTAGACTATGTCTTTTACCATGATCAAAGTTATGCTCTACCATAATGCAAGTTGTGAAATATCCGAGTGATGAACGCCAATAGTATTTGTAAGGAGACTTATGCTCGATTGAGTAGCAAGGATTCAGATATAATAGCTAGGATATTGGTCTATACAGGGTAAAACCAAACATTTTGCTGCAATAAGAAGTATAATATAATATATATATTTAAAATATATATTATATTATATCTTGAATAAATATATATTTATTCAAGATATAAGCTATTCGTGTAGCAGATTTCGTTCAGCCGTTTATGTCTGATTTTCATATATTATAATTATGGCATTCAACCGTTAGTGGCAAACGCAAATATTTTATTACCATCAGATGTAGTCTGTTTGTAAATGTAGTTGCTCATGTATTAAATTTTATTTAAATCCATTCAATGGTTTTGGGTGATTAAGCAACAAATATCCAAACATTTACATCTACAATTTTAGGAAGATATAAGATACATTTTAAGGGCTTTCTATTAATAATAGGGAAGCTGTTTGATAAGCCATTGCTTTCACAAGCATCAAGGTTAACTTCTCTTATTAAAAATTTATTTTGTTATCACCAACAACATCCCTAGTGAATGTAACTTTCATCGTAAATATTGTATTTGATTTATCAAAATTGTATATATTTTATTCCTTTTCATTTAATTCTCTTCCAAGTTGATTTGTGATACTTCAAAGTGAAATTTATTTAATTTTTTTGATTTCGTTAGATTTTATCTTATATTTTTAATATAATCTCACCCTTACAAAATAATCTTTTGACATTAAGGCCAAATTAGGTTTGAGCAACAGCAACAAAACAGCAAGCAACATGAACTGTAAAGACAAATATAAATATATACAATCATTTAATTATATGTTTGCCTAAATGATAAATTAAATAAATAGAATAAAAGTTATATAATAAGTCAAATAGAATAATGTAGGAAAAAAATTACCTCCTACTCTGTGGAATTTGAAACTCAAGAGACTGGAAAATAAAAGAAAATTAGCGAATCTTAGGATTATAGAATCATAAATAGTTAAGTGAATAAAAGTTGGAATAAAAATCATGAATTTTCGAATTTATTCCAAGCGAAACCAATAACTCATGGGGGTTCATATTACTTTTAATTATTTTTCTGTCATAAATATGCTCATATTAAAAAAAAATTAAGTTCGCGAATTAGGATAAACACTTTTCTGTTTATTATATTTTTAAGTTGTAAAGAAACTAGATTTTGTGCATATTCATCTATATAAATTTATTGCCTAAAAAGGTAAATCGTAAAAATACTGCTTTTTAAAATTTACAAATTTAAACTTCTAGATGCTTAAGACGTATAAATTTTCAAAGCATCAAATTTAGGATTATACAGGCAAAAGCATGATTCTAGAACTTGATTTAACAACCAAAAGGGAAAACCCAAAACTTTAAATTTCTCCTTACAAATTATCCAAATGTCACTATTAAATGAAAACTTTTTTATTTTCAAATATTTATCAGTTTTACATTTTCTGCGTTTGAAGTCAGTCCATCTTAAATTCAAACAAAAATATTCGTAGATGCAAAAAGATAGCAAATCATTTGAAGTATTATGATTAAGAAGACAAAGTAAAAAAGAAAAATTTAAACAGAAAAACAAATCTTTTAACTAAACAATGTAATTTAAGCGGATTTACAAATTCTCTTACTTTCTCTAGAATAACACTTTCCACCATTAAAGGAAAAAGTCTACAAGAATCTGGCGAGATTGTTTCAACTGAATAAGTTTCCAACTCATTGCTAACTTGAAAATTTCCAACACCACTAAAGCTTCTTCCTCCATCTTATTGGTTGTCTTTCTGTTTTCCCCTCTTCAAATATTTTCTTTTTGATTTTGATTTTTTTGTTATTTTGCCACTTTACCTAAACTATTGATATTTTATGAAATGACAAGGGTTTGTTTTATTCCTTTGTCTTGCAATTCCTTTTTAAAGCACAAAATCAAAAAAGAAAACAGTTGTAAAAAAAATCTTTGTTATTATAATTCATTGATTTGTTATTTTTTCATTATTTGCCAGAAAATGAGGGAAGGAGTGAAAAGTCTGAGAAAATTGCTCTAAGAAACTTTTGTTTTTAAAAGACATTTAAGTCTTTCGTAAAGGTTTTTTTCCTTAGCTTATACATTTTTGCAATTTCGCTTCAACCAAAGGTCCTTAGTTTTCCTAGACCGTGTATCCTTTTTATGAGATTTTGTATTTTATTTCTTCTAGATAATTTTAAACGGTCTAGTCTATTTTTGTAATAAAAAAGTTTTCTTTTCAACTTAATTTTTTTGCCTAGATTTTTTCTCTTATTTTTTCTTTTATTAAGCTTTAATTAGTTTTCAAGTGTTGTTTTTATTAAGTTCCTTTTTAATTTTTAGCTTATTTTGCCATCTCTTCTTCCTTTTAATTCTTGTTCAGCTTTAAGGATTTTGTGTTATTTAGCCATTTTAGTTTATAAAAATTTACTAGTCTATTATGGCATGTACATGATAAGACCACTAATGTAATCTTATATTTGCTTTTTACTTCTATTCCTTTAATTTGTCTGAGGCTTAGTGAAGTTGTTTTTGTTTGTTTTCTCAATAATGAAGTCTTTAAGCATGTATGTGGCGTATGAAAGATATTAATATACAACATTAATCATACGCATACTAAAAGAAAACTTCATTTGAATTTTTTTTCAGTTTTGTTTACAAACAAAAAAAAAGAACAAAATATTGGCTTGTACAAAATTTAAATTTTTAATAAAATTTCACTAAATGTTGCATTCGCAACAAATTTGGAAACATTTATACAAATTAACCAAAAAAAGTAAGTTAAAATTGATAAAAAAAAACAAAACCATTGTTGCATATTTGCAACTGCCCATGCCATATAATTGATACCAACATCCCAGAAAATTAAACCTTGTTGAGGAAGTCTAGTCAAGTCAGCTGTTTTGTTCTTGAGCAGACTGGCAAGATTTTGGTATTGCACAAGTTAAATCACCAAAAATAACCATTGTAATTTTGAGTATTTTGAAAATCTGAAATTTGGATGTAATAAATGTAGAAAAAATGATCAGAAAGTATTTTCAAATAAAAATTATTACTTAAGTTTCCCTTGCATATTAATAAACTAAAGAAAAAACGTTAAAAAATTTTTCAAATTTTATTTAATAGAATTTAATTCTTAAAGTGTAAATTTAAAATGTTAAATTATATACAAATATATAAGAGATTTTTTTACTCTACATGGAAAAAAAATTTTGTTTTTGTGCAAAACTTGACACCATAATTTATATATGTAACACTTAACTGCAATCGTAAATAAAAAAAAATAATAATGGAAGTACATAAATTAAATCGTAAATAAAGGGACTAACAACGTGAAAACTGGACCCAGAAGGACCTATAGGAAATGCATTTGTATTATAATATCTTCAATGAGCGTCAAAAATAGGCATAAGAAAAATTACAAAAGGCTTATTAGCAACAAACATTTTAAACCAAGTCAGAAAGGGACATTGAAATAATTGCAAATATTTACAATTAAACGTATTTAAATAAAAACTATTAGGTTAACAGCAAAACAAACAAAAAATACGTATCTCGACATAACTAAGCCGATAAAATTTTTCCTAATTAATTCTGTAGATTTAAGCGGTAGTTGACCTTCGTAGACTAGTATGTAGTGTACTAGACGCGTAGTGCGAAGGTCCCAGGTTCGAATCCTGCCGTAGAACTGTGGCAGTTTGTGTCTGATAATTAAAGGGAGCGCACAACAAGCCTTCACTGGCTTAAGTGTATGTCGTATGACATGGGCTTATCATACCCCTCCAATCAACCTAACCTAACCTAAGCGGTTGTTATTGCTGGCTAAAATATATGAAAAGCATTGTAAGTAAGAGGACAGCATAATCATCAAATCATCCAATTATGTAAAGATGCCGCTGCTTTATTTTTTTTAATTTGTCTGTTGTGTTGTCTTTTATCGAGTCAAGTAAATATAGTATCATCAGATGAAATTATAAAAAAATAATGAATTGTTATAATATTTACGTAAAATAATTAAACAATAGCTTTCATTTTGACTCTCATCAGTTTTTTAATTTTAAAATTTATTTTTGGTAAAAATTTTTATTTTAACTTGACTTTTTTACGAATATAAATTATCAAATCAGTGGTTGTTTTCTTCAAATCAAATAAAAACTGTTTGAGTATGAATAAAATTTCTAATTTTCTTGTTACTGATTGAAGCTGTAACTTTTTACTTAATATACTTGTATAAGCAAACTTAAGATAGTTATCAAAATTTCAGTAGCAGAAAGGCATAAGAAATAATAAGTATTAAAAGAAAGACAGATATTTCAAATATATAAAAAGATATAAGTTTATTTTTGAAAAAAAGATCTATTGCTCCTCTTGTTAACATACAATTATTAAGAGATATGTGGATTAATATTTATAGAAAAAATTATTATTTAGTCCTTGAAAAGATTAAAAATTTCTTAAATTTTTTCAAATGGTTATTTTAGAAAAAATTGATGATTTTATTCGACCTTTATTTTTATAAATTAATTGAATTTTTTTTTTGAATTTGAGGTCTTTTTTATAAACAAAAATTAATGAAAAAAATTTTTTTAGTGTCCATTTATGCTTTTGTAAATTAAATGCGTATAACTTTGAGCTTAATTATCTGTATCAAAATTATAGGCATTTAATTTACAAAAGCAAAAATGGACACTAAAAAGAAAAATATTTTATTAAATTTTGTTATTTAAAAAATTTTATAATTTTCTATGTATGAAATTTAAAAATATTTAATCATTTCCACATTTGTCAATGTTTAGTATTGAAAATATTTAAAACATTTTTTTCATATTTTATTAAATATTAACATTCTGATGAAGACACCTACAGGGTGTAGAAATATTGAAAAATAAATATATTGTTTATAAAAAAAGACCTCAAACTAAAAAAAAAATAATTCAATTAAGTTAGTTTAGAATATTTTTTATTTCTTACCCATTTTCTCACAGTTCTTATGTAGCAATCAACAAATAACAAAAATTATTAACAAAGCTATTCCAAAAATATTTTAATAACAAATTTGCATTTAATTTGACCTCAAATTCTTTTATAAATAAATGTAATGTAATGCATGTAATTCTGTAAACATCCTTGTGTAAAATTTTTTTAGTATATGAATCTTTCTTAATATAAATTTTGGAATTTGAATCATCTTAAACTTCCTTGATATTTATATCATTTGACCTATAAAATTGCTTTTAAATATTTGTTTAGTATTTTAGGACCCAAAAACAGTCTGAGTGAGTTTTTATATAGATTTACTATTACAAATAAGGTTCAGAAATAATATTGTGTTTATATATCAAATGCTGCTAAAGTGTGCTCCAGAAATTTTAATGTGAAAGTTAATATTTCACTTGTATTAAAACAACAACTGAGAATTAGAGAATCATAAGGAAGTATTCAAGTCAAAAGTTGTATAAAATTAAATATGAGAGTTAATGTAAGGATTATTAAATTTAAATAACTTTTACATTGTGTTATCCAATACTTTGGGTAATTATATTTATTATTTCTTTTAAAATGTTTTGTTTGTTATGGCTTTAGCTGACATTTTGCCAAAACAAACAAATACTATATGAGAACTCTATATTATATATGATTATTGCAAAAACACATAATCATGGTAGGCTTAGAATGCTTTTATACAACACAACAACGTGAGTCTACTTTTCTTTCTAGCAACGTATATTCAATTACAAATCCGTTGGCCGTTAATGATTGTATTCTAACAGGCAAAACTTAAAAATAAAATCGTTTTACTATTTCAAATTGTAGAAATATGTTTTGGATATTTTGTGACAAAGTTAAAAAACATTTTTAAACTTATGATTTAAAGGTCATTAATGGTGTATATTGACTGCATTGAGTTAGTTGATAAGGATTTATAGAGGTTTCAATCCTTAGAGTTTGGCTTTATAGTTCGTACAAATAACTATCTTTCACATATTTTATATTATTTATATTTAATTTTCTTTTGCATAAATCTTTTTATGTTTTCTTCTTATAGTAACTGCTGATTTAAATCACAATATTAGATATCAATATCTATATTAAAACAAATCCCTCAAAATTATTTTATGTATTGATCAGCAGTTTATTGCACCTGAGCTAGCAAACTTTTTGGTGGCGAGAAAAGTACTTAAAGCTGGTTTTATTCAGCTGTTATTAAGTTGAGTTTAGTAAAATCATTTAAGACAATAAAAATAAATTTTAGAATGCAATATTTTCTTACGTTCCGTAGTTGTCCTTTGTATTTTTGTACGCAAGCTTTCTTTATTCAGAAGACAATGTCTTTAGTTATTTATTATCCATCCGAAACTACTATGCCGTCAATTGCTTTAACACTTACAAGTTTGTCTCCCCGTTTACATTTTGTTGTATAACGGCATACTTGACTATTTCATTGTTAAAAACTTTCTTTTGACACATCTGGGCATAACAATAAATATTAAAGTTTCTTCTTTGAAATAGCAGTAAAATTATTATTACAATAAGCAAAACCATGGGTCTTAGAGTGTTTTGTTAAATTCAACAGCCTTAAAACTTAATTGGAATTGTAAAATTTGGTTATTTATAGTAAGTTGTTATATTTTAGTACTCATAAGCTTGTACTGTTATATGAAAGCAAATGCTGCTTATTCAAGAATATGTACTATTTTTATATTTTATAAAAGAAGAGAAATATTTAAGGTGAAAGTCAGTAATTTAGTCTTCCTTTAACTTAATCAAAAATACTAACAACAGTGCCAGATGCTTCTAAGTTGAACAACTTATATTCCTAATAATCACTATAAACAATTTAAGAATCTCTATTTAGACTAAGTACAACATCTCAAATTATGCAGCGTGAGTTGTAGATAAAATATCCCACTTTTTCTAACAAACTAGCTGTTGGAAGAAATACATAAGCCGTTGGTTTAATGTTAATAAAATTTATTGTTGCGGTGAAAGTTTCTTTTGAAACATGTTGCCTTCTTGGATTCTAGGAGCGTGCAATAAAAAATAAATACTAAATGTCTGCGAAAGAGTTTACGTGTCTGTGTATTTTTGTTACAAAGTTTGCACAATAGTCCTAACAGTTTTATATATTTTTTGCCATAATGGCTGGGGAAATAAAAATTATGACTTCTATATTGTGGTCTATTACGCATACAACGTGCTATGAACCGCTTACACGTACTACCAATTTTCACTCTGTAGCATTTTCTTTTGTTTCTTCTCTCTTTTAAGTTCCCAATAACTTTTTTCGTCAAATCAAAGGAAACGATCTGAATGAATATTTTTTATAAGCATATTTATAGATAAATAAAATTTTATTATTAAAGAATAGTCGAAATAGAAAAAACAAAAGTTTGTAACTTAAACTAAAATAAGTATTTTACTACAGTTAGGAGCATAATGAGTTGCATTTTAAAACGTATAAATATAACATCATGCGATATTCTGTAAAACGAAGCCTATTTTGTTGATTGGTCAAAAAACTGAGTGGTTTGTTCTTACTGATATTAGATATATTATAAGTACTATTTGATTTTTAACTTCTCTTGTATATGTTAATTATATAGTCCTTTGGTGTGCTTTAATATGCTAATAAAAAATTTTCCTTTCTCAGGAAAATTACTTCTACCCTGGTACTGCATTATCATTACTTCAGCTGTCAGCCTCCTGGCTTAATGCAGCCTGCTTTTACGCTTTTGTCTGCTTTGCCATGTTTTTAGTTTCTCCTGGCATAATATTGTTTCGCAATACTTAGCAACTGCCGCTTGGTCATTTCATGTTGTCCACAATGTTCTTCACTGCGTGAGACACTGTGATAGTCTCCAATTCTAAACGATGTTCTGACCATCGGGAGTACTAAAAAATGTGCTCAACAATTTGCACGACATGTTCGCTAACGTACAAGTAAACCTACAAATAAACAAACAAACAAAAAAAAAACAAACTGAACAAATGTGACGATTTCTTCATATTATGATGAAATTTTCGCAAATATTCGTGAACTGTCAGCATCTGAGTTTGATGTGGCGACTAATGAAATGTCGGCATATGAAATTTTTTAATAATAATAATAATAATAACGATAATAATAATAATAATAATAATAATAATAATAATAATAATAATAATAATAATAATAATAATAATAATAATAATATAGGAATAATTATATTTAATACATTTGCGTTCAGCAACGTACAGCATTTTCGTATTAGTAATACTTATTTGATAATTTTCAATTTAAGCAAAACGAAAAACACAATATTTGCACTTGCTCCTTATCAAATTCAATGTGAGTAGTATTTCATTCATAAGTTTCAATTTATTAAAAATTAGCTGGTGTCTATTACGTATGAGTGATATATAAATTATTGATACAAAAATATCAATCATACGTCTGACACACAGTGTGTTAAAAGTACAACTGTAACTACATAAATAAATAACACTGTGTGTAATTTTTTAAGTCGTGGCAAAATAACCATATACGGACACCACTACGTGATAAAAGACTAAAAAAAAGACCCGTGTCTCCCAATTTTTCCCAAAGTCATGCACTTTTTTATGGGCCGCCAAAGATTTGAGGCCTCGGTATCATTTTCGCAAAAAAGTGATCATTTTCTCGGGCTCATATCTTGCAAACCGTTCCGAATTTCGATTTACTCTCTGCGGCAAACTTGTAGCTCTTGTCATAAAGAACAAAAAATTGCGAACATATAAAATCAAAAAAACTTCACCTTCCAGATAAAAATCGCAAAAAACTTAGAAAAATTCGATTTTTTTACCTTTTTCTCTTGTTCAGGTCCATAGGTAGCAAACCGTTCAAAATTCAAGGAAACAATCAACTACAAAAATTTACCTAAGATCTCAATAAACAAATTTCTACAACATATAAACTTCCTGAATACAAGGTTCACAAAACAACAGTATGTAGAATAAAAAAAAAAAAAAAAAAAAAAAAAATTAACAAGCATTAAAGACGTTTGTGGCAAATGCTGAAACTGACAAGCACAAAAACTCAGTCGAAAATTTCAGACTTTTTCCCTTAAAAACATGAATCTTTAACTCGATAACAACCATCAGTACAAATTAACATATATTTAAGTGTGTATTTTATTAAATTTTTATTAGATGTATATTTTGTTTTTCTGTTTTTATTCCATATTTCAATCAAAAAAAATTCCGTTAATAAATGAAATTGACAAGGTATTGCACCGAGTACAGTTTTAATGATTTTAAGAAATAACGTGAAAATAAGCAATTTTGTTGAATCTAGGGCTTTAATAAACAAAAAAAAAAAAAAACAAATACAGCCAAAAATTACTCAGTACTTTAATATACATATAATAAATTATGTATGTACACTTTTTCACTTCTTTTATTACAAGTAAAAAAGAATAAAAGTTAATAAAAAATACTTTCGGATTATATGCAAAAATTTCGAAACTTACTCCATAACTTGAAGTCTCCCTAACTTGAAGTTATTTGTTTGGATAATGGTGATTCAAATTATAGAAGTTCAACTGTATATATATATATATATATATATATATATATATATATATATATATATATATATATATATATCCAAAAAAAGTCTATTTACTTAAACATTTTGCAGAAAACTTCTATTTTAATGAGTAAACAACTAAACAGAAGACTTTTTGATATCTTGATATCATTCTTCTGAGTTAATTTTCTTTGAATTTTCCTTTTTTTAAATCCATTTTCACAATACTGTTGCAAACTTTCTAAATAAAAATAAAAATACTCTATACGGGTAATAAACCTGACAAGTACATGGTTCTTATACAATACCAACACGAATCATTATTTGTATACAAAACTAAGTTGCAATTAAGCCATCGGACATCATAATTTATGGCAAGCTTTTATACCGTAAAAGTATAAGCAGTATATACTATATGTTATGTATTAAATCAATATGGGCTTTTGGTTTGCATCTTTGATAATTGGGTTTTGTTTGTAATAAAATAAATTTTTATTTTTAATAAAGATTTTTTCTTAAAATAAATCGAATACCGTACGGGTATATAGACATAAAAGTAATATACAATAGAGTACGGCTATTACAAAAAGTAGGCATCATTATATGGACTATATATATTTATCTTTTTTTTATTCTTTCTAATTATTTTGGTTTCTTTGCCAAATAAAGGCAAATAATCATTTTGCCGATTTCGATGGCTAGCAAAAATATTTTTTGACTTGTTTTTTACGTTATAAGTGTACAAATTTACCAGTATTTTCATATTGTTGATTAAAAAAGCCTTTATCATAAGCAAAAATTCATTATAAACTAAGTGTGTTAATAGCATGTATAAAGTATTTGTGCGAAATTATGACCGGAAGAGTAATTTATTATAGAAAGTTACTAATTACAAACAGTGTTTGCTATAATTTTATTTAGTATGCATAATGTTAAATGTTGATATCTTAGAGCTATCGTACTAAAAAAATTATCCAAAATCATGTCATACAAAACCAATGTTATAAGAAATAACATCAGGGTTATAAGTAACAATGTTTTGTGTTGAGTATTTAAAGAAGCTTCCAATAATAGATACGTTATCAATATTTGCTTAAACTCCATTAAATACAAATTAATTTAAAAAATCTCTAGCGTTCAACTTAGGGTCATGTCATTTAGTAGAAAAAGTCACTTAAAATGCAATTGAAGCATTTATTTGTTTTTTTTTTTTTTTGAAACTTTACAAAAGATCATATGAATAATTAAACAAATATATTTTTTGTAATATATTACCATTAGATGTATATATAAATAGATAATAATAAGTCTGTGTAAAATTTTTCTAAATAGATTTTCAAAAGTTTCTTAAAACCTAAATGTAAGGGAAATGATATGACAAGCACTAATTTCAAAATATCGTCATTTAAGTTTTTAAATTCCATAATACCTCATCTTTGGGAGCTAATCTTACGAATGTGTACATATATACGTCCTGCAAATACTCGCTGGAAAGCCTACCCCACAAGGAGATATAAAAATATAAAAATTTCTTCTAGCACATAGAATAATTATGGTCCATTTAATGTATTTCTATTCTTAATATATGCCCAATCCTACTGTGTGTAATTGTTTAATAAATCATACATAGAAAAAAACACCAAAATCGTGAAAACGCGAGCACATACCTAAATTTAACCCAATTAATTTTAAATTTATTAGGCCATACACCATTAATTTTTGCATGACATGTTTATTTTCGTTCTTATCGTATGAATAGCATTTTATCACTAAAATTTGCTCAGACATTTAATATCTCGTTATTAGTTCAGTGAAAAAAATGGAAGTCATTCTCAAGGAAGGACACTATAATTACTTTTAAAACTCCAATAATACATTATTTCAAGTTCTTTGTAAATGCAACCATTTGTCATTTATTTTATAAAATTTTTTGCAATTATTCTAATTTAGCTGAGTGTAAGATTTTTCGCTATTTAATACACGTGCAAAGTAATTCTATAGTAGTTTAACACATAATTTTTTGCATTTGTGTTTTTGGTTTGATTTTTTAATGTTTAAACTTAAGTTCCTGTTTTTACGTTTGTGTCCTTTTGCTTTTGCAGAATGTAAAAATTTTTAACAAATATATTTGAAGAATTTCCGCGACGTAGTGTAAAGGCAAAATATTAAATGATTTACGTGTTAACTTTTATTTGCAATTTATTTAATTCCTATACCTATAATCGAAACCTTCTGGATGTTTTTGGGATCTGTATTGATGGCAATTTACGTATCAATAGCATAATTTTCACAAAAAAAATATTTCCAGCAATTATATCCCATGTAAAATTGGAATATTAAAATTAACCTGAATTTACTTATGTGAGGAACACTAACCTTAAAATCATTCTAGCATAGTCTATGGATATGAAAAGCATTTAAGTATTTTAATAAAGAAAAACATATTAAACCAGAATGACAGCTTTATATAAAAGTCTAGCAGTTTGAGTTTTCACTAGTGGTATACCAATTTCCAAAATTCTGCAGAACAAGAGTTTTTCTAAAAATTTGTTGTCAAGCTTGACAAGCGCTACCTCGAAGACAAAACCAAAATATTTGCTAAATGAATTATTTTTACATCAGAGACACATACATACATGCACTACAGCTCGTTAATAAGTACTAAATACAAAAACATTAGAATTCTCATTTATATTTGTAGTCTTTTGCATAAGTATACGAGCTTTGAATGCTTTCAATCATGATTTGGCTAAAAGGGTACTGATGATTTGGTTAACGCCAATGAAATGCAGGCATATACCTAGCTAAGCCAACAACAAGCAATAAAATATTAAAATAGTTATTTTGGAGAATATCTCGAATAACAAATTTTGACAAAAGCATTAGAGTTAATGGCTGGGAAGAACCGAAAATATTTCTGAACAGTATTGCCTTTGCTTATGTATATCTATATAGATATATCATTTAGTAAAAATTACATCTAAATATATCCCTGATATGTCAGCCTATTAGTATTCGCTTTCAATAAAAAGCAATAGCAAATTTTCCTAATTATATCTAACATATCGTTTAAGAAAATTGCAAGACGGTTTTTAAAAAAAAAGAAATAATAATAATAATTATTGAAAAAATAGCAACATGTAATATTTTACATTTTTAAAATATATACAAACACCAAAGCAGAACTTCAAATGGCCAATAATAAAATACATATTTCGTTTTAAAAATTTTCTTATTATACATGTCAATAATATTTTTCAAAGCGTTTATTTAATAACTCTTAACAATAGACAGACTTCTTAATATTTTATATCATACCTTCGGATAGCAATAATTAATAATAACACCTTCAGCAATTAACACTTGATTCAATTAACTGACAGGTATAAGAAAAGAAAAAACAACCACCTTAAACTGCTCAGTCCCCTAAATGGGCACTTACTAAACAATAAGAAAAACCAGACAATTTTTCCAACTAACAGACCTACAAGCACTAAGTCTTTCCCAACAAAAAGAAAACGTAGCATAAAGATATTGGCCATTAAATGGTAATCGAGGAATACTCTCACCGTCATTCAGACAATCGTACAAAAAGACAAACCAAGAAATACCGTAAAACAAGAAAAATTTATTAATAATGGAGAAAGGAAAATGACCTTTTAGAATTATTAACACTTAAATGAATAATGTTAAGGCAACATACACATGGCTACATTTCATACACACACGTATATAATTTTCTGATTATAAGCCTTAAATGGCAGCCGTAATACCTTCATTGTCTAAAAAAAAACAACCCCTTTAATAGGCTTTTTGAGGGGTTGGAAAATTTTTTATTTTTTAGATCCACAGATTGATGGGTAATATAAAAATTATTGGATTTCTTACTTTAAAATTTTTTTGATTTGAAAACAAATACCGAGGAATTTGAATTTTCAGGCACTTGGATAAATTGTTTTATACATAAAATATTTTAATATCCAATATTTCCTTACACCTTGTGTAACCTTTTCAGGGAATATTAATTGTAATTAGAACTGACGTCAGTAATAACAACAAAAAATAAACATGTTTCTTTCAGATATTATTATTATTTTAGTTTTAAACTGAGTGTTTATCTCGAGCAACATTATTGGCATTTATATTATACATTGTCAATTATGTAATATTATATAAAATGTATTATAATACACAAACTATGCTATTCTATTATTATTATATATTACACATACTAAGGGTTCATTAATGACTATGGATATTTCTAATATACAACCCCGGCATTAATAGAGCCGACCCAATAAAGAAAATATAAAACATTTGGGAACAATTTTCTATATTTCTCCATATAATTTCCCTTTAGTTCGATACACTTTTTCCAGCGATATTCAATAGCATCGGTACCCTATTTATAGTACGAACTATCTAGACACTTCTTCTTTATTAGCATGTCTTTTATCACCGACCTAAATTTTCAAGTTTGAAAACAGAAAAAAGCTCAAGGAATTTAAATCTAGCAAACAATTTACAAAATGAATCAATTCGAATTATAATTCATTAGTTTTGGCCATCGCAGTAGTAAATATGTGAACTAGTGAATTGCTTTGAAAAAACAATAACTTACTTTTCGCCAAGTACGGCCATTTTTCTATAATTACATGTTATACGTTGCAATAAATAATCATTACAATTTCAGTTGATTGTTTTTCCTTTTAGAATGTCATTAATAAAAATTATCCCAGCGGAACTCCAAAGAATAGTCGCCATTGCCTTGCATGCAGGTAGGACTGTCCTTGCCTGGGTTGGATAAGATTTTTCCATTTCAGTCCACGATTGTCTTCATTGCAGATGGAACTGTCTCCGCCCTTAGTTGGATACGATTCTTCCATTCCAGCCTACTATTGCCTTGCTTGCAATAAAACTTTCTCCGCCTTGATTGGATATGATTCTTCCATTCCAGCCCACTGCTTTGACTATTGCTTTCGCTCTGATGTGATGTGGTAGACCCATCCGTATCTCATGATTACGCTAAAATGAAAAAAACTCGGGTTTATAGCGGCGAAATATCACCAAACACTCTATTGCAACTCTTTTACAACGCTGTTCTATAGTTAGCAAAGCCAACCATCCTGAGCACAGCTGACTATCATTTAATACCGTTTTGTGATATGGAGACTTTACTTGTTCGCCCACTGCAGGTTTCATCTTATAACTTTGCTTTTATTTTGTGTATTATATTTTATGGCTGAAAAAAAAAAACTAATCAACACGTTTAGTAAGATCACCTTTGTTTTACTAAAGCTAATGATTTTGCTAAAACCGCCCTCGCAAGTGTTCTCTCGCGATTATTTTCTGTATTTAATACTCAGACATCCCCAAAAGCAGGATAACGTTTTAATATAAATACAACAATGAGATGCTGATGCCGTTTTTTGTGTGGAAATGTAGCTCTATATCTTTGATTTGATCTGTAATCAGCAATCCTAGTCTTCAATTTATTATTAAATATGCCTATACACAATTTATTACACGTTTCATTACTCCAACATTTGCCAGGAATTTTATCGAACTATAATAGATTTATATAACTTTTCTATCTTATCCTTTTTTTCTTCATTTCTGTTGTATGTATTTGATTTTTCTAACCTTTCTTACATGAACAGTGTATAAGTTAATGATTTGTATATTCCTTGTTCAGCAACAATATTAATTTTATTTTGTTCCTATTGGTGTATTAATTTTATGTTAGTTCTATCTCGACGCCCATAATTTTTGTGCGTTTACTGAAACGCCCAGAGTCAACCGTTCAGTGGAAGCAGGTCTACTTTTGCAAATATTTCAAATTGTTGTTTAGAAAAAATTAAAATGACATTATTTTCATTTTAAAATTATATAATTCCATGGATCATAACTAAAGAACTTTATGAAATTCTACTTACAATACAATTTCTTATTAAACGGTTAAAGATTTTATTTGTAATTATCGGTACCTTTTGAAGGTGATACTCTAAGATTTTAGAAATATCAATAATTACACATAAATTTTTTAGCCATTTAATAACACCTTGTGCTTAAATAATATTTTAATTAAAAGTATTAAAAAAGGCCAAAAATATATAGAGATATTATTTATGAAAAATACTGTTATGCACTGTTTGGTTTTTTCGGTCCTCTTTGTCCTTGCCACTTGATGTCAAATTACAATAAAGTTGATAGCGGGAAGTTTGTGAATCAAACAAACGATTGTGCAAACCAAATGAGCCAAATGGAAATTTCAGAAATTTTGTAATTGTTCTCCATACAATTTGTGGTTGTGGACGTAATTTTAGCGTACCACGTAAGACTATGTATGATTAATTATCTGCACTCAAGAATGCATGAATCTTTTTATATAGAGCCAAAGTCTTGAATATACTATTTTAAGGTGCTCTCATACTCTAGTATTCCACCAGACTAGATGTAGTTTATTAGGTCTTCCTCTAAGACATTAGCAGCTCTCCCACCTTAGACGATGAAATTTTTCTTTTTTCTATTACTTTCCTTTTCAAATATCATAAATTTGTTTTATTGTGTACACAAATGCAGTTGACTGAAAAAATATGTTTAAGATTAATAGCGATCATGGTGAATTTGGTTACTCCTTGAAAAACAATTCAATTTGGAACTTTCTAAGGGGCACAAATAATAAAAAAAAAAAAAAAAATAATAAAAATAAAAGAATTCACAAAACTATTTCACTACTCCACCCTACCGCTCAAAGACTTACTGACCCTTTTGTGCATGTTTATGGCTGTCATGAAAGGGGGACACTCACTGAATGACTAAGTTCATACATTCCTTAAATATTTCAAAATAAAACAAAAAATAGAAAAAACAACCACCCACAAAACAATTGAGTTTGCCCAAGAATGCAGTCCTATGGTGGTTTGTTTTATTTGTCAGTCATAATGCTAAGGCTGTTTCCATATTCCTACCAATTTCCTCGATGTAGCATAAACTTCAAAGGGAATATAAAAGTTTGTACACATACTTATATATTTGCTATTAAATGCCACCAAGGATTTGTTGCGCTTGGTTGGAGTAATTTGCAGCAGATTGCAAAAGTTAAATTGCTCGGTTGTTTAACGAAAAATGTTTTATGATATTGTTTTTCTTCTTATATGCCCAATATTTAATTTGTTTTATATATTTGAAATTCAATTTTTTTTCTTTTGAATTTCATTAAATGGTCACTGTTTAGGTCAGTAAATGGGGTTGGCTGCCTTCATTTTTAAGAAAGTTTTCTTAACAATTTCGCCATACATAAATTTTAGATAAAAATTTTTTTCTCTTTTACTACAACTGCGTTTTCTCGTATCTCGGAAACTTAGATTTGATTGTTCGCAAACACACGTTGGCTGGATGTGAGTGTAGCTATGAACGTGTCACGGTTTGAGCATGTAGTAGTTTTATAGTTTATGTGTGGTCTTGCATAGAAATGAACTGTTTAATAACAAATTAAGTAGTTTATGTTAACATGCATGCAATATTTATCAGAAGCAGAGAAACGCTCACATACTTGGATATATATATTTATGCACATGTTAGAAAAAGTACACACATTTAAGCACATACAGTTTAATGATTTATTCATGATATAAAATTGTTTTCCATAATATTTTTTTCTGTAAAATATACATTTTATTAAAATGAGCATTTAGCTACAAATGTAACATTTGAATCAAATTATATGCGAAAGAAAAATATTATTTGCTTAGAGTTCTTGCAAATCTACATAAAAGTCATTGTGGCAGAATTGGCAATTGAAGTTAAATGCCATTTCCCCAGACAGCTTTTTATAAAGTACATTATATGCCACTGTGTAGCGATTTTAAATAATTTTTTATAAGGCACATTCAATTTTCAATGTTTTTTTTTTTTGTATTCAGTATAATACGTATATGATAATAGGTTAGAGGCAGGTAAGGACTTTTAAATTCTTTCATTGAAAATTTAAAATACATTAAAAAAAACTTTGTTTATCCTCCGTATTTGCTTTACTCTGTTCAATATTGAAGAAATAATTAATATATATTAATATCTCTATAATCTGTTTTTTTAATTTTTAAGCTTAAGGTCTTTTATTTTTTAAAAAAAATTTAATTAAAAATAACAATCAATATTTCGATACTCATTGAGTATCATCTTCAGGACAATTCTCTTTTTATAAATAATAATAAAAGAGAATTGTCCTGAAGATGATACTCAATGAGTATCGAAATATTGATTGTTATTTTTAATTAAATTTAAAAAAATAAAAGATCTTAAGCTTAAAAATTAAAAAAACAGATTATTATAAAAGAGGTCAAAAAATATAGATACATTATTAATATCTCTATATTTTATTTACCTTTTTTATAACAATTTTAATTAGAATATTATATATGCTCAAAGTTTTATTTAATGATTTTATTGTAAATATCGGTATTACGATACCCATTGAGTATCATCTTAAAAAAAATTCCTGAATATTTACAAATAAAAATGTTTAACCATTAAATAATACCCTGGCGCTTTAATAATATTTTAATTAAAATTACTATATATGAAATTCAAATTACACAATTGGTCTCAATACTTTGCTGAAAATTAATAATCAAAATGCACTACTGAATTATTATTGGTTTAACATGTGCCACTTCTAATCTCACTTATCATACTAAAGGGTGGTCCAATACAAACGCATAATGTAAATAAAAATTTCTTAGAAAATTATTTCAATATTTTTTTTTATTATAATAGAAGGATCTATGACAATTATGTGTCCAAATGCTCGCCACAGCATACTTCCGATGGTACATATTTTCAATGAATCTGAGACATAACTGTGGATCAATGTACTTTATCTCTTGAGTTGTTCTTGACTTATTGACGTAAAGTAAAAAAAAGAAGTCCAACGGTGTTAAATCGCATGACGTGGGCGGCCAATTAACACAACCACGACATGACATAACACGGCCATTAAATTTCTCGCGCAAAACAGCCATTGCTTCAACGGCTGTGTAGCAAGTGGCACCATCCTGTTGGAACAAGTCCTCTATCATCTCGCGATAGCGAACATCATTAACGTCAACTGTTTGCAGACCTCATTTTCGAAAAAGTACGGTACAACGACGCCGCCAGCCCATAAGCCGCACCAAACAATCACTCTTCATTGATGCATCGGCTTTTCAACAATCATTGGTGGATTCCTATTTGCCCAAATGCGGCAATTCTGCTTGTTAATGAAGATGACTTTCTTTGTAACTTCTGTCTGTTCAACCAACCATTCGGCGTATTGACGACGCTCGAAATGGTTATTAGGCTGCAGCTCTTGAGTCAATTGAACCTTTTAAGCGTGTAAATTCAAATCTTTATTGAAAATTCGCATCAGTGATGTCCGTTTGATGTTAAATTGTTGGGTACGGCAACAAGTCGAGGTGGACGGCTTTCCTGCCATAATATCTCGAAAAAAGGAAGAAACGAAACGCTGTTGGTTTTTCAGTTTTTCAGAAGTTTTTAACTGGTGACTTTTGAGGAAGAATGGCTCACATAATGTAAGGAACTTTTACAAAACTGAATAAAATTAAAAATAATACAATGCTATCATAATTAGGCAACTATACCACCCTTCTATAAATAACTTTTCTTTAAGAGTTGTCTAGCACTAGGCCATTATCAAACAAAATCTAATGATTTTACACAAATGAAAAGAAATGCACATGTGCGCCATTTTCGGTCCTCTGCTAAAGAGATAAATTTATTTATTCTCATCGCAGGATATTAGTCTTACAATCTTTTTAGTAGATTATTATTAAGCTTGTTCCACTATAGTGTTCTTTCTACAACTTGATTATTTATCTTAAATTGTTTAAACTAAAAAATATGTTTTTCTAATGCTGGTTTTCTCAGATGAATAAATTTATGCAATTAATTATTAAATAGTGGTTGCATTTTAAGCCACATTATTAAAGTTTACAAAAAGCCCAATTTAGACATATAAAAATTGGCATATTTATAAATGCTTAAAATTATATTATATAATAGATTAATTTTGGTTTTAGCGGTTGTATACTAAGACTAGGCCGGGATTATGTCAATACAATACTTTCACATCAATTTGCATAGTTTCACAAACAAACATATTTTTTTAATTTGTCTGAATGGCAAAACAATAAATTTATGAATTGAAAAACTTAACGAATATCTAACTATATTAGGGCTTATAAATTTGAAATATGTTTGCATATAACATTCATCAATAATATTGATTAGCTAGAGCATATATCAATATCTACATTTATACACGATATTATTTAAATAAAAATATTCATAGCTACAGCTTGTATATTGGGTGGTCCAAATGCAAGGATTTTCATCAAACATGTTGTGATGACATGGTGATGAGCTGTGTGACATGAGGCACCATCCTGCTAAAACTAAACATTATTGTTAAGTAGTAGAAAAAGCTCTATTGAATAGTTATTAAAGTTCGAGTGTCCATTTCATGCCATAAAACGTATTTAATTATTGCTCTATAATGCCTGTCATTGACTAAAATGACGTTTCCAGCTACATTTAAGAAAATGGGTCAATGACACCACTATTCTCGAAATTCGCGCCAAACTCTAAATCCCTGTGGATTTATCGGCCTATTAATAATGACGAGGCTGCAATTTTGTTAGTCGCCAAGATGAAAATGCCGTTTGTCAGAAAAATATTTCGCTCAAATTTGTCGTCTGACCGTTTGCAATTTTCGTCCAAGTGAAAAACCTATCAGCAATCAAAAATTACACATGATTTAAAAATATACATGTATATCGACCACCCTTTATATATAATAGAGGACTTTTTAAGAGTTTGAATTTTGAAAATTTGAAAAAAAAAAAATTAGAAAGTTTGCAAGAATTATTAAAATGTATATTTGGGGCGATAAACGAATGCCTGTCATTTACTTCTTAAAGATTATTACATGTAAATGTTTCCCGCAGCTACGCGGCACGGCCGTTCGTCCGTGAACTCTAATTTTGGCATACTATTTTTATCAGTTTGGTCCTTAATGCTGTCTTTTGAGGCTGAAGTTGTAGCTGGCTTGTCCCTGTACAAGAGAAACCTTACGTATCTACACACAAATAGACTACTGGGGTTAAATAGCATAATATTGGCGGCCAATGAACTGCTGCAAAACCTGATATAAATTGCTTACCAAATTTGCCTCTGAATATATGCATGATACCGTAGGAAATGTGACACCGGCTTTTTGAAACCACCAACCGAGTCCAGTTGTTTTATTTTAGAGCAAAAAAAAAACGGTAATCATCGCACGGTACCTTGCTCCACTGACTGTAACGTTGCAATTTTCATCGTTCTTGAAGAAGTATGATCCAATGATACCACAGCCCCACAAACCGCACCAAATACTGCATCTTTAGGGTGCATTGATGGCAGCTATTGAAGTTCTTCTGGCTGCTGTTTACACCACATTTGGCAATACTCTTATTGACGTAGCCATTGAGCCAAAATGAGCTTCGTAGCTGAGGACCACTTTTCTATAGAAACACATTTCTCACACATTTCGAATTTCGATAATAAAATTCAATGATTTGCAAACGTTGTTCGTTTGCAAGTCAATTTATAGTGAAATAGTAAAACTTACTAATCTTTTTCGTCATGGCCACATGTTACGAATTTTTTTTCCACTAAAACAACAGATTGCAAAAAAATCACCCTATATACTCGCATATGTATGTGAGTCTAGTAAAATTTAATTGTATTGGTATGTAATCATGTTTGTTTAGCCGTTGTTAAAATATTAGTGGGTGGTAGCCTTGCGTGTGTATGTGTGTTTCTGTGTGATTAGTTTTTGCCGAAAAGCTGTATGGAGTGTTTATTTTTCATGTCGATTATACAAATTGCCATGTTGTTTATCTAAAGTCATTTTAACGCTAAATAAACCAAAATATTTATTTCATTATTTTAATAAACTGGTGGAAAGGGGCAGGCAGGGCAGTAAATGAAATATGTAACAAGAAAAAAAAGAAATTATAATAAAGGCAAAAATGAAAAAAGTATATCATAAAATAAAATTATAACTACCATAAATAAATAGATAATTTTACTACCAAAAGTATATAAAAATATACATTTGCATTTACTGTGTTTATAAATTTAAGAACAGTGATATAAAAATTTCATACTTGTTTTGGATTTTATATAAATACTCCGTTAAATATAAGCAAAAGGTCCTTTTATCTAAGGAGCAGGATAATAGTTATGTTAATGTAAATCTAAAGAGATTCTGAAGAATATATTATTATCTGGGTATAATAAAATGTTCAAAACCATGGTATTAATGTTAACAATTCCATGATTACAAGGCGATGGTGCACAGCCTCTGTGTTTATTTGCGAATTGAGCCCCAGGACAATGAGATGAAAACGTGCATTTCGAAAAATCCAGACCATACTTTCCTAGAATTACATTCACATAGTCTGATAAACTATGCAGTTGTACTCTCTGCGAAAATGATTTTTATAACAAGATAAAACAAGAACAAACAATTGCTTATCTTACAAGGACTTTCAACCCATTCCCATTCAAAAAAGAAGAGCAGTGTTGAGAAACTAATTTGTGCTTAAACAAATTATATAATGCCTTTTTTTATCATATTATTTTCATTTGAAATAATGAAAGTAAATAACTTCCAAAGCTCTTCACTAGATTCACAAAGCTGTGGTCCGCCCGACTTAATTATATGGAATTATTGCCTGATGGTTCGTTGAAGAATAAAAGTATATATTTTTAATTAATTTATGAGGATAATGGTCACAACATGTTTAAATCATGAAGCTGTGTTCGAAAGTCGGCAATAAAAATTTAACTTTTAATTTAAACCCTACACGGCAGAATATAACAACGCTGTTTTCGGAGACCGTTTCACCCCCATTCAATGTTCATGTATATATCATGCTTTTCGAAAGTTTTCAGGTGGGCAGTGGTTGTATATAAATTAATAAGAGAATTAGTTTGATTTCAACATTTACTAAAAATTTTAATAAATGTCTTCTTTGCCTTTGGAAAAGTGCCTCCTTTCTAGTTTTTCTTAACTAAAAACGTTACGAGTTTTAGCAGACTAATTTATACTGAAAAATATATATTTTGGTTTGCTGCAGAAATTTTGCTCTTTATACAGGGCTATTAATTTTTCGGTTTCAAAAAGTAAGTTAAATAATATACACATTTAGTTGTGATTTTGTAAAAACTCTTAATATATTTTAATGCTTTTACGTTGCGATTATGTACAAAATGCAATGTCATTTAAATTAATCATGCAGCAGTGGATCCTTTGGAGAACGTTTTCGGCAAATTTTTATCACATTTCGGGCGGTATGTTGGCGATATCTTAACAGAAGTTGATTTTTAAATGTACCAACGTAAGCAGATTATCTACGATATAAGCCTAACGGGGACAAATCGCGTGATATTGGTGGTCAATTGACGTCGCCCAAAACGTGAAATCATGAAAATTATAATGAAATAAGTCCAAAACTGGTCATGTTGTTTGGCTCATGGTACCAATTTGTTGAACGGTTTTGTTCAGTCACAGTCCATACAAATTCGTTTATCATATGGCCATAGCACTCTAAATTGACGCTAATGGTTCTTACAGCATCGTTTTCGAGCAAATATTGCCTAATGACACCTCCGGACAATAATGCGCACCAAACAGTCACATTTTCCAAATGCAATGGCTGTTCCACATCACTTCTGGGTTCTTTGATCCTCATATGTGACAACTTTGGTTGTTGACTTAACCACCGAGTAATAAATGAGCTTCAACGCTCATTCCTCATTTTTTGATAAATCAGCTTTGAAAGCCTGTTGCACCATCGTAACTACTTCGAGGCTAATTCTTATTTTAAACAGTTTTATATTAAATATATCACTCAATTTAAAATACTAGAAACTTCATTTTAATCATCTTACATGGAAATGATTACAAATCAATTTATAAAATAAGTCGGAATTCAAAATCACCGAACTCTTTTTGGTGCAAAGAGTGGTGAGTACGTTTAATGTTTTAAAAGAAAATCTGGCTAAAGCGAAAATCAATTCCCTAAATTTTCCATTTTGCTTATTCTAGTATGACCGTGTAGGGGTGTAATATTATTTTTAAGCAGTTCATGAGATAAACTCAGTAATTTATATTGAGTGTTAGTTCTTTATTGAAAATATAATCCTGATATTATAAAAAAATAAAAACGATAATATTTTGCAAGTAAAAGTCTGCTCCAGTATGTATTCAAAAAAAATTGATGATCTACACGTATAAAATGTTTATAAACAATTTTTATGCTAGCAATTTTACAATGAGGCTGATACATATATTTTTTTTTGTTAATATGAAGGTTAGAAAATATTTAGGCAAATAAATGAGTAATCGATGAGTTGGCCGCAAAAAAACTGTTCTTAATTATTTGCGAGTTTCAAAATTATTTGTTAATTTAACATTTACTCTATTTTTGAAAATTGAGCTCTCTGATGGATAGAATGTCGTTTTATCAATAAATTTCATCATAAATGCTTAATTTGTATTTTAATTATTATTTTCATGTGTTAAAATCAAATTAAAATGTTTTATTTATAAATGCAAATTTTGTTCTATTTACGTGGCCGTATTTTTAATTCTATTTATAATTATGCAAATTTGTTTTGTTATTAAATAAACATAAACAAACAGATTAAATTTTCTATGAAAATAAATAAAGTTGAAACTTATCTTAAAATATTTTGTGCTTTGTTGAAAATTGTTTTGTTTTGAATTTAAATGAATGGCTTTGTTTCAAATTGAATTGGTTTCAAAAGCCTTCATTTCTTTAGGCATATTAATTAAATATTTTAAAATATATATGCGACATTTTCCAAAAGAAAATTATAATAAAAAATGAATTAAAAAGAAACAATTTTAGAATAAACAAATTTTTCTAAAAAGGTTTTACTTTTTTGCGGCCTTCACCTGCAATTTATTGGTAATATTGATTACACTGTGTGTAATTTTTTAAGTCGTGGCAAAATAACCATATACGGACACCACTACGTGATAAAAGACTAAAAAAAAACCCGTGTCTCCCAATTTTTCCCAAAGTCATGCACTTTTTTTTATGGGCCGCCAAAGATTTGGGGCCTCGGTGTCATTTTCGCAAAAAAGTGATCATTTTCTCGGGCTCATATCTTGCAAACCGTTCCGAATTTCGATTTACTCTCTGAGGCAAACTTGTGGCTCTTGTCATAAAGAAAAAAAATTGGAAACATATAAAATCAAAAAAACTTCACCTTCCAGATAAAAATCGCAAAAAACTTAAAAAAATTCGATTTTTTTTACATTTTTCTCTTGTTCAGGTCCATAGGTATGTGGTTGGATAACTATCCAACCATCATGCTTGAAAAACGTCAAATCATTTACTATTTATTCATTTGTTTATTTGTTAGTTTAATTTATAAGTATATTTATTATATCTTCTTGCATAATAATACTTAATAATAAAAGTTAATAATAATAATTAAGGTTTTTTGTGTACATTAAACTAATTTGAAGGAAATCTTTAATAATTTTGATACATTTCGTAAACAAGATTTCTATCTATTATTCTTGCCTCATATATACGAGGATGGGTAAATTATTCCGTGACTTTTTGAATGAAACACATATTTTTGGATAAAAAATATCTTTTTATTTTTCAACATAGTGTTTTTTGAGCTCTAAACACTTTGTTCAACATTTCTTTCTTTAGAAAAACAATGTTTGCCGGGGTCGCCAAAATAGGTAATTGTTTGTAAAATATTTTTCCGCCCAAGCCATTTCTTGAGATTTGGAAATAAAACGTAGTTACTTGGAGCTATATTCGGTGATTAGGGTGGATGGGGGAGCAATTTATGGAATAGTTTATGGAATTTTACCATAGAAACTACACATGTGTGCATCCTTGCATTGTTCTGGGGGAAAAATAATTTTTCTTGAACAAATGCCGTCGTTTTTTTCACATCCTCATTGAGTGAACTCAAATGGTTGGCGTAGTGATTACCACTGACTGTTTTATCCTTTTAAAGGAAGCCTGTGTCGATTATACCACGTGAATTTCTCATTCGTCATAACTTTATTGGCTGACAAACCCACCTTTTCCTTCTATAGCGCCGATCTACGCCGAGAATCTTACTGTTTGGCTACTGCTACTACTACTACTACTCGTCCATATTGTGGATGAACAATACCAAAAACTCCTGCAAGATTGCCATACGATTTCATTTGTCTTCGATTTTGACCAAAAGTGGCACCAATCTTGCGAAAGGCTTTCTCCTGCACAAGTGATCATAAAAAATTTTAACCTATGGCTTGCACAATCTCCGAATTTTTTCATTTGTTTTGGGTGCAGAGACTAACTGTCATCCTTCGCGCGTGTACGGTCACAACAGAATTATTTAAAAAAAAATTTGGATGGTTTAGACTTCCCATGTTGTTTATAGAGCTATTCGTAGAGTGATGAACTTTTTTGAACCACTCTCATTTATTTATTATCACTCTAGAGAAGACTAATTGTATGAAGATTGTTAGAACAAAATCAGAAAGATTCATATAAAGTCTAAGGTAGTTTCATAGATTTTTCTAGTCAACTGTGCAGTAATTTTTTTAATTCTTATTAATTATTTTATAAAATAGCTTTTTTCAATTTTTGTAATACATGAGTCTTCCAACAACGGTTCGTACGCACATGAAATCTTCATTAAAAGTTTATTGTTGTGGTCCTGCTCTTAGCAATAGGACATGAAGTATGCTGCCTTTTAAAGATAATAATGCATGGTCTACAATCATAATCATGGTCGATTGCATTTGAAATTCATGAATTTTTTTTCTAAGGCGACGTTCGAACTTTTATATAAAAGTATTTAAAGTATTTTTTGCTTTTATTTTCTTCAACATTCACATACTCCATTAACCTTTAAACATTAGATGTGTCACCATGCTGCTCTCCAGACCTTTTTTTGCATTTTAGACTGCAGAATATCACATGAAGCTTTCTGGTTACGAGCTCATTATCTACTTGGCTAGTGTGTAGGGCTGCTAAATACTAACAGTTCGCCATTTTGATGTTTCAACGTCTACAATGAGCATATAATGATTTTCTTTTACTCAAGCATTATATTATTATATTATAATCTGATCTTCCTGGCTTTGCCATGTGCTACGTGCACTTTACTCTTACGGGCAAATTTGATTTTAAGGATGACCAAAGTAAGCACTTTTTGCTGTTGGCATAAAAGACCACTGTGATATCCGATAGACTGAGCGTATCTTTTATGTCGCTAAAGTTACACAGTTTTTTTTAGAAGGTATAAGAGACACTTCATTCACTTCACAATTTATATCACATGTGTAAATCTAAAATGAAATACAACTCTTATGGTATATGTCAGCGGCTATTTCAAAGCCTTTTTTTAAAGTTACTCGACTGCGTACAGAGGAAGGCGAAGAAGCTCATCGGCCAATTCTACGCGGGGTATAAATCACTGTTTTGCTGTTAATAAAATGCAATATTCATTAATAAAATGAGGGAACTTGTGTCCCAAGTCCACGGCAGTAAATTGCGTTACAGGAATATTGTTCTTTTATCCAACAGCTGGACTGTGGAAATAGCTACCTGCGAATGTCTTTCCTGTCACATCGAACATAAGGGCATCTAAGTTGAATTCATACAAGCACTACTACCTCTTTTATTTATCCCATAACCTACTTTTCTACTACAAGAACAATACCTTGTATAAGTAGTATTCTTCCCCTGGGTATTTGAAAATTTTTAAACAAAAAAGGGTAAGATATATGATCAAGATTTTTAAATTTTTGATTTTTCATGTATTTGTTTAGCATATAAATATTGTTTACAAGAATTTAATTTAATGTAAATTTTCTCTTGTCTTTATTCCAAATTTAATATAAAATATTCTAAAAGTTTTGTTCTCTAAGTCTCTACAAAATCTTAAGCACAATTTATTCTTAGAACAAATAATTTAATTTCTGTTTGCAGATTAAGTATTTTAAATAAACACATCATTAAATACTAAATAAAAACTAACAAATACAGAAAGGATGCAAGTTTTCATAATTAAATTAACATCCACAAAATAAGAAAAAACATGAACATAAACCAAATTATACAATCGATTCATTAAAATAGTAAATGGAAAACTTAATTCATAAGCATAAAAACAGAGACAACCGTAGTAGAAGAAGCACACAAGCTCGTATATAAAGCTTTAAAGAAAATTATCTATAAAGATAAGATGTTCATTAAATATCTTTGCTATATTAGACATATGAAGAAATAAATATAAATTTATACAACACACTTACATACATTAGAAAAACATATGTGGTATACACATACAAATAAGCAAGAAGGATAAAGGATATGGTTATTGAAAACAATACACACATCAGCTTGTAGTGAAAACTGTGACTCCGTATGTTGGTATGCGTAAGTGTATGTATTTTCAAGTTAAGGACAATAAACACAATTTAGGAATAAAATCTTGTAGTTAAGTTAGTAATTTTTGTTTATGAATATATTCAGACATCTGTTTATGTAAAATTTGTATAAGTGCGTATATTTAAATTTTCATAGGAACTTGAGTATTTTCTATTGATAACAAACTAGTAACGCCTTTATTAGGTTTTGTCCTGAGTTGCTTGATTTATATCCTAGTTAAATTCAATCAAAAATAGATTTGCATTGATTGACCTGTTTTTTGTTTATGCTTTGGGGGATAGAAACACCCCAATTCTCAAACACTAATAATAATAATAAAAGAGAGAATTGGGTTTTTCCAATTATAAAAAACAGAAACAAAATCTTGTTTATGGGAATAATAATAAAAAATAGATATTTTCTATACAACTATAATTCTATTAAATATACTAAAGGATTTATGACTGAACGAAAATAAATACTGTAGGAATATGTAAATATTATATTGGTTATACTAGTCACTAAAAGAACAGTCAGTGTGTCAAACAGCCGGTCAACTAACAAACTATTCATTAATCTAGCTAGTCAGCCAACCAAATGATCAATATCAAAAATGCATAAAAACAATTGAACATTATTTCCACCAACAATATTTTTTCTATTCAATGGGTTCACACATACTTGTAAACATATGCAAGCATGCTAAATTTATAAAGTAGAATCCGGATGTATGAGCAAACACTTGTATATAAACTTACGTATTTGCATTGATGGTCATAATATTAGCATATTAATTATAAAACGATTTTCATTCCTAGAAAAAAATTACTTCCGAATAAGTAAATAAGACTCAAAGCTTGTGATCTGGAAGTATAGAAAATCCAGATCATTTTCAATGATTTTAGCATTGCAAAATATTTGCTTTTATGGATCCTGTTCATGTTAAATATGACATGCAAGAACTAATCTTGGCAAGTACTTCAAATGCCATTTGTTGAACATTATATTCAACATTATGCTTCGTATAAAAATCATCCTTAATACATATATGATTTATGTTACATAAATTATTGATATTATTATTAAAATTATTTTTGTTGTTGTTGATATTTTTGATGACTTATTTAGAATATGAAAATATTATTATTTAGAATAATATTTCATTAGAATATTATTTTATTGGAATATTATTTCTTGTAGTATATTATTCATTATTTAGAATATTATTTCATTCTGACATTTTAAGCAATCAAAGCATTAGGAAACTTAGCCAAAATAGAATAGAATATAAAACAACAACAAAGATTTACATATATACAAAGTTTATAAACAGATAGTAGTTGTGAAAGTAAAAGTCGGAGAGATACAATAAAAAGAAGTTCAGAGGAGGCAATGAAAATGCTGAGTTTTTAATGTCACAAAAAAATACAACTAATTTATAAATTATTGCAATTTACAAACTAATTTTTTAATACATACAACACCTAATATAAAAAGAACCGAGCGTTTGTTTTGTTTGATTTATTAAATAAATTGATATTATATGAAATATGTGTTAATTACTATAAAAATACATGTCTTAAAAGAATAATAATATAGTTATGAATTCAGTCATTAGTATGTGAAAAATACCATTTTTGTGTAAGTCTGAAAAGAAATAGTGTTTCAACTTCATTGGAATTCTTTCAACTCAGCCTCTTTGAAAGTCGGAAAACGTACAATTATTATGTATATAGTCTAGTTTTTTGTAACCGAACCCAGTGGTGGTTATACTACACATGTAAAGATTCTTGCATCCAGCGGAAGGTCAAGTGAATGCAAGCACCTCATGAAAAAATTAAGCACCCTTAAAAAAGCTTCCAAATACGTGGAAAAATATCACGTACAATCACAATCTTTTGTACTAATTTTTCAGTTTTCTATCACCTAAGCACAATTTTTGGACCCTTTTAAGATCTCTCTTTCTCTGAATTAGATAGTCCTCTGTTTTTCTTTTTCTTTTGGAATGAATATTACATTGTCAGTCTTTATAAAACAACTTCTCGAGAATTGTCGAACATTTAGTATTTTAGTTATCGCAAATTCTTAATTCAAAAGGGTATATTTACTTTTATATAATCCAGAGTTGTGTGCAGGGTATCCTAAAGGCATCGTCATATTTGATAATGTCATAACACAAAAGATTGAAAAGTTTTCAATTAAGCAGTAAAAATAATTCCACAACTAATTCTATATATGTATGTATATCTACATAATAAATGTCAAAGCACAGTGACATTTGCCGTCATCTGAATTAAATGCTGCCAATTCAAATTATGATATCACTTTTACGCAAAAATGACAGCCAATTCAAATTATAACATTAAAAAAATAAAACCGAATGCAAACAATTTAATGCCCTTAAAATTTTTCATGGGTATTGAATTATACACAATAAATTTTTAGAATACATATAGTTAATATATTGCATATACATCTCATAACAAATACTTACCGTGACAAATAACAAACTTTTAATAGAAAAAATAAAACAAAATATGCTGACTTTATGTTCACAACTGTAAAACATTTATGTATCCAGATATGCATATAACAAGGGGATAAAATAAGGATATTAAGTTCTGAAAACAAAATAATAAGAAATAAATTCGAAATAGTAGAAGAAAAGCGAAAAAACAAAAGAGTTATCAATTTTAATATATGAATAGAAAAATAAAAACGTAACAAAAAATTAAAAACTCACGCTTGAATTGCAAAGGATATATGTACATACTCCTAGCCATACACACCTAGAAATGTAGTAAGCGAATAACAAATTTTCCCTAAAATAAATAAAATTATAAATAACTAGCGGGCCCGTTGCCTGCTTCGCACGGCAAAACAAAATAAGAAAAGAAACACACTTGTTTTTAATAAAGTTGGTTTTGTTTCCAAAAACACACTCACTTCACATACGCACCGTACACACATGCGTTATCGGATTTTAACCAAACTTCATATATGGGCCACTGCCTACGTAGTGTATAAGTTTGGTTGAAATCGCTCGACGCGTTTATGATTAGTTCGGCGACGTACATATACGGACTTATTTTTATATATATAGATATCGAAATAAAAGAAAAACTTTTACAACGGAAGTAGTGAAAGCTCGGAACTTTTCAAAGGATTTCAATATAAATTTATGAAAAAAAAGTTTTTAAATGCATCAAATATTATTGGTCAAATGGTATATTACACATTGCAATGTATGTATAAGAAAAGCAATCCTTATTGCATTTAATGTACCATACGTTCACATAATTTTATTTTCATTTTCATATATATTTCAAGTTTGGAAACACATTTTTTTCCTCCATTACCCCTCTTGGTAGTATATGGCTTACACAAAGTATCTCCATCTTACACGATTTGTTGCAGTTGGGAGACCCAAAATAGTTACTCGGAAATTATTTTTGAGAATAAAGCAGATGAAGGAACAATTAGAAATTTAATTCATGGAATTTTGCCATAGAAATGCATGGTCCTTGTGAATTTTTTTTTTTTGGCGAAACGAGGTTATTTTAAATGCTCCAAAAAGTTGGCATAATATTTGCGTTGAATATTTTACTATTTGGAAGGTATTCTAAGTGAATCATACCGCGTTCATTCCAAAAAAAGTCCGCCTTTATTTTGTTGGCTGACAAGTACAAATTTTCTTTATATAGCCCCGATCCACACCTCCGGTGTGTTGTGTTGAATCCATATATCTTATTGAATTAAAAAATGTCACAAAAATTCATCCACATGCGGTTAAAAACGCAAAACACTTCTGCCAACTTGTCACACGGTTGCGTTTTGTGGTCGACTGCGACCGACTTGAGGAAAGCTTTCGCATACCCTAACGCTCATTCAAATTGAAACCACTAGGACATGTGATATTCTTATAGCTTCCACAATCGGTAGCGCTTTCATTCTCAGATCAGGCAACACGATTGTTTCGTGTATATAGACCTCAACTGGACGTCCAGAACGTTCTTACAAGCTCTTATGGCCTCAACGAAATTTAGTAAACCAATTGTTTGCCATTAATTTTTGAATACACCTCATGTAATACAATACACTATAAATAAAACTATAAAGTTCTTATAAAACTATTTGCAACATGACTTTCTCCCCTGTTTCTTTCTACTATTTTCCTGCAATATCCATTATTATGTCATGAAAAGCCTACAAAAAACTAATATTGAATTTTTATTTGCCCCGATTTATAGCTGTTAACATGTTTTTTTTTCAAAAATTATTCAGTAAATCGTTGCTATTTTTTTCTAATTTTAATTTTTCGGACTTTTGATGTTTCCTGTAGCAGCAACAAATTAAATTTCAACACGATTATATAAAAGCATGCGAGATTTTTTCATCACTTTGTTTTCTTTTTTTATAGTGGAAAATACCTCCAACAAATTGTATAAAATTGTACGTCTGCAATTAAGTCTAGAAATTTTGAAAAACGAGGGTGCGGTAGTGTGTTCTTTTATTTCTTTCCTATATAATTTCTTTTGTTGTAAAAGAAATTAAAGCCAACAAGTCTAACACGCAATTTCCTTTTTTTTGAAATTTTTCCAAAAAAGGCTTTAAGAACTAGGCGGCCAAATGCTTTTCAATGAAAAGTCCTTGCAGTTTTTAATAAATTGGAATATTTTTCTCGCCAAAAGCAAATAAAACAGTTTCAAACATGTCAGCAAACAAGATAAAAGATAAGAACGATTTGATGTCAAAGAGTATTAGTTTATAAAACATTATCAATATCTAGTCTAAATTAGTTAGATTATTTCATTTAGTTTTACTAATATTATATGAAAATTTTTTCATAAGCTCGTTAAAAAATTTTACCTAAATATAATGTGTTTAGTTATTTTCTCCATTTTATTTGAATAACAATACCTGTACTTTAAAAAAATTATTCGTTATGCTGAGCATGAAAAAAATACTTTAAAAAATCGGCATAAATACTTAAGCAACTTGGCTGTCTACTGCAAGGAACTTACAGTATGACTTAATTTGGAAAAAATACCGAAGAAAAAAGTATCATATGAAACAATATTTCACATAAAAACCACATGTTTGATAGATATTAAATTGCAATAAAGTTTCACCCCCACAAAGTCTGCTGCATACATACGGAAACGGAAAAATATAAAAGAAAAACAGAAACTTAAAATTAAAGAGGGTAACAATAATATTTGTATGGTTTATAGAATGTAATATATTTTTAGAAATATTTATTAAGGCAATTCTTTATAAAAGGGAGGATTTACGGAGGATGTTTGGTTAGTCTTTAATTATTTTAGTATTTTTTTTAATCATTTTTGATATGTTGCACGTAAGATGACAAATAATGTTGTAACTAAAAATAAACCATATATATATAATAGAAATCGAAGCCTTAGCTAAGTACAAATTAACCTTTCAAAGGATAGACTAAAAAAAATCATTATAAAATTTTTAGGAATATTTATAATTGTTCCTTCTGATGGTTTTGGTTTCTCATCTTCAGGGATATTATGTTATATAAATTAAAAATAAATTAAAATTGTCAATTGTTAATATATTAAGAACACACAAGTCATATCAAAATATTGGAGTGAATGCAAATAATCACCATTATTCTACTTGGCAATATAAGAGAACGCTTTTTTATTTTTTTTGTTGCAAATCGGTAAAAAATCGGTTGGCAATATTGCCATTTGTCAATAACTTTAAGCATATGTTTTGTATTCTGGACATTGATGTTGTTGTCGACATTTTTGGTGTTGTATTGCGGTGCTCTTGTATTAAATTGATGTTGTCTTAAAATTGTCGACGCCAGATAGAATAATGGTGAATAGTTATTTAATCTACTGAATATCGAAAGGACGTCAAAAATATATACTCTAAATATATAAGAATAGGTCAACAATATACAGTAAATTTTATTCATTATTATTTATTGTATCTTGAATAAAAGTGTATCTTACTCTAAGTTTTCAATAATTAAAATTAAATTACTAATTATTTAAGTCCAGCCAATTGCAGTCAAAAAAAAAAATAGTTGCTATAACTTCTTCTATCACCTCTCGTTTTCGGCTAAGGCCAAGTGTGTCCCTCCTTCTCAGCCGAGTGTGTCCTCTGTAATTCAAGATGTTGTGGGGTAATAGATTTTGATGATATGTATGTTATCGCGTGTATTGAAAGCACACTTTTAACATATGATAAGAGGGCAACAGTAATTGTGGGCAGCATTTTATTTTTTTGCCTGTGCAGTTTTTCTATATTAGATGTGGAGGTAGTGTCTCATAACTTAATATAATAGCACCAGATTAATTTAATAGCACGTGGGTCTTGTAATGTGTATTAAAATTTATTCACCTTAAATAGTTTTCAGCATCATTTGGATCAACTTAACATCTATATGTGATTCCCATGTTAAGCGATGATCAAAGTGAATACACAAATGTTTGACATCATTGTAATGGGGTATAATAGATATGTTTCCCTTGGAATGTAAGAGTAATAAGTGCACACTTTTCCAAAAGCCGTACCATCAGTAATGGTTAATATGTGAAAATAATTGTCTTTTTGTGAGCAAAACAACAATGTTTTTTCGAAAGTGGTTCCAGCCACATATTAGTCTGTGTAGCATGCTTCTTCCAAAAACCAAATTGATAATACGATATACATCCATTTTGTAGAGATCAGTATGATCACAAGTAGTTTTTCAAATGCCCTTGATTTGTTAAATAACAGACTTTTGACTCCTTTTTTGTATGATGTTTTGCTGACTTAGCGATAATTTTAATCAATAAAACCTTTCATTGTGCTGTGTGTTGCGTAAAATAGCACTAAAAATGTTTTTTTATTATAATCAGTAGCTCTTGAAATATCCCGTAACTTTTTTATAACTACCTGGGACTTTCATGAGCTTGTGGCAGCAATAAAATTTCAATCTCATATACACCAAATCCTGGATCTACCAGTGGTGATACTCGAAGTTCATCCGGAAAGTCTTGAAAGTTTAATTTTTTCGTATTCTAGAAATTTTGTTATCTGCTTTGTACATTCGTTTAGCCATGTTCTTAACTAAGGTGATCTGTATCAATATCACTCTCTTCGCACTCATCTTTTTCAGCTAACAGCTTTTTTATATCTGTGAAATAAATTTGTTTAAACTTCACCTCTCGATTTGTGGAAGAATCGTCTTGAACAGCTTGCATACGGGTCGCCTAACACTTCTTAGTAGAGTTTTTTAGGTGTCTGTAAGCCTAAACACAATTACATGATAAGGTATCGTGTAAGTATATGCTAACAATAGTAGTGGAGTGGTCTCAAAATAAATCGAAGGATGCATCTTTTTTCTGTAGAAATTCTTTACAACTCTGATATTAATAACATAAGATATTTTTTATCCATTTTTGTCCAGTAGGATAGTTGTCCATTTTAAATTAGACTTAAACCTTTTTTTTTGTTGCAATATACAATCCTCCTGGATAATTAATAGTGATTGCCAAAACGTATAATTAGCGTTGTAGCAGGCAGCTCCCAGACTAGAGATTTTAAAAAGGTGTTTTATTGACTTTAGGTAATAAAAAGTCTTGGAAGTTAATAAATTTGTGTACTTTGCTGGTCTTGTAGGAACTTTTAATGCAAATATTTGTTTCTTAGGGGAGGCCCTATGCTCTTTATAGGAATTAAATGAATTAATAATAATAAGTTTTTTGCTTGAAGATGCTCTTTATGAAGGTCACGCAAAAAAGTGTTACAGTTGCAATTTTATTAGTATTTGTGAGCCAGCACAAGCTCCACTTCAGGGATCCTCTCTGAGAGCTGAAAGTGTCTTAATTCTTTTTTTTTACCATTTATAGTAGTTTTTCTCAAAGCGTCAGATGCATGTTGCGAGTAATATCATATTAAATAATTATTTTACTCACAGATCCGTCTTATGCAAATTGAAACGCTTAATATAAAAATTTTTAAATTTAATATACATATTTTATTTCATGTTTAATATATAACAGTTCCAGATTCAGCTTTTTTAAAGACAGATAAACTATAACATATACACACAAAAACCGAAAACGTTTACTACGTTCTTATTTGCGGCATAATACTTCAATTATTTAAGACCGCAACACATGTTAATTCTATCATACACACAAAAAACTCAAACGCCCAGACACACTTACGAGGACATACATATACCACCATTCTGCCACATTCCATAAAGTTTGCACAATTTAATAAATATGTATATAAATTCCAATATAAAATTAAATAGCATACTTGAGTAAAAAATGTTAAAGAGGGTAAGTTATAAAATTTTATAGCAACTTAAAATAAGAAACTGACGACTTAAAAACATGAGCGGTGAACAAGAAAATGAAAATAAAGGGATGGCAGTGATGAGCAGGTATACCAGAAGTAAAGTTTTAGAATAAAAATTTAGGAGTTTTACTTGTTATGAAGAATATATATTTTAGCATTATGATTTGAACTTTCTTACTAAAAAATATATATGAAAAAATTATAAAAATGCTGAGATTAAAATACTGATGTAGTGCAAACTTGGATCATTGAAGGATGTTCTCTTTTTTGATTTCTGCTCATCGATTTCGAAGCCATCTGCAATATGTTGTGGAAAATAATTTTTTATGTTTATTTAAATCTTATTTTATAAAAGAAATAGTTATTTTTCGTCATTCGATTTGAAGGAGGTTATTTATGTATGAGTAATGATATTATTGTTATTGCAAAAAAACTCATTTTTCACCCAAACTTGGACAAATATAATTTTTTATTGTTAATTAGAACAATTTTTTTTTATTCAAAGTCTTCAATATACTTTAACAGATTTCTAGAAGTAATTAATATATTATAATAAAATTTTGCAATGAAATGGCGTTTAAATGGCTTAAATTTCTTTCCACTGCGCTATTACTAGGTATTACCAGGATTCATGATATGTCCTTTAATCAAGCATTGTACTGGGGAAATTAAAATGCGTAAAGATAGCAGCGATTAGAATTCTAAAATTTGCTAAAGGACTAAAAAAACTTCTTTGTAGAGTGTTGCTGGTATATCTAGAACGAACCTGCTGTTGGGGGAAAAAACCAGATTTCGATCGAGAACAAATTTATTGATTCCATAAGAACTCATTCTGGCAACGATGAAATAATGAAGCATAGCTCAAGTTGTAGAAGTAAATGGACTCAGTTGTACTACTGTCAACGAAAAGCTCGTTCGCGATGTTTATTGAAAAACATCAAAATATACTTTCCTGCACGCTCAAGAGAATTTGCATTTTAGTTTCGATATGCATACGAAAAAGGCATCTAAGGACTTTAAATTAAAGTTAAAGTCTGTCCATCAAATATTACAGTGATATTTCTAGCGCCAGAAAATTCAATAGTTTAAGTATAAGACTAAACTCGACTATGCATATTTTCAAGAAATTTGTTGCATGCAACTTCTCTTATTCGCTGATAGAAGGAATATTGAAGCAAACGGAATAGTAAAATTTAAAGGACATGAAATGTCATAAAATTTATTGAATTTTTTTTTACCACAACTGCTTTGCTCTATATTTTATTGTCTACTCTGCCTCCTTAACTGAGTTTCATTTAACAAATTTCAATAAAAATCCTTGATGTAAATACAATCTAAAGTGTAAAAAATTTTCAAAATTTTCTAGAATTCAGAGACAGCTAATTAATCAATAAAAATTGCTTGAATATGGTGAAAGACACAATTACTTTTTTAGATAGTGAGGATCATATATAAAAGCGATATTACCTGGCTTCAATATGACTATGGTTTTTATTGACTATGTCCATGCCAGGAGCTTGAATCTCTTTTTTTGGCGACATCTGCACAACGAAGTAGGAAATTAGATTATCAAGCACTTCGTCTCTGACTGCTTTCTCTGGATAAAGAACAATCTTCTAAGTCGTTGCTGAAGAATTTAGCAGGAATATCATTTTCGCGTGTGTAAAATGCAAGTGAGTAATAATATTTAAGATTATTGAAAAATATTTAAAGTTTCGTAAAATTCCTGAAAAATATATAAGCTTGGGAGAGAGACATATATACATCTCACGCATCCATTTTACGCAAAAAAAAATTTTCTATCCAAGAAATCCAGCAGCCCTAAACTAAAACTATTTTCAAATACATTTGCACGGTTTTTCATATTAAATGTGAGCATACGCATATGAGGTCCTTTTTTTGAGTGTACCTTATGATTGTTTAAGAATTCATCATATAATCTTAGGAACTAAAAATATTTAAGATGAGAAGATAAGAAGGAAAACTGATACAATTTTAATAAAAATAAAATTTATAATTTGCTTCTAATATATCTATAGGTATATACGAGTATAATTGTCAATATAGTTAAGAGGGATGTATTGCGCATTCGTTTTATTTTCCTTGTCGTATGTACATGTATATTTTAATAAAAAAAATAGCACCATAGACAAAATTAGCATATATTAGAAAGGTGTTATTTTTAAGTTATTGAAAACCAACACTTGAGTTTTAAAAACAACTCCACCTCCAAAATTGTGATTACTTGAAAATAAGAGTATTGGAAAATTTTGCATATGAAAAAATACCTTAGGGTGGTTTCTAAACCTCCTGCCTAAAAATATTTTTCCTGTAATTTAAGGGCATATACCCACATATGTATACACATTCAGTGTTCTTATTTGGTTAGTACCGGCAAACTCTTACAAATATTTTGTTGCATTGTTTCTATTTGGATTTCCAAGGGAATTATTTAATTTATGCACCCTTTTTATTGCCACAAAAGAAAAGCAAGCAAGCAAATAAAATAATAACAACAATGTTTTCATTTCGGATTAGTCAAAGGTTTTGCATCCTCTTTCGTACATTTGTATATCCTTGTGGGTCTTGCCTTAGATACTATGGAGTGTTAAAACAATAAATGTTTTCTTGCTGATGTCTGCAAAAATATTTTTGTTGTTACTGCGACTACCGCCATTACTCTCACACTGACTTGCATGCATCTCCAAATAACCGGTATTCGTTTATTTGCCTCAAAAGTTCAACAAATGTTGTCTATGATACCACAACAACAAGTTCACAAAGCAAGTTTTTTATTTGCATTTTTAAACGGAAATACCTTGAGGCAACTATATGACGCTTAAACTTTTTCTATTTTTCCCCCTTCTTTTTATCAAAAATTAGCTTGATACCTTTTTATTTCAAAAGCCAGAAAAGAATTATAATACTCTTAGAAATAAAAGTTTTCTTTGAAAAAATTATCTACTAGGTCGTGCAAAAATGTTCAGTTCTATTATTCCTCATGCTTTTCTTTGAACGTGACAAGCAAATTTACATAACCGCACATACCTCATCCCCGTTAAGCAGGCAATGAAAATTGTCTTTACAGATTAGCCATAATAAAATTATTTCTTCAAAAGGAATATTCTATAAGTAGCTTTTGTAGGTTTAAAGCTTTAACATAAAAACTTATTTATTATAAAGGCGGTTGAAAAATATTAATGAAAAATTATGCGCTTTAATTCGTATATCAAATGGAAGCTTATGTGGTCCTTAAAAGTTCCAGTAATATTGTGATTGCAAAGAGTTCCACTAATATTGGGAATGTTAAGAAAAGTGTTGTTGTTCTCATCACACATAAACGGCAAAACGGAGTAGAATATATTTTGACCTAGATTAGACTTCTTGTATAGAAATGCCTGAATGGGAATAAGTGAAATAAGTCACAGAATTAATATATTTATTTTATTGAATTAATTTATATACGCATATATTTCTCCATTACCCTTCTCGGAGGAATATGGCTTCCACAAAGCATCTATCATTCAGTCTATTTTTATTTTGCCTTGTATCAGTTTGGTTAATCAGTTGTTGTTCTATCCAAGTAGCTGAGTGGTCTGCCGTAGCAGGTCTTAAGATAATGGGGCTGCCATCAGTAGTTGCCTAGAAACAACTCGGAAAGCAATGGTAAAATTTTTTTGTTCTCTACCAAGTCGCCACTAGCATATTAATACTATAACTCTCCCATTTTTATTTACGGCATAAAAGCTGAACAGTTGTTAGATGAATTTAGCGACCTGATAATTTTTAAAGCATAAAATATTTTTGTCTAACAAAACATCTAAAAACATTGCCAGTAACGTCAAGACAAGAAAACATCTACCTTACGTACAACATATCTGTATAATTTTTCAATCGGAGGACGTCTACTCAAACGGTCATAAAAAAATTAAAATAAAAATTTAATTTAAAAAAAATTATAAAAACTTAGTTAACTTTTTAAGCTTAAGGTCTCTTAATTTTTTTAATTTTTATCGATATTTTGGTACTCATTGAGTATCAACTTCAATGAATACTGAAATATCGATAAAAATTAAAAAATCCTAAGCTTAAAAAATAAGTTTATTAATTAAAATAAAACGGTCAAAAAACTAGAACGAATATTAAAAAAAATTTACTAGCAACTCCTCTCAACCCCGTTTTCCTTAATTTGCAACATACTTTTAACAAAAAGTTATTTCGTAAATATCATTAGCAAACAATATTGGAAAAGTTAGTCGGCGAATCAAAAACATACAAACGCTTATGGGTACTGATGGCAAAACAACTTATCCTGCAGAATTTTCAAGTACCTGAAAAACAGACAATTCTTCCCACAGCAAACATAACGCGATTGTGAAAAGTAGCAAGACTACGTATCAAATAATTGAAAAAAAGTATTGTACATGTGATTATACTTCGCATAGCTGCTACCCTACCCTTAGATCCAAATTATGCCAAATAGTTTACAATTTCCCTGAAATTGGCACTTATCGTGGCTAAATGTATAAGTTGGGCGCCAAATAGCTACAGTGGAATTTACTTTGAAAGTCCTTGCTACTTGTATGGTCAACCTAATGTCGGTTGTTTAATAGTATTAAGAGGCAGAAACTTATATGTGTTGACTTGATATACGTATATACGCCAAAAAAAAAAAAAACACATTAAAAATTTCTATGCGTTTTGCTCTGTAACTTGTCACATACAATTACCCTGAATCTACTTTTTTTGTCACATGCATCAAACGCATAGAACGAAATTTGTGGACTTTCAACTGATGCGTAAGCTAGTTCGATGCGTTTGAACGATTTTGACAATTACATAGTGCATTGATGTCAGATTTGCGAAAGTGAAAAAATCAGATGCGCGTAAACTCAATAAAGGGTACCAATTATCAGATTATGTATCATTTTTCTTACGCATCGCATACGCATCGCAATAGAGAGTAACTCCCCAGCTTTCAGCTTTGCCATGCTGGCGATATTGAACTCACTGAGTGGATGTCAGAGTGCGAGTGAAGATTGATGCGATTATGCAGGTTGCGTAGTAGTTTGTAGTGCGTTGTATTTTTTTTCTTTTGTTTATTTTTTATGATTTTTTAAGAACTTTTTTGAATTTATTAATTTTCAATATTATTTTGGGCATTATTTTTTGTTTTGAATTTGTTGCACTTGTTGAAATTTTACTTCTGATATAAAAATTTTAAATTAAATAGCTATCGATACTAACAAATTAGTATATTTTTTAGGGATATTTGCTAAGTTCATTGCACAAATTGTGGAAATAAAAATATGCATTGAAGCACATTTTAATTGTCATGAGAAACTCTTCGCCTAAAATTATCATAATTATAGAAGCACAAACACAAAATTGTTCAATATGATGTTCACTATTGCATCCTGTAGTATTGGTGTAACTCGCACTGTTATCGTTTCTCTCTGGCATCAGCCTTACAATTGATGTCCACCTACTTTTGTCTAGCAAATGCACATAGATTCGTTATTTGTTCTCCGTTGCAATCTTACTATTTTGATTTAAGTCACTGTAATTGAATGTTGCTCTAATATCATGATTCAAAATTTTCGAAATTCAATTTCCTTCAGCATTCAGTTGTGCAAGGAATGAAATTATTGTCAAGCAGAATAACTTTATTACATGATAAATTATTAAAATAAAATTCAATGACTTTATGAATCAATTGGTTTGATAATAATATTGACGTTACCACAATACACATACTGCTGGAAGATGATACAATTTCGGCACACATAACATTAGAAAAATTTTAACATATAAAGTCACACAAACACCCATACACACTTTTCTTAATTACACCTAAAACCGTAGAAACAATAAGACAACAGACAGGCAAACTCGGAAGGCAACAAAATACTTGACATGTTATCATGACATAAAAGTGTTGCAGAAAAAAATATTGCCAAATGAAACGGAAAACAAATTCAAAGAAATATCGAGGAATAAATTTATATGAAAAACAATAAATATAACAAATAAAAGATGAAAGAGAAAAAGAAAAGGAAAAATAATTTAATATATGTATTCCAGGAAGAAGGGAAAAATTATATAAAAAAATAATTTGTTAAACATGCATCAAACATTTAATATACAAAATACACGCAAAATTATAGAACACGTATGTAGTTTAATATTGTTTAGGATACTTAAAAGAATCAAATTAATGAAATCCAATCTTTTATCTGGATACTAGCCCATAGAAATTTTTTTGGCTCTAATATTTTTATTGATATTATGGTCTTAATATTTTTTTTTAAGAAGGTTTGAAAATAACATTCAAAATTTAAACTTAAACGACTACGAATTATTTACTCTCAAAGATAATATCAAAATGGCAAAACCTTTATTCGTGTATACAAGATGCCTCGTTTAAAATAATATAAAATAAAAAAGTATATATATATATATGGGGTTGGCACCTACATGCAAAGGCTACATATTTAGAGATCATTGGAAGAAGAATCCTTATTTTTCGTATATATAGTTTAATTTAGCTTTAGTGTTTTTACAAGACATAAAATATGCAGGAAAGTGATTGTAGCGGTATATGTACACCATCACTTTCTAATAGAAATTTCACTGGCTTAAAATGATCTAAGGCCACAAAAGTTTTTTAAATATAAAATTTCCTTTCATTCGTTAAAGGACAATGTTACTAAAAACGTTTTAGGGAAAAAATTTTCATAAAAACAGAACTCTTCTTTCATTTATAACAAAATGGCGGCCAGTTATTTTGTGACAACTTTTATAAAAAAAACCCCTAATAAAGACATTTTTATTGAATTTGCATTTGGTTATTTTCTTATCATTTCATAAAATTAGTCGCTATTTGTTTAACAATAGTTCAATTGACATTTCGTTGAGTTGTGAGAATTACGAGAGTTTCAGCAATAAATACATAGTATAATGTTATAAACACATTTTAATTAAAATGTAAATCAATATCAAGGTCTTTTTAACGGTTAAGAAAATTTATTGTATTGATATCGATATTTCGATACTCGTTGAGTATCATCTTTAGGAAAATATTAATTTCATTATTAAAAAAAACACACAACTTTCCTGAAGATGATATTCTATGTCGAATAAAATATCGATATTACCACAATAAAATTGTTTAACCATTAAATAAGATCTTGATATTGAATAATATTTTAATTAAAATTGTTATAAAATGTTCAAAAAATATAGAGATATTGCGATAAATAAATATTTTTAAGCTTTTATTGCAAAATTAAATAATTTACATTATAATATTTGCAAATTATTATTGCAAAGGTTTCTTCATTGTTTCAGTTTAAAAAATCAATTATAATATCACATTCTTTTCATGTACTGTTTGCAACACACAATGGCTAATAATAATATCCTTGTAAATAGAAAATCATAAGCACCTTATTTGTCGTCTATAACAAACACAATACAAATGCCATTTTATCACACAGTTTTAGTTCCTTAAATTGCTTACAAGTCAGTTTAACCATTTTTTCGCTCCAAGATGTGACACGCACGTTGAAACGAAGTCCACAAATGAATGTTTAAATACAGATGCGGTAAGCAATTTATAGGGAGGAACAACTACCAGTACGTACATGTCTTCCTATAGCTTCGTACAGTGATGAAAAATTAAAAGAAAGAAAATATTGCTTGTATTTGGAAAGGAACAAAAAAAAATAATAATAATTTGTACAAACATTCAAGTCAAATATATTTAAAAAAATTATCTGCTCTAAAACTGTTGTAAATGTTGCAGTAACAATATTATAAAAATGATGTATAATGTCCGGAAAGGTAAGAGTTTATAATTTATTAAAAAAAAAAAAAAAAAAAAAAAAAAAAAAAAAAAAAAAATTCGCTAAAATAAGTATATCATTTATGGTTTAAAGATCACAGTTCTTTAGGGTATAGTGCAAGGGATGTGAGATTAATACTCTTTTGTTTGGACAATTACAAAGAAACTGTCCCATAATTTCAATAGAATATATTTTCTTAATAATTTGTATTAAATTATGCAGTAAACCCCCAAAAAAAAAATCGATGCCAATAATGCAGTATGTACGGACTTTCTGAAAACAAATATGAGACGCTGAACTCAAGAACAAACTTGGTGCAAGAAGTGTTGGTCTTATTTTAGGCGGACATAGAAATGGTTTTGAACTGAAATTTCAAGAACATAAGCCGTGCTTTAGGGTGGCCTCGTAGACTAGTGACTAGTGCACCAGAGTAGTAGTCAGAGGGTCGCATGTTCAATACCTATCGTAGACTGAAGGTGTTTTCTGCTTTGCATCTTTTTGACTATACTGCTTCCAACTTTTCATAATCCATCTACCATATTTATGATATAACAAATTAGGGCACTATTAAAGCTGAAAGTTCATAGCATCAGTTCTATGCATATGCATTATATGCGTTTCTGTGCATTATATGCCTTTCTATATTCTAGTGCGTTTTGTGCGCCAAGGTTTTTTATTTTTATCACCTTTAGTGTAAATATTTTTATTACATCGAAACAACAAGTTTGCCAAAAATAGAAAGTGGAATTGTAATTTTAAAAGAATTTATGGAATTCATTGGGTTTATATAAATAATATTTTGGGGTAACGAAAAGCTGCACAAGTTCAAGGAACTTGCAACAAAAGTGACACTCACTACATAAAAGCAATCGATAACTAGAATATAAAATTTGTGAAGGAAAGAACTTTGTTAAAAATTGATTTTAATATATTTCATTCTTGAAAATAGTTGTCAACTTTATAACAAAAAAGAGTAAATTAAAATCCATCACACATATTTGTTCTATCGGTATCATTGAAAATAAAATATAATTTGCCATCCTTGGCTCTCAAAAGCAGCAGACCTTTTTTCATGATGCATGAGACGCATACAAAAGTAGCACGTAAACCTACTTTCTGCGTTCTATGCGTCTATACATTCTAAGCGTTTTGCTCTGTTACTTGTCACATACAATTAACTTCAATGTACTTTTTTGACATATGCATCAACCACAACAACGCATAGAATGGATGGTATGGACTTTCAGCTTAAATTATGAACCCAAGTGAGCGAAAGCTCTGCGATATAAGGCGGGGTGATTTTTTTTACTCTTATACTGCCACAAACTTGTTGATGTTACAATCAAATTCATCGTATGTTCATAATCAAACGTCTTTACTACCTCAGCCACAACAAAATTAAAAATATTTTTAGTACCAAGTCAATATCATAACTAATTTCCTTCATAATACTGAATGAATGTTTATTCGGTCATGCGATTACTGTCAAAGGTGTGAGTTTTGATAGACGTCTTTATTATTGAAATCGAACAAGCAAGCCACTGGTGAACACCTTATGCAAGTTCATTGAAAAAAGAGAGAAAAAATAATTTTTTTTATTAATTATGTATGGAATGCCAAAATCTTTATTGAAATTAAAATAAGGGCATACCCTTTATCTGTATAAGTTGCTTGATTGATATTGAGAAGTACAATGATAAAATTAGTTCCTTCTATTTTTTTTATCTACAACCACTTGTGCGTGTTTTCTTATAAATTTCTCTATTTTCTGATATTAAACCATAATATCCTAAGAGTAGCTTAAGTAAAATTTGGTTATATGCAGGCTTAGCAATACTTACACATTATTTTTTTTTTTGCTTAGATAAATTGCCCAAAGGGTTGAGTAGTACGATAGATAATAAATAATTATTCTTTGAAATTGTTTATTCAATTAGAATATGCTTCGTCCTTCACTATTTTCAAAATAATTTAATTATGATAACGATTTTTTTTGCTAGTTTTAGTTACATGTAGAAGATATGTGAACTCTTATTAGTCAAATACACTACATAATATATAAATAATATTAAATAATATTTTTATATTTTTGACCTTTCTATAACAATTTTAACTAAAGTATTATTTAAGCTTAAGGTCTTATATAATGGTTGAACATTTTTATTTTTAAATACCGATATTTCGATACGGCTTAAAAGTAAATCTACCCTATCCGAAAACCATTTAAGTGAAACACACATATTTGGTTGGTGAATATATAAATTTATTTAAAAAATTTTTAAATTTTTCATTAAAAGTTTTATATAAACGATAATTATTTGCTGTAATTTTTAATTTTTGCTTAAACAAATTCATTTGCTCTAAAATATTTTAAAAAATTTCCAATTTTTAAAAAATCGTTTAATTCATTTTACTATGGGCCTAGCCAATCTTTGATATTTATAATACACAACGATAATTATTTGCAATAATTTCCTATTTTTCCTTCGTCTGTTATAAAATTTTCAGAAATTGCATTGTTTGCAAAACTTCTACATTATTTAAGAATTAGTTGAGGAGAATATCCCCATAATAAAAATAAAAAAAATTTCAATATTAAGTATTTTCAGAAATTTTTTAAAGCTATTTTAAGAAATTCGCTTAATTTATTTCACTGCGGGTCCATTTTCTCTTCAAAAATATTTTGATATCTATAGCACACAATTTATCGCAGCCAAGACTACTCACACATATTTTAATATACAATAAGTTTTCCTTTGTTTTATGATACAATAGAAAGATTCTAACTTTGGTAAATTTTATTCCTAAATACATTTAATATTTTCTTAATTTCTGCTGATATAGTAACACGTAGCATGGGAGAGGACAAGCGTATAGAAACAGTTGAAACTGGAGCCTTTTGTTAAGGTGGCCAAAAAATCTATGGCTCTGTGTCTTGCACACAAAAACACAATTTAAGTGTTAAAACATAATATACCTTTGTGTATGTGTTAATTTATTAAAATAAACCTTAAACATATACACGTTTATGTATTTAACGTCTATGCCTTTAGGTGTAAAATGCACGTTTTTTCTTTATCACAACAAGACTGGGTGTGTGTGTTGTTCCACAACATACACATCTATAGATATATTCTTGTATTATAAAAACTCACACAAATATAAAGATTTTTGTCTATATGCTGACACTCATAATTTTGTTAAATATTATACCGACTTGCTTATAAATATATTTTTGGGTTTCTTTATGTTTTTGTTTTATTTCAAATCCATCCATCACTTAAACACCACCTCAAATGTGCGTGTATTATTAAAGTTAACGAACATTCCAAGTTATTGTTAATATTGTAGTTGTTGGCTTATAGAGAAAATACCTGGGTTATATGCCTTAGCTTCTTTATACGCCTTCATGTCAATATTTGTTACATTTTAAAACAAACACAAACTAACCTTATTATATAGGATATATCAAGAAAATTTTTCTGTTATACGAAGGTAGATTAAGGATTTAAAGAAAATTTAAGGCAATTTGGCAAGTATGTATGAATAATATTGGAAGGTTTGCTAGTCTATGAGAATAGAAGTTATGCTTATAAAGCTGCTAAAAGTATCATCTATTCCAAAGATATATTGTTTTGCTAGTTCGTTATTGGTTTAGTTTTCAAAATATTTATATACTATATATATATATTTTTTTTTAAGACCCCTCGTATGTTCTTTTCACATGAATATGTACATAAAATTATGTACAAATGTATATAAGAATAATCAGTTATTAATATCTTGTAAATGATTCATATTTGCAACGCATATATTAAATAAAGGAAGATGTTTAGTTCTCTAAACATTAAGTTTTTCTCCCTCCTATAGATTTTACATAAAAAGTATTTTGTATGGAAAATTGTGTAGTTTCATTTAATGGTTGTGTTTATTTGCTCACAGAAAGTTATTAATTTATGTTTACGTATGTATGTATATGAAAAAATATAACAATTTAATCACAGGAAGTTTATGTTTTTAAAAAACTATTTATTACTCAATTCACAAGCCCTTTTTTATTATTGTATCGCTTGTATAGTTGTGTAACTATACACTATACTACATTCAAAAAAATGTTTATTTAATAAAAACTTCAAAGTCGTTTAAACATGTCATCATCTGCATATGAATTAAACCGTTTCGCTGTATTCAGTCTTTTTAATTACTGATGCACATTGGGCCATTTTGATGCATACGTTTTGCCGTTTTTAACTATTTATAATTGAAGGTTCTACAATGCAAAAACTATTTTGTCCTTAGATTATATATTTTATGTTTATCAATCTTGACCACTGTATATTAACTTAAACTAACTGGTATGATATTTTTGGCTGAGTCCTTTACTACCCTTTAAGTGCAGTCAATGTTTTACATTGACTGTGGTAACACTCTGCTGTGAATTGATGAAATTATAGTTGCTTGCATTTGCAAGTTGAAACAAAATATGAATGGCAAACCTTTAAGTGATTTTAATTTTGTCTTAATCGATAATATTTCTATTCCTTCTACTTAAGCTTGCTGCAATATACTTCCATTTTGCTAAAAATTTTGAATACATATTGTTAACCATTTTATTGTTTGTTGTTGGCTTAGCTGTATATATATTTGCATTTCATTGGCGCTAGCATAATCATCAGTACCTTTTCGGCAAATCATGTTTGAAAAGCATTCAAACTCGTATATTTATACCAAAGACTACAAATACTGTATGATAATTCAAACAGAACTCAATTATAGTTTTCTATTTGTTAAACGTTTTCTATGCATATAATGCCATACATACTATAAATATTTGATTTTTATTAAAATTTTAATAGATTTATCTTAATAAAACTATATCTAATACTTTTTAATGACTTTATACCACAACTAATAAAATTTTTTCTTCTTTTCAGGTAAGGGGAAAATCTCTTTTCAAGAATGGTAGGATACACAAAATATTAATAAAGCCCTCTTTTAAAGTAAGACAATATAAAAATTTTGCAATACTTTTGGTAAAAAGTCCTTCACGTCTTGGATATCCACAAATGATATAAGAATAAATTGGATTATATTTATAATATATTAGCCTAATAATCCTTCGAATATTCTATTCCTTGTCTTTTCCTTTGTAAAATTTTTATTTTATGCACCTGACTTAGTGATTTTGGCGATGTTTCACTATTAAAAGTCAAACAAGATAATAAATTCCTATATAAAAATATCAATGATGCAAGGAGCGCTTTTCGGTCGCAAGATATCCTGAGGCTAGATATTGTTTATTATTTAATTTAATGTTGAAAAATTAAAAAACTTTAGTTAAAAAAAAATTTAATTTGAAACAATGAAATTATCATTTAAAATTTATTATTATCGTACAAGGAAGTCCACTGGCCCAGCTTGTCACGTAAATTGTTTGCAAGTAGTAGAGAGTGTTTTAAGTTGTAATGCAAAGTACTTGTTATATATTTAATTATTTACTTTCCAGTGGAATGTAGGGCCACAACAACTATTCTCTATTGTATTGTATTGTATTCTCTATTGTATTGTATCTTACAACTCGTTTTCAATTTGTCTTCTCCAAGTATTTCCAAGTCTGCCAGATCTACTAGAACCTTGCGGATTATATTCGATGGACAGTTGAGTTATATCGTTGCAAAAAAAAAATTGTTTTTTTAACATATTAAAGATGACTTCTAAATCGGTTTAGACGAACTAAAAAATAACATTCTGCAATGACGTGCCGATTTTATAATCATTGGAAATTAACCACATTTGCATTACTTCCGAATCCTTGTTTCAGCATTTTGATGGCTTTTTAGCACCTTTTTTACTTAGCTGACATGCAATTAAGAATTGATTTTGATTTCGACATTTCAAAAGCAACATTTGTATGTAAATAAATTGAAATAATTGCACTAATTTTAAAATCTTTGTAGCGAATAATTTAAATTATTTCCTGCATATCAGCCAATAATTAATCTGGCAAAAAATGTCACTATATATAGCACGAAATTGCACTCATATATCTACCAGTATTATGCCAATAGATAGATATACATTCACATATTTATATGTGAATGAATGCTAATATATGATATTAATTAAAGAAAGCAGTGCACTTACAGTGAAAGCCTCCATAACCGACATTTTTGATAGCTGGATAAATTTTATAAATCAAACCTTGTTATAAATTTTTCTATAAAAATGCATTCTCAATAAACAGACACTAAGACGGCCACAGTTGCAAAAGATTCACGTCAGTACCTGCCCGAAGGCCTAACCTGACGGTGCACTATTGCACAAGGGTGAATAAAGCACGTTCACCACCGCCCCAGTAGCCCCCGCCAAGGGCACATGACTGGAGCGCCAACTAACATGTGCCCCTGACAGGGACAACATGGTAGCAAGTTCCGTACAGGCTGCAGAACCATGTACAGACACCTTGCTAAGATGCTTGGAGCTATCTAACCTCCTACTACCCAAATGACACGGCAGTGGAACTTTTACCCCCATCTGACCTGAGGCTTCACCTACCGTAACCAATAGAGCAGCTCTGTCGAATAGCAACAGCACCTAGAGATATATGGCCTGAAGAGAACATCCACATCATGCCACTAGCCCATGATTGAAGACACACTCATCCAGCCCAAACCTCTCCCCGCGTATCTTTGGGTTTTAACCACAGCCACCACGTGATCCCCGAAGGGGCCTCACCAATAACCAGTCTAGGACACGTCCTAGGGGCTACTGGTTCCCGTGGCACCAGATAGGACTCTGGTCAGCCGCGTGATAAAAGCACCTCCGATTTTAGGTCCCTGCAAACCTGAGGCATCGGTAACACCTCTACCCAGACTAGCGTAGCAAGCTACTTCCTTAATTACTTATATGCACGCCCGTTACCCTGGTATTCAGGGATTGGGTAGTAACATATTAAGTTTTAGGGCAATTGGCCAAAGGTCAAGGTCTGGAAAGACCAACTACCCCTCCGTACGAGCGAGCGAACCCGCTTTTACCTTTAGTTTACTTGCATGCGCGCCCGTTGCCCTGTTGTTTCAGGGATTGGGTAGCAACATACAAGTTTTTAGGGGTTATCAGCAAAAAGGCCTAGGTCCGGAAACCTGATAACCCTATACCCCGGGAAGCACAACACCAAGCCACCAAGATAAGATGTATTGACCGTGCCCCCCGGGGGGACTAAGACGGCCAGCCGAGGACACTGCTGTAAATTTTTTTAATAAAAATATCTCACAAAAGCAGTCAGGGGCTATGAATAACACAAGCCTAAATACCAGCCGCTTAAAATAAGTCGACAGAGTAGATGAATTTAATATGCTGAAACTACTATTAATTAAGCAGCAACAAGATAAACTGTCAATTTATGTTGTAAATATTGTATTAAATTCGTAGATTGTCTCTTCGCTAGCTCTGATCATTATAAAAGCCTCTTGGAGTTTATTTGATGCTGTAATCGGTATGTTTACAAACCAAATTTTAAGACGAAAAATCGTTACAAATAAAAAAAACTGTTATAAAGCTTGATTCTTAGATATATGGTCCTCCGGATTTTAATGTGAAGGATGGTGTTTCATGAGCATATTATGCAAATATACAGGGATTGCTTGGTCAAAATAATAGATATACTTATATATTATAAATGAATAAAAATACCACGAAGAAGTTTATCCATCTATAGCAAACTTCACTGTAAGATTTATATATTTATAGGGATTGCATACTGTAAATACCAATTATTTGTGTGTGTGTAATATGCATTTCTTATGAAAGCATGTTTCAGGCCTTTAACTTCAAACAACAAATAAACATGTTTCCTGTATTCATTTAATTACAACAAATATTAATGCGAAGAGTTCAAAAACTTATAAATCAATGTGTAATTTTAACAAGTGCAACCCTTTATGAAGGAAGAAATGTACAACAGACAAACAGAACAATAACACAAAGTTATTTAAATATTAAAAAATTAGTCGGAAAAATTAAACTATAGACAAGGTTACACACTCTCAGTCATATGGGTATATTTCTTTATATGCATGTCCGACAACTTTGCGAGGGCTATTAGACTTCCCTTCACTATCGTACAGAGGATAATATTATAATAAAATAAGAAAAAATTAAGAATTTCATTTCATTGACAATACAAGACAATTTAAAACAATAGGACAAGATCAGATATTGTTCCGGAACAAAAAATTTTTAAATTGTTAACTTTTGTGCCAATGATGGCTAAAAATTTAGAAAAATCAAATATTTTTGATAACCTAAAATACAAAATGGCCCATAAAATATATAATACAGCAGGTAAATTATTCACTAAGGTAAAGGATAAAGTAAAAAATTTGACATTTCTAACGTAGTTTATAATGATAGTAGTGGTTTATATAATGATAGATGTGATAAAGTATGTATAGAACAAGTTATTGACTAGGCTATCAGGACACATGTCAGACCAGAAGTATAAGAATGTTTCAACTTCACAAAAACGACTTTAACGAAACCTTGTTTTAATTGTTTGTTTAATCATAATCCGGACTTTAAGAAAGCATCAGTTTTAGCTATAGAGAGGAACTTTAAACCACGTTATATGTTAGAGATGCTTAATATTATTAATGTTCCAAATTAAAATATTATAAACTATAAAACTGATATAGATAATGTTGCTCAAAATTATAGGCATTTGATTCGAAAGTTAAACTGACCAATAGGAGTGACAACATTTTTTGATTATTTGGTTTTTGTAATATAATTATTAAAAATTTTTCATTTCTCCAATACTGAAAACACTTTTTGTTTTTTGTTTCTTTAGACATTTTTTATTTTAATTTGATTTGTTTACATTTTTTTCAATTTGTTTATATTTATATGTATGTAAAAACAATTTTAAATTTTTTTTCATGTGTTATTGTCACAATTTAAAAAAAAAATTTCTTGAACAAGACGCCCAAAGTAAAGTAAAATAATTGTTTGTAATAAAAAGACTTAAAGCTCGTTAATAAAACAAAAGTGATTTCAATTATATATTTTATAGGAAATCCAGGTTATAATAACGTATTAATGAATAATAAAGTTTTTGCTCAACCTTTTGGTCCAAAACTTTTTTAGTGATACGACAGAAACCTGTGTAAGCTTAATAAAATTATTGTAATCAACTCTTTAATTGGTAAAAAGACCTTATTTATGAAATGAGGTATGAAGTACGCTATAACTATTCATGTCACATATATATTTAAACAGAAAGTTAGTGTTTTAAGAAGTTCTTCTGAAAAATTTGGAAATAAAAAGGGCGAGATATATCTTATAACTATCGGCTAAAACTTTTTTTATCATACATATTTTATGTTACGACAATGTCATCATTTTTAAGATTTCCGTATGCAGTGTGGATACATGGGTGGATCCCTGTGCCCAAATATATATCAAGAGCACTTGTGTCCTAATGTGTGATTACTTTGGTCGTTGGTATGATTAACTGTCCCTTTTATGCCCAAGGTACACAGATTTCTCTACTGAGCAGAAACACTGTTTAAGGATATACACGTCTTTAATATTTATTAATTTTTTTGCTCAGGAAACAGCATTAATAATGTGTGTTGTGCGAAATATGCTAATCAGTATGCGTGTGCATGTAGTTAGTTATCTGTATTAGTGCTATTGCTATTTGTGCAGCATGATGGCGTAAGTTAGATCGTAATATTTCACTTTTTATTTATTTACTAGGAGTTTTTATTTGAATTTTGCCCAACATAGAAGCACTGTATGAGCTTCATGAGGTACGTAATAATGTGTATACCGTAACTGCGTGTATATGTACACACATATTACAGCATAATAAAAAATTTTTCTAACCTTATGTTACATTAAAAATACAAGCAAAGTCCATTTATATATGCAGTTTAAGTCAGTTGTAGCGTTAAAAGAAAACTGGCTTAAATAGGCAGATAAACTCATTTAAATGTTAATGATTTACCTTTTTTCTACCGTCTTCCTTATAAAAAGCTTTTAGTTTCTTCAGACTTTGTCAAAACTTTTCAACCCTCATCATCATCCTTTTTATTACTTCCATTACATTTTATCATTGTCCCTTAGATTTATGTATGTTGTTGCTCTCATGCATATGGACATGCATACGCATACTTGATGTTTCTCATTTATTAAGGCAAAGTAGGAAACAGAAATTGTATGCTGGTTAGAAGGAGAGTTGGACAAAATGCACGAGTACGAAAACAAGGCTGTAGGCTTACGTACAATGTTATTTTCACATCATGTTATTATTACGGGCCACTTTTATTTTATTTTATAAATTATGAAGTCTTTAAATGGAACCTGGAAAATCAAATAGCAAATAAAGAATAGAAACATTTTTGATCGTTCAAATAAACGTACTGATGTTTCTTTGTTTTTTTAGTATTTTGAAAAAAATATACATATGAAACCAATTTTTTATCAACTTATTTGGTTAAAATAAAGTACACCTAGAACTCGGACACTACGTTATTCCTCTAAGGCAGTGTTTTAATCACAAAGCTTCAACAATTTTAATCCTAATACTGCACATATCTCAAATTCATTATTGTCAATTATTTTTTAGGCTTGCGAAACTATTAGGCTAATTTTCTAGACCAACTTTGAGCAGGACAAATGACTGGAACTGATCGTAATAACAAGACACAACAAAAAATATGCTACTGAGGTTAAAAACCCAATACTAACGGGTAGATACGTAGGCAAACAGAGTTTCAATCTATAAAAAAAATTGCAAAATCGGTTTTTCGTAGTATTCAATCTGCATCATACCATGATGGTATGAGTTCTTGATCAATTTATGTGGGTGACGAGAAAGCGAAAGTATGCTCGATATTTTACCTAGTGAACTCACTAAATGATATTTGTTCCCTTGATTAAGACATCAAATGAACTTAAATAGCGATCAGTGAAAAATATGAGTATCAGATTAAAAGACTATTTAGCCCTCAGTAATAATCGATAGCAATAAAACAGCTCCTAACGCTTGGGAAAGAGTCGATAGTACTCTTAATGGTCATCAATAATTGCCACTGTTAAAATGATCGTACAAGTATGTCGAAACATCTTGAATTCTCCCGTGGGGCCAATGCAGGAGCTTCTCCGTCAAAAAGAGGGAGAAGAGCCTATGTAACTCCCCATCCCTTTAGAACGTTGGCTTAGACAACCAGGTGATTGCTAACTTCACGACTAGGAGAATATTGGAAAAGTGTCTTTGGCTTATCTAATAATCTTTGAAAAATTTACTGACAGATTTTCAGGAGCTAGATTTAATAACTCCATAGGAATGTGCCTTGTGTAATTAATCCACTGGTGATCACGATTAGCCTTACGACCTATAACTGTTTAACTTTAAATTTCTTTCTGAAAACTCTGCGGCCAACATTGCTTAACCAAGCATTTGGAACTTACTGAATTTTTCGTTGGTTTTGTATTGCTACTGTCTACCTTATTTCATCTTATATCCCACACATGCTACGATAAAATTTGTATTTTATTTATTGCACAGTAACTTTGTTACAAAAAGTCAATGTACCTTCAACATGCAGAAATAATTTTATGATTGCCTTATTATTTCAATTTTATTTTCCAAGTATTTTTTCAGCAAAACAGAGTGTTCTGCTTCTAACAGGAAAAATGTTGGTTGGCTGTCTTATGACTCACCATTTCTATGATCTCTTAATATTTGAAGTGGTTGTTTTTATTATTTTGTATTTTCTTGTTAGAAAGTTCAAAACAATATGTTTTTTTTTGTATTAAAGATGGGTTGTTATTGCTGCCTATTCCAACCCCATGTTTGAATAAATTATGAATTTATGTTTTTAGCATGTTACGCTAGATTAGATTAGATTAGATCAGACAAAAGTGTATATTACTAAGGGTAGTTTTAAAGTTTGTTAATTATGTGGAAAAATTGCTCATTTCTATTTTCTTCTAATTCTGTTTAACTATAAATCAACAATAGAAAAGTGCGTGAATAAATGTGTTTCTGTGCATTCGTATATTCAGGAGTAACCTGCGACCTCATTAAATATTCCTTTGCTTGAAGTGCATTTAAGGGCATTCGTAAAGTCAGAATTTAAGTTATTAATAAATATAATTAAGGGTGGACTTTGTTGCTGGTGGAATTAATATTTTATGTATGGTGCAACATGGCGTGTTGAAAAAAGGAATTCAATTTGTTGTCGGAATTTTAAGTTTAAAATTAAAATAAAGAATATTATTAGAGTCATGATTATTTGCTGCAGCTAGTTGCTTCTTGATTTCAATTATTCGGAATTAAGAGTTCTAAGTAAAAATGGTATATTTTGTGAACACTTTCGTTTTGGATTTGTAATACATAAAGTGATGCAGGTTGTTAATTTAGATGTTCAATTACAAATATATATAATGAACAGGTGTGCACAGGCTTGTACTGTAAATGATGGCATGCAGAATCTCAAAATGGCTCCTTTATTTAATACTAGCTGACCCGGTCCGCGGTCCCGGTCTGCTGGCCCTAAGCTAACATTAGTGTTATATTACCGCACTATTTAAATTGAGCTTTTAACGAAATTTACGGCCTTTAAATAAAAATCCATTGAATACCTATCATAAAGTTTTGGAGTCCATACGTTACATATATATATATATATATATATATATATATATATATATATATATATATATATATATATATATATATATATATATATATATATATATATCCTGTTTTATATGTATAGATCTTTAACTTATTGTACAATGTTGCATCTTAGTAAGCGCGGAATATCTTGTGTTATCGAATGATGTAAATATTTTGTAAATAAACTGAAAACTCGGATTTTTTAATGCAACATTTCGAAAGTTTTAAAATTTTGATACTGAATCATTATTAACATAGATTTTTTGTAAATATCTTCGGAACTACATAACCGATTTAAGAGTTTGATATCTCGTTTTGAAGAACATGACAACGGCTTTCAAAAAAAAGGTAAAATAAAATAAAAAAAGCACAAAAAATAAATATATGTATATGTCATTGGTGGTGCAATATGAAAATTGGATTTTGCCGCGCCCCTCCGCCCACAGACCGAAAATCAGACTTCACAATGTCACCCGCCCGAGTATTCTGAAGGTTCCCTGAAAATTTCGTCAAAATCGGCCCAGCCGTTTTGGAACCATTGCGTCACATACATCATCCTATTTTATATATATATATATATATATATATATATATATATATATATATATATATATATATATATATATATATATTAATATGTTCTTGCTTATAAGAATAAGTATATTAGAAAACTGATAGTTCCAATTAAGTGCAGACATAGACACAGCCAACAATAATTAGAAAAAATGTTCTATTTAAAATATTATTTAAATATAAGGTTTTAATAAAAGGCTAAAATGTTTCATTTGCAATTATCGATATGGCGAAACACTTTGAGTACAATCTCCAGGAAATTATTTTTGATATGAAAAAACTTTTATATAATTGATTACACACATGCTTAGCATGGAAAAACAGAATTTCTTGAGCCATATTTGAATTACATTAAAACTAAAAACTATACTATTTGCACAACTTTTTAAGTACTTAGTTTATATTATAAAAAATTCGTATTCTTTTAGTCTAGCTTCAATAACGAGGGGGCATAATTTAATAAAAACAAAAGTCCTCCAGCTGCTACCAACATACATGAGTTTTCTCTGTGGTAAAATATTTTATATTTTAAACCTCATATATGTTCTCTTAAAAATGTTGTCAAAATACCCAACGATCTTTTTTATTCATTTTAAAACCCCCATAATAATCATCTAACCCACCAGAAAAACATATTGCTTATTATCTACTTATAACTGCTTTTTAACATATAATGTGAGTAATTAAATGTTTTCGTTTCATTAAAAAAAAGCAAAAAGTGAAGGTAATAAACGTTAAATTTAACTGTTATAAGTTTTGATACAATTCCATTATGCACTAATACAAAGGATTGATTTAACCCATGCATGACCCCTACTTTAAATAAATAATTCCCATAAGTCCAAAGGATGTGTAACAGCTTCTATGAGTATGTGTTAGTAAGAGTATTTGTTCAATAATACATTCATGGTACTTGTGTGCAATTAATGTTATGTGATATTCATTAAAAAAACTTTTAATTGTGTTCTCCGCATATTGTCTCTGAACCAAAAAAAAAGTCATCACAATTTTTTCTGCTTTAATGTGTTTGTTTAAATTCAACTTTAACGTGCGATTATGTGTTTACAGTTGAAGATGCACACAATCAACAACGGCTTTGGAAAAAAGTAAAAAGGGATTCATATCATATAAAAAAACGTCAAATAAGTCAACATGTTTAATCACTTTATTTTAAATTAAGTTATTTTAAGCCTTACAACGTTGCAAGTATCTTAATTATGCCATTAGTTTGAGGGCATGAGCTTAAAAAAAATTAACTATAATTGCTTTGTAATAGAATTTAATATACATAATTGCAATATGACATAGAATTGAACCAAAAATATATGCCGAAGTTTTTAAGTAGCAAATTTTTTGCTTTAACTCAGTAAACAAAAGCAGACGGTTATCAATTTGTCCCCCTTTAATATATTTGTACACGAATCTTTCTATTTTATGTGTTCCAATTAAAAAAATATTTTTATTGAAGATCACACGGCCAGTTTTCTTTCCCGAAATATTTATTGCCCGATAACTTTTTAATGTATAGATGCACAGATTTAAAAAAGGTTTTATTTGAAATTACTCGTGTGTGCTTATAGTTTGAAATTGGACGAACAAAGCAGGATACTGCTTATCACATATGGGCGGATTTACAAATTTTGTAATCTGTTGCACTTTTTCCTTTATTTATTTCACTTAGGAACATAGGGCTTCTACAATTAAATTCCAACTACTTCTCTCATTACACATTAGTTTCGTCAAAAGATTTGTTTACTTTTTTAAGTTCATTTAAAATTGTTCTACGCCATGTATTTTTTGAACAACAGCAGCATTGACTTTCTTAGGGTTTCCATTCTAATGCGGTTCTCTTGACGCTGCCAATAGGTTTACGGAGAGTATGGCCTATCCATATCCACTTTCTTCTTTTTATTTTACGAGTTATTGGTAATTCTTTTGTCAACTTTCAGAGCTCAGTGTTTGTGATTGTATTTGGGCAAAATATATGACATATTATTCGTAGACACTCGTTTATAAATACTTGGAGTCTCTGCGCTATACTGTTTGTCATCAGACAAGTTTCGCTTCCATGAAGCACTGTAGATTTTAGGCAAGCGTTAAATTTCCGGATCTTCTTGTTTTGTGCTATTTGTGGAGCCCGCTACTTTTTATTTAGGCGGCCAAATGCTGGCCCTGTCTTTTTCAGTCTACTAGACACATCTTCCTCCACGCCGCCATTAATTGACATCATGCATGCCAGGTAATAAAAGTGCTTTACAAATTTAATCGTCTGGTTTTATATTCTTAATTCAGAATCTGTTGCATTATCCTTGTGTATTGAAGTCGGTTTCTTTATAAGAATTTTTAACTAATTTCGAATAACTTCGTATTTTTCATTGGAGAAAATTACTCATTTTGAATTTTTATTGGAGAAAAGTAAACGGTTCCCAGATTTTTATTATAATCCCTTCGCTGCTTTGACGCCATACTTTGTCACAAAGAGACTTTTGAAAATCATTTATCAAATGGAGTTGCAATCGATTGAAGCTGGGAAGCGTAATTTTATAATAACAATTTCCATATTGTTTCCACTATAACTTAACTGTTATATAAAAACCTAAATTTTTATTGTTCTTGTGACATTGCGTACTAGATTAGTGTTCCGAACTAGGTTAATAGATGGTGACTGATAAAAGTTTTATGAGCTATTTTAAGTTCTGTGACATTAAGACAAGTGGCATTTAAATAAGAAGAAAAAAAATTTAAAAGCATGCTTTCCAAGAGAGTAACAGAATTCTCAACAATTTTCTGTATAACATATTATTGCTGTTTATTTTTTTAGTCTGAATTGCCGTACTTACCTTTTCTGAAAGCTAAATTTTTATTACAATAATGAAAATATTTGGTAACCAAGTTTTAGTGTAATTGATATAAAACTTATTGTTAAGTAAATGCTTTTCTTAACTTAATCGATTATAACTTAACGGTTCACCAACTAATTATCAAAAATCTTTTTCTGTTAGATGGTCAAATTTATATTTTTCACGCAAAAAAAATGGTTGATAAATTTTAAAAACAAAAAAAATTGAATTTTTTTAAGTTGTTATTTCACCAAAAATAAAGCAATCGGGAAATACAACTCGCACTCTATGGAGGCAAACAAAATTGAATTAATGTAAGAGAAACTACATAATTTTAATACGATAGATCGTTCGACTTCTCTAATGCCTAAGACTTTCAAAAAAATATTAAAGTCCAGAACGGGCGTACAGTTCTTATACTAACAGGAAGGCGGAAAAGTCTTTTAAGATCAGAGAACTCTCTGCAAATTTACTTACGTTAATCAAGTAAAAACTTTTAATTATAACAACTTTTGATTTGCAACTATAGTCAGTTGTAAACTTTTTTAAAAAATTAAAAGAAAAACAGCGAATTTTTTTCTTTTTATGAAAAAAAAAAAAATGCAATGTCGCAAGTCATAACATATGAAATATATGTGAAATATTCGGAGTAACCAAACACATGACGCCAAAATAATTTTTTTTCATCTATGGTTTTTCATTTTAGATTAAAGTTTTTTGTATTCCTTCTTTTCTACGGCTAAAAAATTTACAACATTAACACAATTTAAAATAGCATGCATATACCTAACATTTATATGAATGTACATATTAGTCATATGCCTGTCGCCTCTTAGAAGTATGCAACAAGTTGCATACACTTTCACTTTGCGAATAATGGGCGTGTATACTTAATATTATTTCAGCCTTCAAAATTAATCAAACAAACTACAGTCAAATTTGTTTAAAGGAACGTTATATTAAGGAAAGTTTCTTAATTTACAACATAAAAGTATAAAGTAACAGCTTGGTTTTTTAATTATTTTAAAAAATTTCCCGAAAGTCTGCTTAAAAAATTTTTAATTCAAAACAAAAACTCTAAGCTGTTCCTTAAGATCAATTGCAGGTTATTTACCGAAAATTCCCTCAAGCAAAAAACGTTTTAAGCCCAACACATTCTGTTTATCAAAATGCGCGATTATGTGAAACAAATATCGCATTTAAGAAAAATAAATTGGTTTACTGGCAGTAAAACATTGTATCGTTGGCCCATTGCGATCGCATTGCGGTTTGTAAAATAAGTTTGAATATGAATTCATATTTTTAATATGAATCGTGTATTGTCCTACGTTCCGGCAAAAATAATAACTAAGTGACGATTCGGTGTCAACTAAACGGTTTTCATATCTGGTTGAATGAAATGGAAAACAATTGCTGATAGTTGTAACCAACTAATCTAGCACAAGCTTAAAAATACTAATTAGAGTTTCGTCCATATTCAAGGCATTTTTTTACTGCTACTGCAATAATGAATAGAAACTAAAATATATTAAAAAGACAAGTTAATGTTAAGATACCTTGATTTGCAAAAAGCCAAATTACTGTGCTCAAATGGACGTTATCAGAATGTGACGTTTATTTTTATTTTTTTTATGCTTTTAAATCTATTGGCCTTTGCGAATATGTGTAAGTACAATGGTCTTCTTAGTATTTCTATTATTACATATTTTGATTCCCGGATTTGGGCAAAAAAAAATTTATGCCTTTCTTGTAAAAACTGGGACACTATTTAGATTTCTTAAACAAAAATACATTCAATGACACCCTTATAGCTAAGGTCCTCTTAAAATATCACAATCCATAACAGTCTCAGAGTTGTGCATCTTAACTTTGAATATCTGTCCATAGGGTTAAGCGGAAACATGAAAACAAACATATAATGTAGATAATACAAAAACAAAAATAGTTGTTTAAAATTTTAGTACAAAAAACTTGTAACAGATGTCCTATAACTTTAATATAAAATATTATAATAAAGAAATCCTTTAACTACATTTTTTCATATAATCTGGAAAGTATATTTCTTTACTCATTTAATTACATCTACATTACCAGCTGTCAAGCAATTTTATAATAATTTACCTACACAGGGCACAGGTACAAATGTTTGTAGTATATGAACCATTCTAAAATAAAAACTTAAAATACATGTAAAGTTAATTTAATACATGTACAGCAAATAAAAACTACAGGAAACTAAATACAATAGAAATAGAAATAAAGCTTATTTGCTTAAAAACTACTAAGTTTTATCTTTAGGTGAGGATATAATAAAAATAAAAAAAAAAACTAAGTCCAAGTGCTTACGAAATGCAAAAGTTTTATATAGGGTGTTTTATATCAAGACCGATTCGATGTAGAAAATATCAGATTATAGTTTAAGTGTCCATATCAAAACTTTTTGGTGTAACGTCGCTTTAGCCTTAAACATAATTATGTTTTTCTTACATATAAAAAGAATATCGCAGGTATGATAATAATGCATTGAAGGAGCAATATGTATATATTGCCATAACAATAATTATAATATATATTTAATTACATAAAGACTTGGTCTTTGTATGTACCCTATATGTCCATATGCACATAGATTTATACCTGTATATGACAATGTTTACCATTTCTTATAATGTTATTGGGGACACTTTTTAATAATGAATTTATTTTAAATAAGAAAAAGTACAAATAACATCGTAAAGCTAACAAACAACTTAAATATAAAAATAAGTTTAAAGAAAAGGAGAGTTATTCTACAAGCATGATAATGCAATGTAGTATATGTTTCCCATTTTTAAACTTTCCTTGAAAAATTATATACAGTATAGTATGTTCATGTGAAAAGAATATAATTTCCTGGAATCTTATGCTCACCTGTAATGTTGCACATTCCATGTATTCCAAAAGTTTTTGCTTTTTTTCTGCAAAACATTTTACGTATTATTGTATTAATGTGTATATTCCGGCATCTTGGCAGGACAAACATTACGAGTATGTTATTGGCAGTATTTTGCATACCATTATCTTAACACTTGATAATATTAAGGTATTTATATGAGGGATGAGGAATTAAAATTACAATGAAAAAAGAATCGGTATTTAATGTTTTTAGTCAATGATTTCTCTATCTAATTTAATTGAACTAAAATTAAAAAATTTTAACATGGATTAAATAAAAGCTTAAACCTTTTTTTAAATTGTCAAGGTGGAGAATTTAAAAAAAAATTTCGAACATCGGCAAAATATCTACGTAAAGCTTAAGGAATTACAAAAACTGGTTAAATAATATATGCACATTGAAATTAATTATTACCTTTAATAAAAAAGTTTTATTTACTATTTACATTAATTGTTTAAGCTGCACATAAAGAAAATAATAATTAATAAATTATAACTGCAGTCATTTTGTTTGCATTTCTGTAAAACATTGTTGAAACAGTAAAATTATGGTTTTCGAAATAGTGTTTGAATATTTATTTTTTACATTGAACATTTATGTACGAGATCTCACATTCTAATATTATCATTACTGCTACTACTTTCCACAAGATTGCTCCAATAAAATTTAAAGAATAATAATTTTGCTTCAATAACGCACATATCGCTTTTCACAAAGCAATGAACTTGACAAATTGTGATTGGCGTTTTCAAACTTTTTACTCTCATTTTGAAACTTTTTTGTGCAACTCCAAATTATATCTGAAGCCATATTTTGCAATTTTTTACCACATAAAAAATTGATATTAAGGAATACATTTTCGCAATAACTAAAAATTTTAATTGAAAAAATGTTTGTTGTGGCTTTAGCTCTTCATATGCCGACATTTCGCTGGTTGCTAAAACCAAATCGTCAGTGAAGTTTAAGCAGTTTGATAAATTTCAATATTAAAAATTTTAATTTTAGAGAAATATGTGTGTTTGCATTCAAGGAGTGATATTCCCGTTAAAAGGTTTTTATTTACGTATCTCTATTGAGAGCTTAGTGGGACTGGTAAGTATGCAGATCTTTATTGAAACCACTGCAGCAATGGCTGCTCACAGGATGGACAGTGAAGATTTTTGTGCCAGCTATACGTATTTTTAGATCTCGAGATAATATATTGTAGAGAAGTAATGGGTATTCGCAAGGACAGAATAGAGCTCACGTGCGGTATTGCAGCCGGAAGACATGTTACTATCACTTGTGTGAGGATTATTTTTTTGATTATTAATATGAAATTACATATAGTGTTTTATATTTTTATAAGACCAGTGTTCAAAAATTTGGCATGGTGAAAACAACTCTTTCTGCAATATTCTTTATTCAGAAACTATTAGTTTTTTGGGGTATTTTAAGCAAAACAAAAAAATTAAAATAAAATATATATAAGCCAATAAATGAAAGGATATAAAAATTATATTATATTAACTCACACACTATATATAGTAATTTTTATACAAAATCATATCCAAATTGTATGGTATCTTAAATCGGGAACATTTTTCCTGAACTTAATTTTTTGACTTTTACTAAAAACAAATTCTTAATACATCCTTTTTAAAGCGTTTCACAAATGGTTGAAAAAAAATTACATTTAATATACTTTCGAGACCACTTTGCCTTGATTTCCACATTAATGAGTTGGTATGTATTTTTTAAGTGTAGGAATTTTACTTAAAAAGTTTATTAAAATTTCTATACTAGTTGTAATTCAAACTGTCACATCAGTAATTTTAACAAGCATAAAAATGTATTTATACAATATTTTTTTAAGATTAAAATTTAAGGGACAAATCTGAATTTAACAAATCTTTTATTAAATTAACAAGAATTAAATTACAGCTAATTTATGCTTAATTTCAGAACTGCATTGCTTTGATTTTCTCCCTGGGTTGAGTAAATTATGCAACCAGCACTTGCAAATACACAATGATAGAAATGTTTTTAAAAGCCTTTTTTCTTTTGCTTGACTACGTCAACAACATTTTAATGACAGTATTAAAATATAGAACCAGATTTGCATAATAATTGGAGTGATGCAATTTTTTATATAAATAAAGTACATAAAGGAGATAAGAAATAAAAGTGGCTATATTAAATTTTTTAGTAAGTTGGGCTTAAAAACTAAAGAGCACAAAATGTATAAAGAGATTTTCTAGAACCAAGTTCTTCTTAAAAATAGCAAAAATTACAGAGCGTACGATTATTTTGCATTAAAGCGAAAGCAGTTTAAGGTACGAGTTATAAAGAAGTCACCATTTTAGATGGCATTAACAAAAGAAAATGGAGCCTTTTTATTGTTTTGAAAGCTGCAAAAAAGTAATTGAAGCAAAAAAAACTTAATTTTTCGTTAATTCAAATATTTGTTTTTTCGTTTATTACTATTTATGCAATCTTTAATATTTCTTGAGCTAAAAATAATTTTTTAAATCTTTAACTATCCATTATTTAAGTCCAGACTGTGCAAACTAGAACCAGGTCTAGGTATTTGTAAATGCGCGAATTTTTTACACCAGGGAGCTGCAGCAATCGTACGAAGGATTTTATTCTATCGCATTTTAATCTTTTTATGTTGTATGCAGAGGATACGTCCTATAATTGAATTCTAAATCAGCATATTGGTCTTTGGATCGAGTTTGCAGTATATTATATTCCGAAACCCCCTTAATTTTAATCGCGTTCAATTTCAAACGACGGTCAAAGTAAATACCGTGGTATTCACCTCACTGCGTTGCGCTATAAATTGGTTATTAAATTTTACTGGGGGACATGTTTCTCTTCTTAATATAAAATTAATATGGATGCACTTTTGCTAGTTTATGTTTATCCTCCATGTTTATAGCCATTTTTCCAGCAGTTCGATGTATTTGCGGGAAGCTGCTTTCAGGTTCTCGCGGACGTTTAAAAAAACTGTGTTATCAGAAAATGTTGATATAAGAATATCACTAGTCATTAACATATCTAAACCATACATCAAGTAGAAAATAGGACCCAAAATGCTGTCTACAGAAATTACTACTAATATTGGCTGCGGTGCGCTTAATTTACCTTCTCTAATAATAAATTTTCGGCCAATTCAGTAGCTTGTGAGCACTTTTGGATAAGTCCTTTTTTACTTTATTATCATGTCATTTTTAATTAAAAGCTGGGAAAGTTTAATGAAGAAAGCAGAATAATATATTTTATGTTTTCAAAAGCACAAGTCTGTGTGTTTGTTCAACTAAATTCAACTAAATTCAACAATTTCTTTTATTGTTTATTTTTTTAAATCATTAGTTGAATTAAGACATACGAGAATATAAAGTTACATTTCTAAGTCAATCTGGTACGGAAATTAATATGCATTATTTGTTTCATGGCCAAGTTTTAGAAATGGTTGCCTTAACAAAATTTCAACAGTCTAAAAATTTTAAGATAAATTTAATATTTTCCTGCTGGCCAACAAATAATTTCCTCTCACATAAACACAAACACACTTGCAAATAATTTTACGCTCCATTATTTATATTGTGTGACTTCGTTGGGAAAAACTTTCTGTCAAAAGTGCGTTAGTGTTTCTGTATATATCAAATTGATAAGAGTATGTAGAGTTTTATTTATTTTTGTGTGTTTGAGCACATCAAATATCTTTTTTATTTCCTATTTAATTTTTTCAACAGACCTTTTATTTTACATTTTGTCATTCAATCTACCTGGTTTTTTGAGGGATGATTTTGCTATATTTAACTTCATTATCAACAACTTTATATACTTAAGCTATTTTTAAAAGATATTTTGGCTTTTGTAGTCCTGATATTCTGCCTTTATATTATATATATATATATATATATATATATATATATATATATATATATATATATATATATATATATATATGTATATATATATATATATATATATATATATATATATATATATATATATATATATATATATATATATATATATATATATATATATAATGTATATAATGTTTTTAGTTCTAAAGAATTTATTTTTATCCAAGCAATTTAAACAGAAATTAGATGGAGCTGACATTTATGCAGATTATTTTAATTTAACTTAAATGAGTCTATCTTATTTTGTATTTCCGGAAAGTATGTTTTCGTTCGTCAACTATTTGACAATATAGTATTTGCTACAATATACGAAATTTTGTTTCTATTTCAGTCAAATATTCATTTATTTTAAGAAGCACTGAACCAATATATTTTGAAGACCATTTAATAGCTCGCTGTGTTTGCACACTGAAAAAAACTCTTAAATTATTTTTTTTTTTCAAATTAGTTCACACTTTTTGATTTAACTATAATTTTTCTTACTTTAAAGGGAATATTACAGGCTACATCTGTGACTCTATTTGTATAAAATCGATATTTAATTTTGTTAAATATTTTTATTAAATAATTTTACTTTACAACTGAAATTAATAGAATTAATGTAAAGAATAATATCAAAGAAAAAACTGTGCATCTAATTCTTTTATTTTATAAATGAAACTACAGAATATACAAAATAAAATTAAAAAAAGATTAATTAACACTATTTATTTTCGACCTTTTTTTTAATATATGTATATGATTTTTATATAAATGAGCTTTAGGTCTTTTTTACAAAAATTATTTTTATTATGATTCAATATTTCGACGCCTCTTTGGGCGTCTTCTTCAGGAAAAATTTTTTTATTAATATGACAATATTTTGAAAACTTATTTTACATAAGTACATACATACATGAACAAATTGAAAAAAATTTTTATAAACCAATCAAAATTAGTAAAGTAAAAAATTTTTTAAAGAAAGAAAAAACAAAAAACTAAACAAAAAATGTTTTTTATCTTTGAAGAAATGAAAAATCCTTTATACTAATTATATTATAACAACAAAAAATTTTTTACATTCCTATTAGTCAGTTTAATTTACGAATTAAATGCCTATAACATTGAGCAACATTATCTGTATCGGTTTTATAATTTACTACCTTATTACTTGGAATATTAATAATGTTAAGCATCTCTAACATATAACGTCGTTTAAAATTCTTCTCTATAGCTAAGACTGATACTTTTCTAAAGTCCGGATTATGACTAGAGTTACAACAATGTTTCGTTAATGCTGTCTTTTGTGAAGTTGAAACATTCCTATACTTCTGGTCTGACTTGTGTCCTGCCAACCTAGTCTTCAATTTATTCTTTGTTGTACCTATATATACTTTATCACATCTCTCATTATTCTTACCATCGCATGGTATCTTATAAACGACATTAGATATGTCTAATTTTTCTACTTTATCTTTAGTCTTTGTGAATAATTTACCTACTGTATTATATATTTTATGAGCCATTTTATAGTTTCTGTTATCAAAAATATTTGATTTTTCTAATCTCTCGGACATCATTGGTACATAAGTTAACGATTTATAAATTTTTTGTTCCCGAATAATATCTGATCTTGTCCTATTATTTTTATATTGCATTATTAATTGATTGATAAGGTGAATTGGAAAGCTATTATCAAGTAATATATTCCTAATTTTTTCTTTATTCTTCTTATGAAACTCAATATCACTTATCGATAAAATTCTCTCTATAAGATTCTTTGCCGTATTTATAATAATTTTCTTTGGATGTTTACAAAAATAGTTAATAATTCTGCCAGATGATGTTGGTTTTTGGTACCAATCTATTGATATAGTGCTCCCTCTATTTATTACTAATGAATCTAAATATGGAAGTACTGAGTTGCATTCTTTCTCAATTGTAAATTTAATATCAGGATGAAATGAATTAAATGTTGATAACATAATTTCTATATCACTTTCTGATATAATGCAAAATAAATCATCGACATATTTTGTTAATATCTTTGGTTTAACTCTTAACTTTTCAATGCATTTGTCTAGAAGTTCTTCCATTACAATATCAGCTACAATAGGAGATGCTGGAGAGCCCATTGGAAGTCCTTTCTGTTGTATATATATCTTATTATTATACTGAAAATACCTATTATCTATTATACAAAATCTAATAATCCGTAAAAACAAATTTTTGCTCATATTGGTATATCTTTCTATTGTATTCCATTTTTCATCTATTATATTAATAGCAAGATCCACTGGAATACTTGGAAACAATGAAACAACATCAAGTGATACTAATTTTTCATCAGCACCAACTTTCAAATGTTTAATTCTATTTTTAAATTGTAACGAATTAGTTACATTATATTTCGATTCCACAGTTAACCTTTTTAAAATATCTGTGATGTACTTACATAATTCATATGATGGTGAATTTATACTAGAGCAAATTGGTCTCAATGGAAAATTTTCTTTATGAATTTTAGGTAATCCATATAATCTTGGAGCTAAAGCTACATTTGTCTTAAGTTTATTTTTGTCTACGCTTGAAATTATTCTTGCTTTGAAAAGTTCTTCAACTATATCATTGTTTATTTTTTGTAACTTAGTCGTTGGATCTTTATTCAATATTCTATATGTGGTATCATTACCCACTATATCATTAATCCTTATATTATAATCATTCTTACTCATAGCTACTGTTGTATTACCTTTATCTGCATTTAATATAATTATGTCTTTATTAGACTTTAAGAATTTTTCGCAAAGCTTTACTTTATCTAATACAAATCTATCCCTATTTGTTAATTTAATTTTATTTGTGTGGCTATCAATAATCTTAGTCAATTTTGATCTGGCTATTTCTTGTTCATCTCTATCCTGTAAAGTCTGTACAAAATCTTCTCCTTCTGCTATTATTTTCATTATAGGAAAGCCCGCTTTCTTAACTGGTAATGAATGTTTTTTACCTAGAGAAAGAATATATTGTACGTCTTCTGGAATATTAACTTCTGTCTTGTTAACAAACCATTTATTATTAAAATTAATACTTAACTCTCTCCTTTGTATATTAATCAGACACTCAAATTTCTTTCTATGTACCTGTTTAGTCCTATTCACCAAAGCGTAGGTCAACTTATCCTGGTATTTTAAAAAATTTTTCATTTCTTCAAAGTTGAATAGTCTTCTTAAAATATTTTTGATATTCAACAACTCCTGAATATTTGTATTAAAAATTTGGAAAATATTTTTGGTTGATGACTTGACAAATTTTGGAATTACACCAGCATTGCGGCAACGAATAAGAAATGTTATGGTAGCCTTGCATTTTACTAATTAGTCATTGATTGATTTGTATCTATTGATACATTTTCTTATTTCGTTATTTTTCTTCATCATTCTGTAACTTCCCTCTTTATAATTATTAAGAAATTGCTCTCCTTGATAATTTCCGAAAAAATTGTGTTGTCTTCTAATATTTTGGAAAAATTCTTCATTTTGTTGAAATCTGCTAACAATCATCTTAACTGATTTTTCTTATAACGGTTTGCTCTCCGTATATCCAATTAATTAACACTATTTATTTTCGACCTTTTTTTTTAATATATGTATATGATTTTTATATAAATGAGCTTTAGGTCTTTTTTACAAAAATTATTTTTATTATGATTCAATATTTCGACGCCTCTTTGGGCGTCTTCTTCAGGAAAAATTTTTTTATTAATATGACAATATTTTGAAAAAAATGCTGGTGTAATTCCAAAATTTGTCAAGTCATCAACCAAAAATATTTTCCAAATTTTTAATACAAATATTCAACCATCAAACAAACAAATATATTGGAGATGTATTGAAGGGTTTCACAGCAAAATTCTCAATTTGGCAATAAAACAAAAACATGAAGTTCATGCATATTTGGGAAAGGAGTTGTTGAATATCAAAAATATTTTAAGAAGACTATTCAACTTTGAAGAAATGAAAAATTTTTTAAAATACCAGGATAAGTTGACCTACGCTTTGGTGAATAGGACTAAACAGGTACATAGAAAGAAATTTGAGTGTCTGATTAATATACAAAGGAGAGAGTTAAGTATTAATTTTAATAATAAATGGTTTGTTAACAAGACAGAAGTTAATATTCCAGAAGACGTACAATATATTCTTTCTCTAGGTAAAAAACATTCATTACCAGTTAAGAAAGAGGGCTTTCCTATAATGAAAATAATAGCAGAAGGAGAAGATTTTGTACAGACTTTACAGGATAGAGATGAACAAGAAATAGCCAGATCAAAATTGACTAAGATTATTGATAGCCACACAAATAAAATTAAATTAACAAATAGGGATAGATTTGTATTAGATAAAGTAAAGCTTTGCGAAAAATTCTTAAAGTCTAATAAAGACATAATTATATTAAATGCAGATAAAGGTAATACAACAGTAGCTATGAGTAAGAATGATTATAATATAAGGATTAATGATATAGTGGGTAATGATACCACATATAGAATATTGAATAAAGATCCAACGACTAAGTTACAAAAAATAAACAATGATATAGTTGAAGAACTTTTCAAAGCAAGAATAATTTCAAGCGTAGACAAAAATAAACTTAAGACAAATGTAGCTTTAGCTCCAAGATTATATGGATTACCTAAAATTCATAAAGAAAATTTTCCATTGAGACCAATTTGCTCTAGTATAAATTCACCATCATATGAATTATGTAAGTACATCACAGATATTTTAAAAAGGTTAACTGTGGAATCGAAATATAATGTAACTAATTCGTTACAATTTAAAAATAGAATTAAACATTTGAAAGTTGGTGCTGATGAAAAATTAGTATCACTTGATGTTGTTTCATTGTTTCCAAGTATTCCAGTGGATCTTGCTATTAATATAATAGATGAAAAATGGAATACAATAGAAAGATATACCAATATGAGCAAAAATTTGTTTTTACGGATTATTAGATTTTGTATAATAGATAATAGGTATTTTCAGTATAATAATAAGATATATATACAACAGAAAGGACTTCCAATGGGCTCTCCAGCATCTCCTATTGTAGCTGATATTGTAATGGAAGAACTTCTAGACAAATGCATTGAAAAGTTAAGAGTTAAACCAAAGATATTAACAAAATATGTCGATGATTTATTTTGCATTATATCAGAAAGTGATATAGAAATTATGTTATCAACATTTAATTCATTTCATCCTGATATTAAATTTACAATTGAGAAAGAATGCAACTCAGTACTTCCATATTTAGATTCATTAGTAATAAATAGAGGGAGCACTATATCAATAGATTGGTACCAAAAACCAACATCATCTGGCAGAATTATTAACTATTTTTCTAAACATCCAAAGAAAATTATTATAAATACGGCAAAGAATCTTATAGAGAGAATTTTATCGATAAGTGATATTGAGTTTCATAAGAAGAATAAAGAAAAAATTAGGAATATATTACTTGATAATAGCTTTCCAATTCACCTTATCAATCAATTAATAATGCAATATAAAAATAATAGGACAAGATCAGATATTATTCGGGAACAAAAAATTTATAAATCGTTAACTTATGTACCAATGATGTCCGAGAGATTAGAAAAATCAAATATTTTTGATAACAGAAACTATAAAATGGCTCATAAAATATATAATACAGTAGGTAAATTATTCACAAAGACTAAAGATAAAGTAGAAAAATTAGACATATCTAATGTCGTTTATAAGATACCATGCGATGGTAAGAATAATGAGAGATGTGATAAAGTATATATAGGTACAACAAAGAATAAATTGAAGACTAGGTTGGCAGGACACAAGTCAGACCAGAAGTATAGGAATGTTTCAACTTCACAAAAGACAGCATTAACGAAACATTGTTGTAACTCTAGTCATAATCCGGACTTTAGAAAAGTATCAGTCTTAGCTATAGAGAAGAATTTTAAACGACGTTATATGTTAGAGATGCTTAACATTATTAATATTCCAAGTAATAAGGTAGTAAATTATAAAACCGATACAGATAATGTTGCTCAATGTTATAGGCATTTAATTCGTAAATTAAACTGACTAATAGGAATGTAAAATATTTTTTGTTGTTATAATATAATTAGTATAAAGGATTTTTCATTTCTTCAAAGATAAAAAACATTTTTTGTTTAGTTTTTTGTTTTTTGTTTCTTTAAAAAATTTTTTACTTTACTAATTTTGATTGGTTTATAAAAATTTTTTTCAATTTGTTCATGTATGTATGTATGTAAAATAAGTTTTCAAAATATTGTCATATTAATAAAAAAATTTTTCCTGAAGAAGACGCCCAAAGAGGCGTCGAAATATTGAATCATAATAAAAATAATTTTTGTAAAAAAGACCTAAAGCTCATTTATATAAAAATCATATACATTAAAAAAAGATATAACGAAATTGAAAATTTATAATAAACAAAAAAATCATAGTCACCTTTATATGAGCATCAAATTAATTTTCAGTCACTTTTTGGGTTTTTCATTTAAACTAATAATACAAAATTTCCACTTTTCTACCGATGAAAAATTTGTGTGACCAGCTCAAATCAAAGTAATACGCGTATGCTTAATATTTAAACACTCTTGATCGCATATTAATCATACGCCATGCTAATAATACGTCAGCTTTTTTAATTGATTCTCAAAGGATGTTACAAATATTCAGCTGCCAAGTATTCTTTGACCAACCACCAGCGGTATTCTTTGACCGCTTCTTGAGCCTTGAGAGTTCCACACTAGCGCCGTCCTTGTTATACTGTCAGGATTCTTTCTGATAGTATGGCCGATCCACGTTGGTAAGATTTCAGAGATTGGTATTGTTAGGCCAGAAAATTCTGCATATAATTATGAGGCACTTGTTGATAAATACCTGAAGCTATGAGTGATGGTATTTGATATTAACCAAGTTTCACTTCAGTAAAACTTTACACATGCGTTGAATATTCTAAGCTTGGTTCGTCTTGATATTTGTGAATTTCTCCATACTGGTTGTAGTCTTCCAAATGCCGCCCTGGATTTATCTTTTGAGAGCGTGTACTTGATAGTATTTTAACTTCGGAAATTAATCATACAAACTTTTTGGTTATTTAAAAGCATTTCCGAAATGCATGGGGGCTTCAAAATGCATGTATTATAGTGCAATATTTTCATTTATACTTAAAGTATTATTAACTCAACTTCATATGAAGTTTTAGCGTTCTGTGCTTGAGTGTAATGAAAATATCACTATGATTTGGATATATAAGTATTGGCTAGTGTATTTTAAACCAGCAACTTGTTGAGCCTTAGTACTGTCTAAATATTCTTGTGATTGGATTTATTTTACCATCTTTATAATAGACATGAGCTTAACATTTTCTTTATCATCCTTAAACCTCAAAAGAGTAAAAAATTTTCTGATACAAATAAAATTCTTATAATCTTTTTAAATGGCTACGCTTATTAAACTGGAATATTTTTATAGAATTTAATTGACCATAAAAATTGACTATAAAGTAGATAAAAAATCAACACTGCCTGAAAAATGCCTATAAATCTATTGAATATTTTTTTTAGATTTAAAGTTGTTACTTTTTTACCACGTCAGTACCCACAAACTCAAACAATTGCCGCTGATATCAGCAGTTAAAGCTCCGAGCTTATTTTTGCATACAAATATATATTCAATCGCTTTCTCTTCCTTGCCGTCTGCGGTTCCTCCATCTTACTTTTGCTTGCCTAAAATATGGCATTTAAATGTTTTTTTTTTAATATATAAAGGAAAAGCGGCTATAACAAGCCTGTTTGTATATGTGCATGTTCATCTGTGTGTGTGTGTGTGTGTGTGTGTGTGTATACAAATGTGAATGCCACAAGCAGGTCATAAAACTTGAACCAGTGGTTTAAAAAAATAGCAGGATTTATATATTTTATAACCGAAGAACGAAGTGCAGTAATTGAAGCATTCATGTCTGTACACGGAAGTTTTCATTCAGCCATATTGTTAAGAATAATGGTGGTTGTAGTAGTGTTGCTATTATACAATACGACTATACAAAACATCATACTGCAACAGTTACTTTTATTTTATGATGCGTCAGCTTTAAACTGAATAAAAATAAATTTATGGAAGTTAAGGAAAAATAACATATTAACATGAATAAAAAGTACAACTTGTTCTGTATATTTGAATGTGTATTAGCCCTGCAAATTCATACAAATGGAGATAAAGCAAAACAAGCGGAATACAGAAGGAGATAAAAAAGTCAAAGTAAAGAAAAACTAAATTAAAAATGTAGGTCGAGTGTAAAGATAATTTTTAATGATTATTTATGAAAGTTTGCAGTAGAAAACCAAAGTAGTCGTAGGTATGAAAAAATTTTTTAATTATTATAATGAAAAAAAAAAAAAAAATATGTGGCTTCACTGAAACTTATGCAGCATTTTAGCCCTGAGAATACAATATATAATATATGATAATCGTTTAATGTAAAAGTTGTTCTTGTGTGAAAATCGCAAAATGCACATTCGATTGTTGGTACCAGTTATGATATAAAAGTAAACATTTAATATTACATTTCTACCGAAAAATTCATTTTTCAAAGATTGCTGAATGCAGCAATTTTAAGGAATACATATATATTATAAATTTAAGCATCAGGTTTTTTAGATAGAAGTATCCTAGAAAACATGCTAAAATATCTAGAATGATAACAGACGGAAAATTTCTTTATATCGACTATAACACAAAATTTGCCCCGAATACTCAATCTTTTTACATGGCTTAATTAGTTTATGAAACACAGAAAATTTTATGCATAATAGACATAATTTTTCCAATCACTTACGTTAAGAAAAGGAGGTACTATTTAAATTAAGGTTACAAATTGCTTGTATGGGGTCATGATGATTTCTTCAGAACCAAAAATATTGTTTTATTCATTTATATTTTCTATATATTTACACTTTATAAACTTAATATTTCGGTATTCAGTTTATATATAAAATAAACAAGGGAGGTATAGAACTTTAAGTTGGCATCACTTTTTTAACTGGCGGCCATTTTGTCAGCTGTCAAGTGATTAATATTTAGTTTGGTTTGCCATTTCATCATGAACAGGTTGACAAAAGAACAACGCTTGCAAATCGTGCAAATTTATTTCGAAAATAATGGTTCAGTTCGCGAAGTTTACCGCAAGCTCCGTCCATTTTATGGTCGACATAATCGTCCATCAGAGCAATTAATTCGGTTAACCTGTCAATTGGCCACCAAGATCGTGTGATTTGACACCATTAGATTATTTTCTTTGGGGATATGTGAAGTCGCTCGTCTACGCCAACAAACCAGAAACGTTAGGGGACTTGGAAGCCAACATTCGTGGCGTTATTGCCAACATACGGCCCCATATGCTCGAAAAAGTGGTTGAAAATTGGACCTGTAGAATTGGCTTTATTCGAGCCAGCCGCGGCGGCCACATGCCCGAAATCATATTTAAACGTTAATGGCATAAAATTATCCTTCCAATAAAGCCAAATTGATGGACATTAAAAAGATTTTCTTGTGTTTTATTTCAATTCGAAGTTCTATACCTCTAAAAAACACCCTGTATATATATACATATATATATGATAAACAAATATCCTGAAGATGGTACTTAATGAGTACCGAAATATCGATAAAAAATTAAAAGAGACCTTAATCTTCAAAAATGAATTAAGTTTATAAATTAAAATAAAACGGCCAAAAACCTAGAATATATTTCACTCTTTATATTTACATTTACATTGCTTAGATTTTTTGAGGTTTTATTTATAGATTTTAGCTAGAATGAATAATTTTGAAACATCACAGAAACTGTTAACGGCCTTAATTAGTTCTATTATCGTTGATGTTTTTAATTAGATAAAAAAAGTTTAACATATTTGTGCTGGCTCATTTTTTAATAATTGTTACATATTTTTTTTAGTTGCTGGGAAATAAGTCGATTCTTTCAGTAATAATATTCTTATATATCTTATATATATATTTATCTGCCACCCAAATGCCAATAAGCATAAGTATACAAGTTAGTGCAAACTTACACTTCTATGGGTACTTAGTGTCTATAATGTGGTAAAGTTTGATAGAGGACATATTTCCCTGTCCTTAAGGGACAAATCTTTTACATTCATAATTAGAGAACACGAGAATTTTTAAATAAAATAAAAAACAGTTTTTCATTATCTCTAAAATATATCACTAATACTTAAGTTATAGTTAAGATATGTATGTATATGATTATATTCAATATATTATTCTACTTATGAGGCATTCGTTATTTGGAATTCAGTTTTTGCACTATCCAGACTGTGGTACAACCAGATATCAATGATTTTAAGTTTTGCTATTAATGACTTAGTTCAAGGCCATGTAATTTAAATAATATATTCTGCCCCACCTTATGTATTAAATTTGATTTTCCAGCAGATGGCTAATCAGTTTTTGGAGACTTACTTTGTAAGACTTTTTGGAGTTAATGGAAGTGTGCCACAATGTGAATACTTGTTCGCGTTATACATATATAAAACACAACTATACAAGCACTGCTTTTGAAACATTTATTATAACAAAATTTGAGTCAGTTTGCGACCATCAGATCCCTATTGTAATTGTTGATGCTGATGATATTTTACCCACTACCAGGATACTTCATTTAAAACCAAAATTTCATTTTAACAAAACTAGCCTCTTTAATATTGAACAAACAATTAAAAGGATCTGTCACACTCTTCGCGAGCTTTTTCAACCCATTTTGTTTTCTCTTTCTTTTCATTACCACACTATTAATCTAGTTTTTCTTCAGGCAAAAGACGTAAGACAAACTTTCGGCAAAAATTTCTCTAATAAGTTTATAACTTGCGTCCTGATCCTTCATATAAGCAGATCTCTGCACATCTAGTAAAATAAACTAAAGATAACATCATCATGAAAAGTTCTTTCATACAAAATTATTTCATATTCTTTAAAAAGAAAAACTATTGGTTGAATATTTTCTGACACATATTTTTCATAAGGTCAACTCTAAACTAAAATTTACATTAGCTTACAACGATACAACAAACTTTTCCTGAATTTCAGTGACATACATATATTAAAAAGTTGAAACAAAAATCATGGATTAAAAAAAACTGACAGAGATTGACACAAACCTTGCATTGTCAGTGATGTAATGGGAAAATAAAAATAAAAAAATATTAATCACATGTAGACAGACATACAAAGTAAATGTTTGTCATATGCATACACATACATCTATATTTGCATACATGAAAGCAAAATCAACGCAAAATATCGATAGATGCTAAAAGCCAAACCGAACGAAATGCCATATTTCCATGAGGTATTCTCTACTTGAATTGATGTACAGCAGAGTATTCAAACAGTAGCATTCCATGAATGCCTTCATAAAATCGTAAACACATACATACATATTAAATGTTTGTTTGTGTGTGTACATATTTGTCTAGCTGTGTTCACACACATGAACATATTTTATATCGTCACATGGAATCTAAAAATGCCGATGATAAAAAAAAGTTCATAATTGACTTTTTTTATTGATTATCGAAGTACATGTTTCTGCCAAATATTAATTAAAAAATTTATTCGAAAAAGTTTCCCAACGAAACATTAGTTTCTTTCTGCAAAACTTTACAAACCTAAAACCAAACTGCCTAAAATGCAAAAAGTTTTCAAAAAGGGAAGGTCTTGAGCTTCCAAAAGAAAATGAACTACAAAAACTAGGGGGAGAAAGGCAGGTTTTTATCGATTTTTATAATCATCAATCTAATATATTTTTACTTTTATATTTTATGATATAAATGCTTTCTATTTTTTATATTTTATTTGTGTTTAACTACCCGAATGAAGGTAGTCTCTTAAAAATTAAAAAGTAACATTGAATAGCTGATTGGCATTTTGCCTGGCTACTCTAATGTCTGCTATATCTACATCGAACCAGCGTTGGAGAGAATCATAAGAACAGAGCATGTATTCAGATAGTGGGGTTTTTTCTCTGTCATTAACCATTTTTTATGCTAGAGAGATTCCAAGTTCTTGCAGATAAAAACTTACTGGACAGTGCTCACCTCAGGAGTGTTATGTGGAGAAAATTGAGGAACTGCCTTCAATTTAGAAAAGTCGTATAGAGCATAATTAAGGGCATAACCGTCCTTTTTCTAAAGTGTATATTTTTTAAAATAGTATTATTATTCACTCGTCGACTTAACCTGAAATAAATATTTATTATATTCATTACTCGAAATATTTTCCAAGATGATTATTTAAAAAATCGTTGGTTTTTGTTGTGGGTTTATCTCTGTACATCCCTGTATTTCATTGTTGTCAAGAAAAGTATCGTTACATTTCAAATAAATAATAATTTGTAATTGTAAAAAGTTGCTTATTTTGTTGTTCGTATAAAATTCTTTTAAATCTATCAAATATTTATTTCTTTTAATTCGCAAGAAATTTATTTTTGGTTTAATTTAATAGAATTCTCATATAATATCTGTGAGTTTTTGTGTTTTGCCTTCCAACATAATTTGGCTAAACTCTACTGATTGTAAGACTGGCACCATTAAAATAGAGGCCTACAATAAATTAAAAAAAATTAATATTTAAGCATGAGGTTCAAATATTATTAATTTATAATGAATAAAAATTCTTTTTCATTATGAACAAATTGGGTTTTTATGAATTTCTTAAACATGACGTTTTCATTTTTAACTAAATTATTAAAGATTGTGTTTGCCTAATGATGCCCCACAAAGGAGCTGCAAAATATTGAAAGATATTGATAATTATTTACTATAAATGTCTAGAGCACAACGGTATATCACGATTATAAAAAAAAATAAACATAAAATGTGTAAGAATTCAAAATAAATAAAATTTACTTTTTAACTATTTGTTGAAGAGAATAAGAAAGAATTTTCTAAAAAAAAGTATGAAAACAATTTTTTGACTAACGCCCTTTAGGTTAAAAAAACTGGTCTTAAAAACGCAAAAAATGCAATACTCTGGAAATAATCAAAAGTTAAAAAATTTCTCTTCCAGAACTAGTTCTATTACAACAAGAAATAAATAATGGTCTTTTTCTCATTTCAGTAAGTTTTATCTATATAAATTGCAGCTTTTTCTATTTCATACTACGATATGTAATACTGATTGCTTGCATTTGTTTGAGCGTGTGCAAAGCGATGTGAGTCAATGTCGTGTGATATAAGATAAACCTTCAAGGATGTTTTCATTGTAGTATTTGTTGTAGTTTCTCATCTAGCCGTTATAACGAGTTGAATATAATGAATGGAAATCTGGAAAAAGGCAACAAATAATAAACGAGCTTAAAATGAAGACATGCCATTTTTCCGAAATATTTTTGGCACGTTTTTTTATATTTTTTATTGCAAAACTATGCAACATCATACATTTTAAACTGTCACCAGCAGCAATGTGTGTATACATTTTCTCATATATTTACATGACCCAACATTTGTGTATTGGCATATACGAGTACGCATATAGAAAAATTTAGTAGCACACTGGTAAATAAAAAAAAACATGAAAAGGAAAATTCTTTTGCAAGTGTTTAAGAAAGTGCATTGCTTTAGTTGTGCTAGTACTAGTTTAGAAAAAAATATTCATTTATCAATTTTACATTGCATATTCGGGCAAAATATCGTATTTGTAAAGGACATTTTTATGATGTTGTTAAGTGCAATAAATATATAGAAAAATGAAAATTGTTTAAAATTTAATATTTAATTTTATGTCGAGGGCTTACCAAGAAATTGGGGAAACTAATTTTATTGTAGTATAAATTGTTTAAAATTATTTACTAACAGAATATACAAGACGAAAGTATTGGCGAATACGTTTGTTATAAATGGATTGACCTTAATATTGACGTCCATGCTGACGACTTTACAGTCTAGTGAGTTGAACAATCAACAGAGCTTAAGATTACCTAAAAGCAATAATTTTTATGGAAACAATAACAAGGCATTTTTATTGTGCTTTTTTGTTTTACTCCACAATATTAATAAAGCACCCTTTTTTAATTATTATCAAATTTACATTTTAGCTAAAATTGCTACAACAATTTTTATACAGTTCCATACAGTAGTTATAATAGATATACAATATATTTTTGTTTGTCAACAAAATCCATAATATTACAGGGAAATTTCTTAAAAACTGTATTCAAAGCCGTTTATTATGGTATTTTTACTACTAAATATTGCATGTAGTATATGTCAGTCGCTGAATGCTGCAATTCAAGCTTTAGCCGTGTGCATTTTTGTGAATGTCATATGATGCCTTGTATGAAAAATTTTATATAGTAAATTGAAATATTTTTAGAAATATATTTGTGTATAAGAGTATGCATGGGTTTGTACATATTTATGTAAAACGCTATCAAATATGTCAGAATTTCATTATTGTTTTTTAAACTATTTTACTGTCTGACTAATACACACATATGTAAAGTTATGTGTATGAAATTATAAAATGAACTACGCTTTAAAATGCTAAAACTGCGACTTATTTCCCAGATGAGTATTACTGTGCAATAAAATTACTTAAAATAACTGACTAATAAAATATGTCAACTTTTCAAAAAAATGGAAGTTATTCTTGAGGAATGACTTTTTCATTGTTTCCAAAGTATCAACAAGGTAATTTTTTCTACTTATCCTTTATTTAAACACTTTTTAAGATCTGTGATTTTTTCCAATTTTTAAGTTAAATTAATTAATACTATTTTGCGACCTTTTTGTTTTAATATGTATCATATTTATAAAAAAAAATACACAAATTTCTTCTTCTTCATTTTCAGAAAAAAATTTTTAATTCATAAAAAAAAATTTATTTAATTGTTAATACATTTAAAAACTTTTCTTTAAGAAAAGGAAGCGTCAATATATTGCTTTTTATAAAAAGAACTAAAGTTCGTTTATTCAATTTGTTTTTTTCTTGAAAACACATTCAGTTCATAATTGAAATTATTATTTTTATAAAATCTTTATCTTAATATAATAAAGTATGAGATTTTTATTTTATAGCAAAAAAAAAAAATACAGTGAACAAAATTTTCTTAAGAGGTTGTAGATTGTTTAAAATAATTGATTAATAAGGTTCCAAAAAAATCGTAACAGCAGCTTTATGATAAAATTCTTGGATATTTTTCGGCATTGACTTATTTTTGAGTGCAAGGCATTTTTGCAATTTCATTATATTATTTTTTTTCAAGAAAAGTAATATTAAACAATTCATGACTACTACTTAATGTGTTACATTCTTTGGGAAAATAATAGGGCAATGACTGAGTATTAGAAGGAAATCATTTATCTTTTTATAACATTGCTATAACGTGTTTTATTAATTTTTAGAGATATTCTGCAACGCCTCTGGTGTTAAATAGGCACATTAGCTTCCTTGGATTATAAGAAAGTTATCAATCTGCATTAGTTTTACTAAATATATGAGCTTAGAATAATATCAATCAATCACGGTATTGTTCTATGGCCATTGCCATGCCTTTGTATCCTTAAACAGTCCGAAAGAGAAATGCTCCCAGACACTTCAAGTGTATATATAGAGCTGCTGCCTTTGCTTTTTTGTAGTGGTGTAATTGGACTTTAATCGTATAATAATGAAATGGGATTCCCTAGTATGGATTTAACCTTCCCAGGATATAAATGTACCAATTAAAAACCTATACTGTGGCAGGAAAATTACCATTAAATGTAATAGTTTTTTCTTTATATTGGTAATATTGCATTAAGCTCTAATATAGAATATGTTGTAACATTAAATTAAATCAAAATAATTTTTGTTTAGGTTTGAACTATTTAAAACCTTTTTTTTATTTATAAACACAAACTGCGAAGCTACAACAATATCTGGAGAAATACGTGAACATCTCTCCAAAAATAAATAAATAAAATATTTTTTAACAAAATTTCCATCTTATCTTCAAGTTGAAATAAGAACTATATGTTATTTATTTTGAAAAGTTTGAATATTTTCTTATTAGGAAAATAGGGAGTTAGTGGTAAGGAGTACAAAAGTGCTAATCGGCAACAGCTTAAAAGGCGAGTGCTCCATCCTGACTAAAAAGTAGAGCTGATATAAAGACACGATAATGATGTAAAGAAAATAAACAATGATTTTGGTCGAAATTAAAGTATTTTATAATATATATATATATATATATATATATATATATATATATATATATATATATATATATATATATATATATATATATAGCAAGTTTAAGTTGGTCTATAACAAAATTTTAAACCCAACAGTTTAATGTAGTCATTCGTATTTAATAATAAATTAAAAGAATGAAAAAAATGTTTGCTATAAATACTATAAATATAATTTTTGTGCTCATTAGTAAAGCCAAATAACTTTCAATAACAGAGGTATTTTTATAATTAAAAACATATTTAATAGAGGGAAGGGACAAAATTCACTTCTTTTTTATTTCATTACAGAAAGGCATGCGGTAATTGACCTTATCACTTTTACACTCACATTAATCATATGTGTAGTTGTAAACTCCTTACAATGTTCGTCCATAAGTTTAACATACGCACACACGAATGCAAAGTTTAATACATGATATGTACTATTCGTGTGTGCAATGCCACACATACATACATATGTAATATTTTAGTACAGTTCTCCATGTTGCAATATTTTTAATTCTTTTTTGTGTCTCTCTATTGTATTTAATTGTTAGAATTTTATCATTGTATGCAACCATGTGTATTTAATTTAATTTAACTATTCTCATTGGTTTAGAAATAACAAACACAAGCAAGAAGTAAAAATATTTTGAATCGTTAGATTCACTGACAATATCAACATATATCTTTGGTCAGCATAGGTAATAGGTGATTTTTTAACCGTTTGGGATTTGAAATTTTTTCAGAAGTGAATAAAATTTTTATTTATGGCAAAAAATGAATGGCTGTCATTTATTTTTTAAAGATTATTTCATATAAATGATGTCCGCAGCTAATGCGTAGGGTCCTCATCCGTTAGCATACTTTGGCATATTTTTTCCAGCATTTTGGACGGTCTCTTATCAATTACACCTGTAATGTTGCCTTTTAGGGATGGAATTGTGGCTCGCCTGTCCCTGGAAACGAAAGACTTCACGTAACCCCACCAAAATAATCCAGGTGGGTCAAATCACATGATCTTGGCGGACAATGGAATGCTGTAAAACTTGGAAATAACTGCGCACCAAACTCGTTTCTCAATAAATGTATTATATTGCATGCCGTATGGCATGTGGTACCGCCTTATTGAAACCAATTGTAAACCAAATCCAATTCTTTAACTTTAAGCAAAAAAATTTCAGTAAACATCGCAGAGTATTTTAGTCCATTAAATGTAACATTTAGATTTTCAACGTGTTTCAAGAAGTCCGGTACAAAGACGCCGCCGGTCCATAAACTGCACCAAATGGGCGCAGGTTTAATTGTCAGTTTTGGAACTGATTCTGGCTGCTTTTTACACCAAGTTTGGTAATTATGTTTATTGACGAACCCATTAAGCCAGAAATTAGCTTCGCCGCTAAAGACAATTTTTCTTCATAAAAATGGATCTTCATTCAACTTTCTTAAGAACGAATATCACAAGCTCATTTGCTGACAACCGCAACGAATTGATGCATTGTTTTCTTCATTTACATGGGCCATTCTCCTCGGTAAATCCAATAAAATGAAACTAATGCGAAATATGGTCTCAACATCTGGAAAAGCCTGTTTGGTGGGTCAATTATTATTGCCCCTATTGCGGTTCACAACTCAACTCAGTTTGGTCGTGTAGAGTCAACCCAACTTATGCACAACCAAACTCATTTTAGTTATTGTGTATCGTAATAACTAAAGTGAGTGTGGTTGTGCATAAGTTGGGTTGACTCTCACACGACCAAACTGAGTTGAGTTGTGAACCGCAATAGGGGCATATATTATTATTAGTTCTTTTAGTTCCTATAAGAACATAGGCCGATGGGTCGATTATGACGACCATAAACTGGACGTAATTTACGAAACATATTTCTCACAAAACACGTATTTTGATAATCAAATTCATGGTGAAATGGCAAAACCGATCGAGCATTTTAGGCATTTTTAACACTTAAAAATGTACACTAAAAAAGCAAATAGCGAAAAAAAATCACCCGATATAATAATTTTTATTTCTATTTCAGTTTTTTTTTTTTGTTATAGTTTATTTTTATTTTTTTGGTTTCTAAAATATGTTTTACATAAACAGTTTCTAGTGAAAAACTATTAGTTGTCTAGACAAGATAATCAAATATCAACTCGTTAGAATGCAAATTAATAAAATGATTTACTGAAATATATCTATGAGTTAAAAAAGCGAAGAGATGCGAAATATGCTTTAGGATATTTGTTAATTAAGACGAAACAATAAAGAGAAGTTCAATTCATTTTCTTAAAATTATGTGCTACATTACAAGCTCTTGCCACTTTTTAAAAATTTATATTGATAATTTCGAAATAAAAGGAAGGCAAAACATACCGTACTTTAGGCGTCCCTCGTCTCCGCGCGGCCTTGGTAACACCAGACATTTCCATGTTGTAGCTTTTTAAAAATATAGCGAAACTATCCCTTTTTAAGGGTCTATTGAGAATTAGATTGAACAAATTATGTTCTTCCCGCTGAATAGTCTTCAAAATATTATAGTAGAAATAAGTAGTCACTAGAACTGTATCTGGACTAGTTGTTGATAAGACTCTTGCCAGAATACCATGATGACTGCGGCCTGGCTTTGATAGATTTTTTAAAACTTCACCAATTATAATTATAATTGGCTGTTTAGAGGCTTTGAAAAAAGAGTGATACCTAGGGATAAATTGTAAATAAACAGCAAAATCTGTAGCGGTTGTAAATTTTTTATTATTTTCTTTATACTTATGTGTGTTCCACAAAGATTAACTTAAGATTTCTTGTTGCATGTGAAATGTGTAGCTGACTGGCCAAGGCGGTGAACAATAATTGAAGCTCATCTTGGCGGAAAGACCATCTTGAAATGGTATTGAATTAAATAATTATCCCCAACAATATTCAGTAAATTTTTGTAAGTCAACGGCAAATTTAAAGCAGTTGCTCTCAATAACTTGCTATACTTCTGCAGTATTACAATATATATTCACATATTGAGATCTTAATATCCAAAGAAATTAAATTGATATTTGTGGATTGATTAACCATAATCAGTGCACATCCTTCTAAGATGTATGCAGAAAGTATTGTCTAAGGAATATCTAACCATCTTTAGTGCTTAAACTAGGAAAAGAACTCAGTGATACAATGAAGGTATCTTTCATGGAAATAAAATTAAAGTAAGAAATATATTTTGCATATACAGTATTATATTTTATACCATATTTCTGCATCGTGGATAAATATTAAAAAAGTAGCAACCAAAAACAAATTACATACACAGGGATACGTGTTAAAGAAGAAAATGAAAAACATTGAAAATTTCTGTAAAAACACAGAAATTTGCTCTACATTGAACTTTCTGTTTATAGCAAAGGGTGTTCCTAAGAAAGCTTTAATAAATGTAAATAAATAAAATAAAAATATTGAGAAGGAAATTTTGAATTCTTGCAAAGGGAAAAAGGGATTACAAGTAAAAGAGTAAAAAAACATATAAAGTGAGTTCAAAGGTTTTATACAAAACGTGCTGAAATCGTATGACGTAGGTGTCTAGACGATATAATGCTTTCCTTTGCAGAGTGCTTCTTATATCTTTTAAAAAATTATGTTCTTTTATGCACTACCTTTTACTTGGCAGGAATTTTTACTTAAATTTTTTATGTACTAAATATTTATATGCCTTTATATATTCTGCAAAAAAAAAATTGTATTTTGGTTGATGATCTCATAAAATAGTCATTGAGATGCAACATTTTTTGTATATACGAGTATAGTTGTGTATACTGGTAAAGTTTTTTCTTCTGCATATAAATTCATATAATCAAAATATCATTTGTTAAAAAAACTGGTAAGAGTTCTAACATTTTTATATAGCATTTCAGTTAAAACTTCTCAAAGTAGAGTTACTGTGTATATATTGTGTAAGATAAATAATACATTTTAAGAACAACTTTAAAATATAAACGAAATTGAATACGAAATTTTTATATTACGAAATAAATACTCAAAACCATAATCATATTTCGTAAGCAAATTGGTTACGTATGAGTGATGCTGAATATTGAATAATTGTATACTTTTAGGAGCCGCAACATCTTAAACATGAATAAATTTAAGAATATTCGGAATTGGAAAAAGTGAAATAGAAATAAGCATAATAAAAGTGAACGAAGTAATATCTACTACATTGATTAAATAAATTTTATAAAAAAATTATTTTTTTTTATTGTGCAGAAGGGCTTATTACATAATTTATCGATATCTAATAATTTTCGTTTACTGCAACCAAAGAGTACAGCTTTTTCACTATAATCTTAGCTTTTAAAGGTGTGGAACAGACCGTTTGTTATTCCTTTCAGACTATTTGTATAAAATCTAGATGAAAATTGTATTCATAAAGAAGTTTCATCTAATTTTTGTAAGACTCCTCCTTAACATTTGTTAAAATAGTTGCTGAAAACATGTGAAATTTGCTATCCACAAAAAAATTTTGTCATCAAGAACAAAAGTTATTAAAGAACTAGATAAAGAATAATCAAAGAAATATAAAACAAGCCAAAAAAAAATTATATCGTACCACAATAAATAAAATTGTAAATGGAATATTTTATTTTTCAGAAATATAAAAATGAAACATACCAAATAAAACAATACTAGCAACTCTAAGACACAATGTAAAATATTTAGCATGGTACTAATTTATGAAAGTAAAAATAAAAATTACAAACATCATGATGAATATGATCTATCATTAGCTCTTTGTTTTTAGCATGACATTTTTTTCTTACCAATAATAAATCCATAAATCTATTGTTAATATATTGCATGTTGTTTGTGTGACGATGTTTATAAAAAAAATAAAAAATCCAATATAATAACATTAAACAATTTAGCAACTATTTATATTTTTAAAACTAAATCTCGTATAATGCCAAGGCTAAAATTCTTTAAAAACATAAAATAGTCTTGCGTCACCATACAAAATATAACTAAAATTATGCCACAACTCGTTGCCCTCGACAAATTTTGGCCTACGCTCCGACGTTTTTTTTTATTTTATATACGCAAATGTGTTTTATTTCTAATGGCGAATATTCACATCGAATATTAGTCGCTCTTATCAATTGTTATTACAACACGTATGAGAAATATTTGTAACTCCTATGTACCGGTAGAGGTTTGTTACGTATGAGTAATATATTTGTTTACTTGGTAATGTAGGACCAATATTGAATATCTATATTTCAGATGACATGAGCGAAAAAATATTGAGATTAGAAACAACTCACGAAAGATCTATAAGTTTTCTTTAAACAATGTGAGATAGATCGGGTGTCTTCGTAGAGGAGTTTCGGTTGATCATCAGAAAATCGTTTAATTATTTCTTTGTGTTTGAGATTATATTTATCTTATATGTGACCCATAGTATTGCCGCAATAGTTCCATATATTATCTTTTCTAATATAATTCGACATAAAACTATACTTTTATTTGCAATATTACATATCCTTTTTGACGACCAGTGTATAAAAAATAAATATGTATGGATATATTATTTTACCCATATAATTATTTTCTTGTACCACTTTAACCATCTTACCTGGCTTAAATAAACCGCATACACTTAGACATAATTTATTTGCATAAAAGATTCAACAAAATGAATCACTATACAAATCAGTAACAGCCAAAAGTAAATAAGCAACTGTCAAATGTCTAACTGTGTAACTAAACTTTAACGGTATTATAATTACTTGTCAATTTCTATCTACTAGAATCACTATTGCAATACTCGTAAAGTAAACAAAATAAATATTAAGTCTTTATTTTAGGTGTGAAACGTAATAACAACAAAGTACCTGTCATTTATAACAATATTGATAGTAATGGTAGCAACAGCTTTTACGAAAAAAGCGTTAGGGAATCAACAAAAAAAGCTAAAGTAAAACACTGAAAATCAAATTGACAGGAGTCTGTTTTCCATTCATTTTCGGAACAGGTAACACAAACATCCCCTTAAACATGGACAAAGAATAAAGTGCCAAGGAATCAACAAAAACAGACCAGAAGAGAAGCATTTACAAAATGTATAGTACAATACATACCAAGACAGCCATGTTACAGCCATAAAATGTTTTTATCTTTATTTCTTAATCATTCTTGATGAATACTACAGAATCCTTTGCTATAGCAGAGATGGAACTGCTATAGAAGACGATTATCTAGGATAAATATTTTAGTATTACTTATTAGTAATTTAGTGTAAAATTTAGGTAATGAAACTAGGAAATTAGTATTTCAAGCCACATGGTGGGCAAGTAGAAATGAAAACCAAAATAATATTGGAATTAAGCACTTCGAATTTCATATTATAATAAAATTTAAGTCAAATTTAGTTCCATATATTATCCCTTAATTTACTTGCTAAAAATAATGAATAAAAGAATGATTCCCAAAAAAATTTAGCTCAAATATCTAAGTAAGACTAAGAGTACCTTGGGCATCTGTTATTTTTTATTTAAATTAGTAATATTTTCATAAGGTTTCATTGATTTGATTGTAATAAATGAAAATTATTACCGAAATCCATGCAAATTATAAATTATTATTCGACAATCGATTCTATAATTGCACTATACCACAACATATTCGTATACTAGTAGTATCTACGGTGTTTATGTATTTTATGGTATAATTTGACTTATTGACAAAAACGCCATATTAATCACTGATTGTAAACTCAAATTTTAAAACTGCAAGAACCTAAATTTTAATGATACAACTGATAAGATTACAAAGAAGATTCCTACCATGATACAAACATATTAAGAAAAGAGTTACTCTGATACGTGGCCTCTAACTTTGGATGAATTCGTCGATCTATAAATTTGGTTCTGAAGCCAAATTTGCATCCTACTACATACATAACTGTAGCTGCGAATACTGCGTTGACTATCTTGTGATAAGCTGACGTCTTGTTTAATTAATTAAGTTAATTGAAATCATATCTATATTTTTAGTAAGTAACTTATAAACTTAATTAATTTTTCCAAGCATAAGGTCCTAAAGATTGTACTCGGTTCTGAAAATGGTACCTGATGAGTACCGAAATATCAATTAAAAAAATAAAAAATTAAAAAAAACATTAAGCTTCAAAAAATATATTTAGTTTGTAAATTTAAATAAAACTGTTAAAAAAAAACTAGAACTTATGTTAGTAATTAACAGAACAAGTTTTTCATAAACTTATATTTATAGTTACTTTTTTATTTCTATTTGCAGATCATGTAAAAGATTTCAGTTGCGGTCCATTACACTACAAAACATTTTATTTTGACGAAAATAATAATGCTTTATATGTGGGAGCAATGTAAGTTGTAAAAATTCATTAATATATTTTAATTTTAATATTTTCAAATTATAAAAAAAACTAATAATGCTGTTTTTAAAACTTTACATACGTATGCTCATAATAATTATTTGAAACAAAGAAAGCTACGAAATTTTAAAAATTTTGATAATTTTTTAAATTAATTTATTTAAATTATTTTAATTTATTCACTTTTTAGAGTTGAAAATCCTGTTTCGTACTGTTCTTGTTAAAATTCACTAAATTTGAAAAAAATTCTGTTCTTTTTACAAAAATTATATAAAACACACTTTTGTTTTCTATCAATTCTGTGTAAAACTGGAATATCTAAGAACCAAAACTATGCATTTATTTTATTAAAAGTTACTCCCAACCTGGTAGTGGAATTATATATTGTCAGCTTCAATATTTTCTAGAAATGTTTACCCTCTGCAGTATTCAATAAGGAAAAAACATTTATAACGTCATAATGAAATTATATTTTGTCTGCTAAAATATTAACTCTTTCATTTTTAATTTTTCTTACTTATATTTTGAAATAAAATAGAATAGAAAAGAGATTTGAAATTAATTTTATTTTAAGGTTTCTTTCAGCACTACACATGTTTTTAGTTTTTGCTTTCTTGCAACATATTATTCAAAATTGTATTAATAAAAGTCTTCGCTTGCTAAACAGCAATAATAATAATATAATTTGTATTCAAAATAATAAATACTTAAATTATTGAAATAAACGTAATTAAATGGACTGGAACAACAGCCGAAAACAAATTATGGCCTCAAGAGAAAAATAATTTGATTATAGCTCTAATTATCCTTTTAGAAAAAACTTGTAAGTGATAAGATAACATTTTTAATGTTATTCAAGTATGAACATTTTCTTCGAAATTGGTTTTTCAACATAGCTATTCTCTGGCATTGATCGTTATCCTGAGATCAATTAGTAATTTGCTCAGTATATTGAATGTGAGCAGTAACTTCCTATAGCCTTTTCATAACCACATATTCCTAAGATACACTTAATGCTCTGTTACTTTAAATTGATATCTTGTGATACCAATTTTTTTAATAGCAGAAGGTTATAAAAACAATCTTTTATTTCAAATATTTATTTATTTGTTGTGATTGTTATGATTCATGTATAGAAATTTCATTAGTGCTAACAAAATTTTCAGTGAACTTCAAACAGTTTGAAAGCGTTCAATCTCGTTTTTTTATACAAAAAATTTTAAGTACAATATGAGAATTCCATCATATGCGGAAATTAAAAAAAAATATAGGAAGCTTTAATGCAAACTGCAATATATCTAATAGAATTCTTATATGGCACTTCGAAGTTTTTGTATTGATATACACTAGAGCCCCGACTTGCATCGTCGCGATTTGCGTCGTTTCGATTTGCGTCGCGTTTCTCCGGTCCCCATTAACGATGCAAGTCGGGGATCTAGTGTATAAATTTTAATGCTTTTCAATTGGTTGGAGTTTGGTTAACACCAATAAAATTTTGATAATCAAGCGGCTAACCCAAAAATATATAAAATAAAATTTAAACAATATTTATCAAATTCGTTATTCGAGATATTCTCCAAAATAACCATTTTAATATTATATTGTTTGTTGTTGGCTTAGCTAGGTATATGCCTGCATTTCATTGGCGCTAACCAAATCATAAGTACCCTTTAGCCAAATCATGATTGAAAGCATTCAAACCTTGTATACTTAAGCCACAGACTACAAACAATATATGAGAATTCAAACAGAACTCAATCATATTTTTCTATTTGTAATCAACAATGAAATGCAGGCATATACCTAGCTAAGCCAACAACAAACAAAATAATAATAAAATTTAAACTTTAATTATTTAATTGATTAATTGGAAGATATATCTGAATTAACATTAATGCTAAATATTGAAATTTATTATTCGGGATATTCTCCCCATGTTGCAAGAAAAATAAAATGGACTCACATTGAGTATAATTGTTTGTTGTGTTCTTTGTATAAAAGCATTCTAAGCCTACTATGATTATGTATTTTGTTATAAATCATATACAATACTGAACTCTCATATTGTATTTGATTTGTATGGCATAAACATCCGAGGTGGAATATTTTGAAACTGCTTAAGCTTCACTTACGATTTGGTTCAGCGACCAATGAAATGTCGGCATATGAAGAGCTAAAGCCACAACAAACAACACATTAATGCTAAGTATTAAAAATCGAGTACTAGTAAATTTTTCGACAGTTACCTTTTTCATATATTGATTTACTGCATTTTTTGTTTTAGTACTTTTCAAAGGAAAACTCCATTTCAATCTTATCCTCTTCCAAGTTTTAAGTCCAAAAGTGTAATTTTTGATGTTCTTCTTTACAGAGTTGTGAATACGTGATTGATCAGAAGCCGAAAAAATATGAATCCTTGTTTAATTCTAGTTTTTTTTTTTTTGTCCACAAGAATATAGTAACAACACATGCAATTGTATATCTTACTTAATAACGAATTGAACAAATACTTGCTAAGGACCTCATTTATGCTGTTTTACCATTATTTTATCTACAGTTGACTATCAGATTACCAACCAGCAGGAATACCGGTTGTAAAGAGTCAAATTGCTCTTTCAGCTCAGCGCGAATTTAAGCCTCCTTTTACCCATCTTTGTACAGACTCGTATAACTTGCCAACTGTTAGTTTTAAAATAGTAATACATTCATTAAATGGATTCCAACAAACGCACTGAAAAGTATAACATTTATTAAAAAAGACCAGCAAATTTAGTTGATTCTGAAAGGGTATATGCAAACTTTTGTATGTAGATGAAATTTATTCCTTTCTTGTGCTCTTACTTTTTTCACTTACCATTATAATCTTGAACATAATTTGGCTGATTTAAGGAAAACAATATGGACCGTACATCACTAATCTAATTTTGTTTTGTTATTTTCCGTACGATACTGACGATGGTAACTATTAAGTAAAAGATTTATCCATTTTTCCATTAGGGGCATAAGTTCTTAGTGAATGCGTTATGGCCTAGTCTAATCCAAATTAATTTTAAAGGTTATTTATTCCATCAAGAGAACCATAAACAACTCCTAACTTTGTCGACGAGTTCTTTATACAAAGGGGTGCGAAAAAAATTAGAAAAAACTAACCGTTAGTGTGTTGTTTAAGCAGCTGATGCTGGAGCTTGTACAAATTTTCACATTAGGTGTAGCCGCTGTGAGACAACACGGAAAAAGCCAGGGAAGTTCAGCTCATCATTAAGGGAATTGTTCTTATTTCACATTCTTTTTGTAACGAACACAGTAAAGTTTGTTTGAATTAATTTTTTAAAATCGTGATAATAACTTGTTATCATATTCTATCACCTTTATACTTTGCTTATCGAGAACAGAAACAGCCTGCATTTATATAAGTTCTTTTTAAATTCAGGATCCTGTGTTAATACAACTTATATTTTTTGATCTTTAAATACATTTTCCTTGTATTTAACAGCATAGGATCATTAATTTTATTGTCTACATTAATTTTCATTTACTTTAATATTGAGATTTTTCTTTTAATTGTGACTATTTTTAATATGAGTCAAGCTTGAGGGAAGTTTTTGTTTTGTAAAATAAAACAGATTTAATGATAACGGAATGCATGATGGTCCTCTTTGTCAATTCTAAGATTTGAGAACAAATCAATTTCAAAAAATTTTCTTTTTTATATTCGATGTACCTGCTTACGACAACGTCAATGTATTTCTATTTACCTAAGAACATATCATGGGATTAGAGGTATTTTTTTTAGAGATAATGTTTATTATATACTTAAAATTGTTTATAAAAAAAGGCTATTTTATATATTTCAATTGAATTCCTTTTTTCAAAATCTCCACTTTTTACCTAAAAATCATCAATAGTCACCCATGAACTAATACATGCATATGTACGAATAGACTACGCAACAACAAGTTGAAGATAAATTAAGATTAATGTGTATTGTTAGAGAACAACTTAACAACAAAGTAAAATAAAAAATCTGAAACTGAACAAAATTTATAACAAAAATTACTGCAATTCCAAATGAACACGCAAAGAAGGAAACATGATAAACACTCACATATATGTACTCACATATATGTACAAGTATTTATATTCTCTTTTGTGTAATATTTTGCAATTGCAATTAAAATAAATTTAATTCATTTAACCTCATTTAAAGTAGTAACAGAAAGAAACAAGAAAAACTTTAAATATTTTAAAGTTCTGCTGTCATTAAACTTACATACGAGTGTACACAGAAGTCATGCTGACATCTTCACTTGAAATTAAGTACAGCTTGTCAAGTAAGTATTTACATAATTGAAAAAATTTTTTGATTGAAATAGAGTTAAACTGTGTCTTATAGTGTCTGAAAAACGGGATCACTATGTTAGCATTTACACTAAATGCATGGAAAAAAATGAGTAGCAAATAGTTTTTGATTTGTTTCTGATATGTGTTCGTACCATTATTTTTTTTTGCTACAACAATGTTTGATATTATAAAAATAACAAATTTTCGTTTGAACAAAATACATATTCGTCATAATTGTGATTTTAATATTAAAAATAATAGTTTCAAGGAAAGAACTGATGATATTAAAAAGTTGCATACATTTTGTAAATGTATTTCCTATAAGAATACAAGCATATAATTGTAATGAACAGAGTAAAATATCTCAAGAAAACATCACAATCCCTTTATTCTATTTGTCATTGTCGACTTCATACGAATATTTCTGCAAATGTAGGATCGATGTCGACAACTATTACATATTATTTATAAGCTATTAAAGTTTCTAAGGCTTATGAAATGGCAAGTGAACTGACATTTTGTTTAATGTCCACTTAATGTGATGATGATGACAATTGGAATAAGAAAGAATATCTTCATGAGAACATTTTACATAAAAGAAATAATAATATGTTAATAATAATTTGCAATTATAATAGAATTAACCATGTTTTTTCTTTGCATTTCGTACTAAAATAGAGGGTTATCAAAAGCTGATTATTTCTCGTTATTTTAATCAACCATCATATGTACAGATGGAGCAACATGATTGGTTACACCTCTATATGTAAGCGTAATAAATAAAGTCTTACGAGCATTTCCGAACAATTTCCATAATTACCACAACAGAAAGTAGTAAATATATTCACTATTGCTAGTCAATCATTGTGGGGCTTGTGTGAGAATGATATTCTTACAATGGCACAAAGTAGTGAAATTGAAGCTCTAGTATAAAATGCACAACTTTAAGATCAATGCCAGTATTTCATTTGTTCCAGGAGATTTATTATAACAAGGACCTACTCAGGCGTGGCAACACATAACTAGTATGCTGGTCTAGAAAAACATGCGTATATACTATATAGTCTACATCATTTTAGACGACTGAAACCTCTTTGATAAAGCTTGTTTGACTCATATGAAGTTTTTACTGCCGAAACATTCCCTTTTTATTTATCACAGGTACACAAAGGGGACCAGGTCATAGCAACACAACTCATAAAATATTAATAAAAGGACATAAGAAGTGTAATTTATTTTTTGTCCAAATACCTTAAATGCTTAGAAACTACCATATATGTCTTCAATTGGCATATAAACTGTGCCCATAATAATGAATTGAGTGGTGTTGAGTTTTTTTTGGATTTTTTACTTGTTTTCTATGATCTCTAATATGTTTAATAAACATTTATAATCTTAAAGATCTGTTGTATATTAACAAACTTCTATGCACTCGCTATAAAACGTCATACAAATTACGTGTGACTCTTTCAAGACACAGAACGCTCTTTGTTTCATACGCATTTTGTTTACTTAAAAGTTAAACGAAAATCTGTACGTAAAATTTACGTTTCGTTTGTATTGAGAATATAAATTTTATGTATTACTTTTTTATATTCATATTTTCATGTTTTATTTTGCAAAAATCAACTCAACAAGCTGTACGCAAAACTTAAAAAGAAATAAAATGAAAGGAAAATTATATTTTTTTAATCCATTTCCTTTAAATATGTAATACTTTTGCAAGTACTTTACTCTAATTTCTAACGACCTCTTAAAATTTTCTTGCTTTTTTATGTTTTTTATTTCTTATGCAGTTTTCACATTTTTCTAAAAAGAAATATTTTCTACTTCACTTAGCAAATTTCTAAATATTTCCTGTTTAACAATGGCTTAATGTTGGTAGAGGCAAAATGAAAAATAAAATACAAATTACTTTAGTTCTTTTTTAACTCATTTGATGGTCAGCCATTAACCATAACTATGATCATTATGATGATCATTATCATTGCTGATATTATTATCATCATTAGAATTGCTCCTTTTATTGCTTTTTGTTTGTTATGATGCGAGACCGTGTTACAGTAGCAGATATTTTATACCGGAGGGCTTAAATAATGTTTTAGTTGAAGCCAAAAAGGACGTCATAGTTGTTGTAATGTCCTTAAGTATTTCGGTTTAAATAATGAGGTGTTGATATTCTTATTTACTTTAATATGCATAAATTTCAAATTCAAAATTTTTTAATATCTATAATGAAAAGTTACATCTTTCTTATATAATTGTGCTTATTTTATTGATTATTGATATTTATCGATGTTTAATGAATATCAGTAAAACAGTAACAAAAATGTTCTTCTTTCTTTCTGGTTCAAGTTTGAGTCCTGCGTTTAATAATTATGACTACAATTTTTAAAATTCTTTTTTAAGGAAGAATATAAAGCGACAAATTGGCTTAATTTCAAGTCCGGAATGATACAGTTCATACTAATGAATTTCTCGAATTTTTTAACAAGGGAGAAATAAAGTATAATATTAATCTGTTTAACCAGGCTTTATGCAACTTGAATAAAAGTTTCTCAGCTTCTACACCGCCCTATGATTTCTTGCGTTCTGTGCATGTGTCAAAAGAGTTGAATCGGGGTACAGCATACATTAGGTATGCGTCTCATGCACCATGAAAACAGCTCAGCTGACTTTGATAGCCAAGGATGACAAATTATATTTAATTCTTAATGATATAGATAAAAGTGTTGGTGTGATGGATTACAATTTTCTCTTTTTTTACTTTAAAAAAATTTTTAATAAAAAGATTTCCTAATAAAGTTTACAACTATTTTCAAGAATAAAATACATTAAAATCAATTTTTAACATAGTTTTTTCACTTACAAAATTTATATTCTAGTTATCGACTACTTTTATGTAGTGAGTGTCACTTCTGTTGTATTTAATATTTTTTTTAGCAAGTGAAATTAAACAGAAACTTATTGCAGCTGCAAGAAAACCACTCACTTTCTGTTCTGAGAAACGCACCCGAAATCTTCGCGTGGTCTTTTAGAGATTTTCTTAGGTAATTCTAAGAAAAACGCATTGTAAGTAACTTGAATTTATAAACGCATATAACACATATGCATAAAACAAATGGTATGGATTTTCAGCCTAAGTTTTACTTCATTTGCATATCGTATAAAAGATTTGAATCAAATAATTTTTAAAAATTGCACATAGAAATACTATTTCATTGATTTTTCAATAAACGATTTGATAAAATATGTGCTAAATATCCTACCAAAAGAAGCTTTTCTAATAAGAAACTATTCTAATAATTTATTATCTGAAATAATTAAAACAACGAACGAGTTAGTTATAAGAATTCAATTAAATAATACCCCATTTACTCGAAATTTAAACTTCTATACGATACGGAATTCTTAAATTCAAGCGTTATTAACTTTTTTTGATGATATGCCTGTAGTCCTACGCTCGGTTATAAATTTCTTTTTAACTTCAGATCTACGTTGAAATAAAATTTATCGAGTTCTACTGGAAATTAAGTAAAAAGTGTAGATTTTTCTTTAAGTAGATAAAAGAAAATTGCACTCAACGAAATCAGATAGTGTAGGTCCAGGCATAAATAAAAATTTTAAAGGGCAGGATTCAACTGAAATTTGATGCAAATTTGAAAATACCATTTACATTTTACAGTTCCTTTTCTGGCACTGACAAAAATTATTCGATAAGAAACGCTTTAATATATAATAAAATAACTGGAGGAAGCTTAACAGAGTATATAACGGAGTATAACTATAGAATAATGGCTGATGAAGAATAAAAACACTTCTTATTCCCTTTAGTATCGTACAGACTTTAAACAGGAGAGAACCGGATAGAGTGGTAGAAGCAGTTGCGGATAAAGTAGAGTATCAGCATTAAAAACGTGAACATATTCTCCCAAAACTAGCGCTCAAAATTTTTTTTGAATACTTTATTCTTCAAAGGACTCTGCTGAGCTTTGGATTTGATCCCATAAAGCATACTTCATATGAAATACTCTCAACAGTAAAAAAATATTTATTTAAAGCGAAAAGATAATTTGATTAGTAGTTGTTCTTGTTGTACGAAGTATTTGTTTAATCTTACCTTTAATTAGTTAATTTGAAAGATATTTTAATAATAAGTTGTTTTTAGTATCCGTTTTATCAATTCACAATGTCCTTTAATTAGACTTGCCACTATGGCTTCCTTTAAAATCTAAATATTTGGAAAAACTTGACTTTCTGTCATGTCTCAGTCTCTTATTATTTCATTGTTAATCACAAGTACACAAGCAATGAAAAAAAAAAACTTGGAAAATTATGATTTGTTGGCTGTTGAAGAAAGTTTTTGTTTAATGTTTTTCCCCACTAGTCGCATTATTATTTTGTTGTGACAGTTTTTCCATGTTTATCTTAATTCCTGCTCGCAAATGCTAGTCAGGGCTGACCCTTTTTATGTCCCTTGTTGAAGAACATTTAGAAATGTGCTTTTAAAAACTTGTCATTTGTTTTATTATGAAATCTTTTTTCTGTGTCTTTAGAAAATGCGGTTTTTATTAAAAACCGGCAGGCAGGCAGCATGATGCAAGCAAACAAGAGGCTGTAAGTAGAGATAAAAAGTGTTAAATACTTAATTAAGCTAAAAGTGCAAATGGCTTGCAAAGGAATTTATAAAATGTTGAAAAATTTTAATAAGACTAATTGATATTTATAGGCGAAAGGGGAATAAAATTAAATATTTAGTCTTGATTAAGCAGTGTCTGTCTGTATGTCTGTTGTATGTTATAGCGCTGACGAATACAGAAAATTGTAAAATCGATAAGTTTTCTATGTGTTTGTGTATATACAAATTTAAAAAAACAAAATATTGAACAAAATTAACTGCAATAGTAGAAATCATTCCTGATAGTTCATAATGCTATATATTGCAATATGACGCGTGAATGTTTTGTATTGCGTATTTTTCACGTTTAAAAATAAAATTAAAAAAAATCCTTTCAATTTCAAAAATAGTCTCCTTGTCGTAGAATATTCTGAACTGTATATAAAAATCGCAGCTACATAATAAATTAGTAATCAATTTGATTAAACTTTTAATTTTTTGATCAAGTAATTCATAATAATTAATCTGTTTTATTTCAATTATACTTATGAGCACGCCTTTATTCAATTTAAAGTTACCCCTGACATTGACAGAGGCAGCTATCGATAGCGTTAAATTTTATAGGAGATATTTCTAGGAATGGTTTGGCCATTCACAGTCTAAATTTTATTTATTTCAATCTATGCTTTTTTGACTGAGATCTCTTAAACAAAAACAAGACAAATCATATAGGATATGCTTAAACTTTGGGAGGAGAGTATGGGACAAAAAAGAAAACTAACCTTGCTCCTCCAATAATTTTGTTTCAACTATTTAAATAGGTAGAAAAACTTAGCACCAGAGTTAGTGCTAAGATTTACTGAAGTATTTTTTTTAAGTTTTTTTTCCAACCTCGTTTTAAAAATTCATAATTTTTTATTGATTAAACTCGAAATGCTCGCAATAGTATCATTATTCGAAAATTATTGGGTATGAAGGTGAAAAAAATAAGTCTTTGTATTAAAAAGACAATACTTTGGGTAATATTATAAAATGATTGATTTCACGAACGTACAAGTCGATTTTTGTGATATTTTGAGTATTCGAGAACACTGAAGATGGCACAAAGCCGAAACCGGTCTGTTCATAAACCAAATTTGACGTGGGATGACGGAAAATCGTTCCAAAAAAAAAAAAAAAAAAAAAAACGTACAAGTGTTTATATAATGAGTAATAAATATTGATTTATTAATTTCTTGGTATGCTGATATATTTGCCACCATCTGTGCTTATAACACTGCCATTTCGTTTTCATTCTGTATCTGTTCTAAATCTCAATGTCTACTTTTTGGCTTATTTCAAATCATCCCTCCAGCCTTCTTAGCCACATGATGGAACAGACCAAAGTCTCATAGACATAATTTAAGCTCATCCGCCACTTCATCTTTAGCTGTCAGAATTTGAAGAGAAATACATTAAATAAATACTAAATCCCAAACCCGTGTATGTCGCATGTTTTTCTATTTTTTTTTTTTTTGCAACTTGACTTGAAATTATACACAAAATGCAATATAATTTTATATAATAGTATGTAAGATTTTTCTATTGTATTTTGTAATCTTGCAATGACAGTTCATACTTACGTGACAGTGATAACGTCGAAAATATTTAACCATCAATCAGTGAAGAAAATTATATAGAAGGCAGCAGGTGTTAAGCTAAGACTTTAAGATGTTAAAGGTACCCAGTAGGTGAAATATGATAAAATAAACTATTACTTCTTTTTTATTTTGCTTTAATAAATTATAAAACAAAAACAATTTAATATATAAATACGAGGAGTAGAAGTAAACTGCTTAATATTGAACTAGCAATAGTTTGTTTTGTAGAATGCAAAACCATGGCATAATAAGGACTGAAAGACGTTAAACGTAGATAGAAGAATTCAAGAATCGTATAACTTTCTTGTAAGTGTGGGACTAAGTTTACTTTATTTTTATTAATTGTTTTATTGTAAACATATTAAAACCACATTAATGTCAGTTGACATACTCTTGTCTTGGCATTCTGATATATCCCCCTATATATAATCATTAATGTGGCAAGTATAATTTGAGACTATAAAAATTTATGTTGGCGTGTTGCACGATATGTTTGTACTCAAAAGAGGGGTTAAGTTTTTTTTAATAAAATTCTTTATGTTTCGCTATTAAACAAAAGAAATGTACACACAACACAACTAAAAAATGAGGACGAATAAGGATGTAAAATATTTTAGTTGTAATAAAAAAAAGCTCATAAATGATTAAAAATTTATATTAAAAATTTAACGATTTTTGTGTTCTTCCTTTTTTTATTTCCAGGGATCGCATATTTCGCCTGAATTTACTAAACATAAGCCAATCAATATGTGAGGTAAGTTTTTCAACTCATTTCATTATTTCTTAAGCTTTTCATAGAAGAGAAAAAATTTATTATACCGCGTCAGACTTCCTGGTTTCAAATACACTTATATTCTATACTCTACAACAAACGAGGGATGTGCGGCAAAATTTATGTTTCAGTTATAGATTATACATTTGCAAAGAGAGTTATAAAAAATGAATGTTATCAAAAAAACTAAGTGGCTATTTGGAATTGTTAATAAAATTTTCTTTACCAAATTGTATCTTTATTTTTGCTAATATCCATTTTTCAAACACCATTTAACATTTGTTAGACTTTTAATATAACTCTCGTTGAAATGCATACAATAAACATTTCATAAAAGTGCACTTTCAGATGCACCATCATGCATCTTTAAACCGTATATTCCGTTGCCGTTGTTGATGATACTGCCATGTTGAATCTGTTGTTGATATTTTGTATTTGTAATTAAGGGATGCACTAAAGCACACATATGTACATTAACTTGTAAATATATTTATTCACATGTCAGCTCAAATATATGTATATACATATGTACATATATAAGAAAATTTAGTTTTAGTTTTGCCCTTTTTTATATAAAATTTTTTCTAACAAAACACACCTACCAACTGTACCCATATTAATTCTAGACATTCAAGTAGACAATATCCTGTATATATATTTTTTTAATATATTACATTAAGTTTATGTTTTTGAAACATGTTACTAGCAACTAAATATGGCAAATATAAACTTTCTAACATCAATGTTGTACATACGTTTCTCTGACTGTCTGTCTATTCTATTTGTCAGTCTTTAATATCTGTGCTTTTGTTTGTCTTCCTTTTTGTGAGTTCGTCTGCCTTTATAGGTATATGTATTGCATTTGTCTTTAGAAGTTTGTCTACCTTTTTGCACATTTAACTGTACCTGCATTTATTCGTACATGACTGCATTGCATTCACTCTCTTGACAACACTCATGAGCATCACTTTTGTTAATAGAAAAGGTGTACAAGTGTGAATAAGCACTTTGAAACTATTTTTTCTTTAAGTTGGTTGAAAAATTATTAAAAAATTATCTAAATTGTTAGACTAATATAGTTTTTAAGAGTGATACAGATAATGTTTAGTAAATTTTAAAAAAAGTTGGGCTACACTATACATATTGTTTCTATTAAGTGAATAGAAAAACACTATCCGGCATGCAGACGAAATGGCTGGGCACACATCTGCCCCTAAAAGATATACAATTTTTATATTCAAACAATGCTTTTGGACACTATCCTTAAAAGCTTTAAAAAATAGGGCACAAACGGACTAACTTTGAGGTTTTAAGTAATAGGTAGTCATATATATATATATATATATATATATATATATATATATATATATATATGTTCCCATCGATCCTATAAGGAGCATAGGGCCTCAAAAGCGTTCGTACATTCCAGGATCCAAATCGTGTCCTTGTTTTCATGCTAAATGTCGTCATCGATAGATCGGATAGTTCATTTATGTTGTTTGAGGTTTCGTTAATCATTATATTTCGGATGAGCAAATGATTAGTCTACTGCATCCTAGTCTGATGATGGGGCTGCCATCTAAGCCAACAGACTGGCTGAGTGTAAAATACATTTTATATAGCGAACCGCTTAGTATAAGAACAGACGTCCGCTTGCAACCGCCCCAACTAGGAGAACAGACGTTGCAGGCGCCTCTCACAATTCGCCGATGTTTGACGGGTGTCAGGAACATCGCCCAGGGACCAGCACGTGGAGGTCTGTGAGTCGACTTGAAGTGTAATTGATAAGGATCACTCTGGATTCACCAAGTAGAACCAATCAGAAGTTCTGCCTTATCATTACACCCCCTGGACCCTAGGTAGTCATACTATTATGAAAAGTGCGCTTTAAAGCCTAAAAAAAGCCACCATTAAGACTTTTTACTAGAGTCCTGCTATGGCATTCTTAATGAATCGGAGTACTACACAATACCCCAGAGACCAACCAGCAGTCCAGACATTGGCCTTTCGGGTTAAATTGGCCCCAAAGAAGGCAAGCTTGTCAACAATGTCTACCGTTTTCTATTTTGAAAAGCATGCGGTATAATTTACAAACATGCCTTCGAGAGAGTAAAACAATCATCAAGGATACATATGGAGTAATCTACATTGACTACATTCAAAAAGGTAAAACAATCAATGCTTACTTATTGGGTCGTTTTAATAAGGATTTGAAAAAAATGGCTACATTTGGCCAAGAAAAGAGTATTGTTCCACCAGTACAATGCAAGTGTGTACTACACATGTGCACTTTTCATACAAAACTTCTTGGACTATGCTACGAACAAATGTAGCCTAAAATGTGTTCTAACCTGAAGAAATTGCTCGGCGGAAAGCAATTTCACTCCAACGATGAAATCATCTCACATACAAATAATTTTTTATTTGGATAAACAAATTGGAGAAACGTTGAAAAAAATATGTAGGGCTTAAAAGAGACTGCGCTCAAAAATAAATTTACTTTTATCCATAATCCTGTGTTTGAACCAAAAAGTTACGGACTTATTGAAACGCCCTTGTATATCGTTTGGTGTAATATGTATCGATAGTCGGATAGTTTGTTAGATACTATTAGGGGAAGGTAAGTTTTATAGAAATTACTGATGGCGTGAATTTATCAAACACAAACAATTTTAGTAGTCTTATGTTATTGATGAAAGTAAAAGAATAAAACTATACAATCTGATAATTCTTACTCCCCACCTCTTACGCTCGAATTACACTCTTTAACGAACTCATTCTTTCAAATATCCATTTTAAACTCTTAAGTGCATGTTACCTGCAGTCTAGCACACTGCCAAGTGTGTTTTGTTAGCAACAAGAATAATAACAGCAGCATCAAAGCAAAGAGAGAAAGAGAGAAAACTATTACAACAAAATGCTAAATACAACTACAATATAAAAACGTGTCTGTTCATAAGTGCAAGTGTGTGTTTAAGTATTTGATATTGCACACAGACAAGAAGAATCTGGCAAAGTATTTTGTTTATTTTTATTTCATTTCGAATTTATGTAGCATATTTTTGTGACTGCATATAAACAAGGTTTTCACACGTGAAAGAATAAGTAATGACAGTTGTTTTGTTATTTCGTCCATCTCTATTTCTCTAACCTCCTTAATGCATTTCAAAACTAAAATATTTACATTCGCCTGTTTGTTTACTTGTTGTAAGGAAAATCTACACATTAAATTTAAATTTCGCAAAAGATATATCGAGCCTTTGCTGCAATAACGCAATAATTCAAAAAAGGTTGTTTTGCAGAAATTGAGTTTAAAGTTTTGAATTTACATACAACTTAATGGTAAAAGAAAATTTGGTTCTTTTCTCAAGAGCTGAGTATATAAAATATTTTTATGAAACTTTTACAGAATATAAAAAACGACAAGGCGAATAATTTCTTAATATAACCTTAAAAAATTCAAATTTTGAGTTACTACGGTATTGCACCAAAGGCTCGATATGTATATTTGCCAGAAATCAAGGAATGCATATAAATTTCGGAGAATTGTTAAGATTTAACATATATTTTACTTTAGGGCATTCAAAGTGTCTCTGAGAATTTATGGCATAATCAATGTGGATTTTGTGAAGAATTTGGTTTTAAATAAGCAAAGTAAAACAAACAATTTAGGAAGAGGAAAACTCTTGAAAGGGTTCACGTTAATTATTTTTAACAGAGTTGGCATGCTTGCCATAAGTATATTCTTGACTTAGTGAAATAATAATTTTTCTTTATAACTCAATTAATATCGAAGATTATATCATATGTATAAATGATTGTAGTTCTTGCGATAATATTAACGCAAACGAAAAATATTCAAGAAAATTAAATAGAATTTTTTTGTGGTATCTGTCTACGAATATATGCATAACATTAGCTTTGCATATACTTTGCATCAGTAGAATTCAACCACTTTGTTTTTTAACCCTGAGCAGTTACTTTTCGTCGAATCGACGAAGCTCATTTACACTTTATCATATAACTTTTTATGCATATTCAAATTACGCTCTTTTTGTCAACAACGGTAGTTGGTTTAATAATACAATGTTCAATTGGTTCACATCAAATCCTGTTGCAAAATCACTGCTTCTGGAATCTTATAAATTGACTATTGTTGTCACTTTACGGTCAAACAAGAGAGAAGCAATTATGAACTCTAAAGGTGGAGAACCTGGGCTCGATCCCTACTCAAGACAAATCATTAACTTCATGAGTTTTTCTTATTTACTTGCTGTGGCGTTGTGTTATTTGTTGTTGGACTGTTTAAGTGATAAAGGTATAGCACTGGTTACTGAACAGTATCGACAGCGATTAATACTCCTCTATACTCAAAAGGCCTTCCTTTGTCGGTAATGTTAGCAGAATCGTCGGCGAAGTAAAACAACTAATAAAATGGCTATACATACAGCATAAGAGACTCAATGCGTCTACTTAACACCAGAGGCGCTGCAACTCTCTTCTAAAAAAAAACGCGGAATAATTGAGTTATAAAATATAAATTAAGCTCTCCCTCTTTCTCCTTATTTCTATCTTCCAATTTCAGCAGCTGATTTCTCTACTCCATCGTTTTCACAAAAGAAGTAATTTCTTAAGTAGCAGGCTTTAATGGCCCGAGTGTAACTTCTCTTAAAAAAATTCATGCAGCTTATTGAAACTGAAAACTTGTTATTCTTACAAGAGCAGTTTCTTAAAAATAAATTGTATATCGATTTGAAACCTTTTTTAAGGAACCAGTATATAAATAATTAAATAATATGAATATGTGTAAAGCATTGAAAAAAAAACTAAATCTTAAAAAATATTTCTTAATAATTTTATACAAAAACCTTCTAGGTCTTGTAAAATAAACATTTAAATGCAATACAATTTTGTGTATTGATACCTTACATTGATTAAGGATATATAGGATTCGGTACAGCTTAATTCGAATAAAGCTTTTTATAAAATGTAAGCAATTTATAAAAAGATTTTTAACATTATGTAACAATCCGTTTTTTTAATAATCGAAATTAGACATAAAGGACCGATTTTTGCATAAGATTTGTGGGGGTATGAAAAACATTGATGGCGATGGATGGATGGTGATGGTAATTATATGTATTGTTCCTCACATATTTGCAAATGGTTTAAAACTTTATTCTAAATAACAAAGTAAACTGAATTAATAACAAACTAACGCAGAACCAAAATTCAATGGAGCTTAAAAATACACATTTTATTTAATAAATAAATTTTTACAATTTCGCATTATCTACCACTAGAGCATTTGCTGTAAGGATGTGTTAATATTTCGCAAGTCGCACACTCATTTTTAAAGTAATAAAGTTTTATTTTAACATAAAGATTAATTTCGTTTAACATTCATCTAGAAAAAAAAATTAATTTAAAACGAAATCACTCCTTATTGGCTTTTTATCATTAGAGGTTTTTTTTTTGCCGAGCAATCTTCTATCACTTTCATTATAAATTTCCTTCGCTCAGCTACTAATTTTTTAAAAAAGTTGAAGGTTTTTTTAAAATTGTTCAGCTCTCTTTCAATCTGTACACGTATAGACAAAATGTGTAGGAATTTTGTTATTTTCACACAACTTTGACTTTCTTTCACCCTCTTAATCAAACTGTATCAATTTACCAATAGATATTTACACATGAAAATAATTATTTTTCTCCAGCCATTTTTTATTGATGCAAATAAAATGCTATAAAATTTATTTACGCAACCACTTTTCTTACCTGCTGCAAAAGGAAATTTTGTTTAGCAGAAGATTAAGAGTCATGGCAAGAAAAATGTGAGCAAATAAAAAAAAGTATTTAGACGTGATAAATATGTATGTAGTCTAATACACCTGTATTGTAGTAAAAGCTCAAGGAGGAAAGCAACAATAAAATATACGAAATATTTAAATTTGTTTAATGTACGAATGAAAGTGATAAGGTGAATTGATGGTTTTTCGTGACAGTGAGCATAATCGCTCAAGAATCATTATGAAAAATCTAGTAAAAATTTTAAGCCATGCGATCAAATATTGAATGAGAATGTTTGGTGATTATTTTCAATGAAAGATCATGAAAAATTTTAAAGAAAATTTTGGACAATAAAATATTTTACAAGTAATGGGTATCAGCGTTTAGGAAACAATTGAACTTTAGACCTCAAAATACAATAGGATCTATTCTTTTTTCTCGTATCTAATTGCCTTTCATTTTGTATGTATTTGTTTGCATTTACTAAGCAACAATTTTAGACGAAAATGTAAATACACGTAAATGCGGTGAACTTATATCTCTTTTTCGATTGGTGTTGGCATTTGCCTTTACAAAGGAATTTATAGAACAGTGGAAAAAGTTATTCTAAAACTTCTAGTCTTTATTGTGGACCTAAAACATTTTTAAGGAAATTTTGCAAGTCTAGTCACGTTACCCATTTGTTTATTTAATTCGATTTCTTGTACGCGCCGTTAGAAGCATAATAAAAACAAAATGTAAATAATTGAATGAATGTATATTTGACTGCATGAATAAATGGATGAATGACAGGAACTTATACAACAAACGTTAACAAACAAGCATAGATTCAGCAGAAATGCTGGATTAAATATTGTCGAACAATTTTTCTATTGAGGAGCATTTAAATAAAATCCATCAAGAATAAATGCGAAATGGGTGAGATCGATGGAGAATATGACATTGGCTGCTGTTAAATTTTAGTGTGTCAAAAAGGACTTTGATGTGAGTGGAATTGTGTGCGTGTGTTTATTATATCGTTAAATTGTCTTTTTCTGTGCTTGTGTGAAGCTCAGGAATTTGTTAGATATTGTATTGGTTGCAGACAACAACATGCATATATTTACGTTTCCTTGAAACAGGTTTGATGAATAATATTGATGTCGAGCAAAATAAGTTTTCTAGTCAATATTACTGATGTTGTCTGATGTCTGATGTTGTTAAAATCAACTAATCATAACATTGTGCTAAGGAATGTAGACATGGTTTTTAAAAAAATTGATCTGAGGCAGATCAATGAACTAGTTATATGAAGTAGTTTAGGAGTAAGTCCAATGTAATTAAATGCTAGAGTATATTGCTTAGTCCTACAATATTTGAATAGATCATGCTTGATTTATTTGCAAGGATTAGTCTTGCGAGCATTACTTCACATGCTTGTTTTGTAGGGCTTAAGTATTAATTTATTTTTTATTGGGATATGATTTTATTTACTGTTCTTAAGGTATGGCATATATTTGGAGAAAGTCTCATTTCGTATTTTGAATCTAGTCTTAAGTGTACATAACAAGAAATTATTAAAAAAAATTAATTTAAGTTGTGGGCTTAGATATGCTTTTTGGTTAGGTTAGGTTAGGTTGATTGGAGGGGTGTGATAGCCCATGTCATACGACATACACTTAAGCCAGTGAAGGCTTGTTGTGCGCTCCCTTTAATTATACACAAACTGCCAGAGTTCTGCGGCAGGATTCGAACCTGGGGCCTTCGCACTACGAGTCTAGTACACTACCTACTAGTCTACGAAGGTCAGTTAGATATGTTTTTAATTTGCGATAACTTAGTTATCAATACTCTATGCCTACATTATATTCGCAAAGCATTCAAAGTCTTATATATTTATACAAAAACTTCAAAATATTAGATTGGAACTCATATGATTTCATGACGATTTGGATAGCGTCAAAAAAAGCTAAATATTTTTTAATATATATTTGACAGAATACGTCGAGTAATGTATTTAATCAATATTGTAACTTGAAATTTTTTGAACTCTCAATTTTCATTTCCTTTTGCATATATATGTAGAGCTGGATCAGATTGCTGAAGTTATTGCCATATAAAGAAGTAAAAGAGAACCTGAGAATGGACTGCTGTAAATTTTCAGAATTTTAAAAATAAATATAAATTAAAAAAAATTAAATTCGTTAGACATTCATTTACTTAGTTAATAATGCAAAACCGCAAAAAGAAAGTAAAAGAAGTAGTGAAAGCTCCTTGGCTATAAATCTGAACCTGCTTAAATTTTACTTAAGACTCTATTCTTTAAAATGTTTGATACTTATATGTGTAGCAATAATAATTAGTCAAGTTAATTTCAAAACCACTTAATAGCATCATTGTAATTTTCCACTTCAAAAGTACGCCTCAGAAAAATTTTACTGAATATTATATAAACATTCAAATAAATGCAAAATTCTCTAAATCGGTTTAAAAATTATGGAAATATTAATCAAACTATAAAGTCTCTCTCTGCTTAAGATTGAATAATAATTTTTTTTAATGTTATAGATAATATTAAGAAGTCGCGGTCATAAAGTTACACGTCAAAAAACAAAAAAACAAATTTTATTCCACTATGACTAAAATTAGGTTAAGTTAGAAACTTTCTCCTCATTTTAGAATTTCCATGGCCTTTTATTTTATCTTAAACTCATTTTCCATTTCGTTGAGAATATTTAGAAAAAAGTTTTTTTATAGATACTGATGACAATACTGATCGTAAGCTAAAGCGATGGTGTCATCTACGAAATGCTTTTCTTTATCCTTAAAAATATTTAGTTTATTTTAATGCTTCATCTTTCTGATCCATTTGATTACTAATTCTTTTTATAAATAAATTAAAAATAGCAACTTTATTTGATTTTATTTGAAAAAATTTGAATGTGTAAAAGCAAATAAACCATTTAACTAATGGATAAAATATTAAACAAATATTTTATACAAATCCATTGTAATATTGAAAACTCAGCAGCCTTAAAAAAAGAGAGCAGGACTTCAAATAAAAACAATTTTGGAAATAGTTACTGACTTTCTTGGTAATTATAGTGGAAATTTGTTGTTTGAGTTAGTGTAAGTGTATATTTGTGTTGCATTAAAAGAAATCATTTTTCACCAACCGAATCAACAATACAATTTTCGGGCATCATAATCTTTTGCTTGAATAAATACAAAGAGAATAATGGCGTTTACACATTTCATTGTTTTAAATATTGGAAGAAAGAAATATTGGACAAGTTATTAATGCTTTCATTGAATTTTTTTTACTAAAATTTTAATCTAATTATATGCTAATTTTGTTAAATCAAGGGAGTAAGAAAATAACTAAAAAAAATATTTACAAATTCACATTTAGAGAAGGTTTCAAACTTTTTTGATAAAATGCAATTTAACTTGAATTTAAGGTGGCCTAGAGAATGGCATGGAAAATGAACTAAAAGATTTGATTATGAAGAAGGTTATGTTTGAACGGTCAAAAAGTCAAAACACTAAAAAAAATTGTGTTAATCAGTTCTTAAGATGGAACAATATATACTTAATTATAGTAATTTAATCATAATATATAAAGTTTTAAAACTTACTATTTAATAAATTTTAACAACTCTTCGTGTAAAATATAACACAAAATAACCTCCATTTTACATTTTCTCCACAAAATATGTAGAGTTGTTAGTTAAAAAAAGCTTAACACAATTACACCTACATACTTCATGTGTTGCACACATCATACATGTGCATGTTAAATGCCTCATATTTGTAAGTGTTTGCCATGTATAACATGTCTTACGTATGAGAGAGTGTTCTGGAACCGGAAACATTTTGACATATTGACCATTTAGAGCATTTTTTTACTTTTGCTGTCAGTATTAGTTTTACTATTGACTGCTTAAAGCACTGCTTTTTTACTTGGAATTTGTATTTGTTGGTATTTGTTTTAATACTTTAGTGCTAAAGTTTTCTAAGGTTTATGTTTTCAGCTTTTTTTTAATCTTAACTTTGAAATACTGAAATTTTTTAAAACCTTTATTTGTCCATTTTAAGAGTATGCAAAAACAAGCCATTTAAATGAACTTTTTATGATTTAGAAAAAATTCTAAGCCCATTAAAATGGTCATAAGAAATGTATCAAATAAATTCATATTTCTAAAGGCAAGCCGTTTGTATCTAAAGGTTATATTCTCAGATAAAAAAAATTAAATTTAGTTAAACCAGATGGCTATCAAGATTATTGAATTGATCTCAGAAAGGAGCCAAAGTAGTTTTTTTAACAAAAGGAATTATCGTGGCTTTGGGCATTATTTCTGTATTTAGTAGCCTACACCTTCAGCATCCATCTACTCAAATGAACAGTACAGAGTAGAAATATATTCTTGTCTATAGCCTATTGCTCTTTTCGAGAGCAAATCGTAAGAAACTCGGTTTTTAGCAAGATAACACCAAAATCAATATCAGCAGACAGAATATAGAACGGTTTCATGATGAACCTATTGTTGATTTCCTGTGGCCGGTTTATTTTGCTGATATAAACAAAATTCAGAATGTTTGAAGAATTTAGGTTCAAAGAGTATATGCCAATAACAGCTATTTCTCTAATACTGAAGAATGAGGAAGTAGAAAAAGAAATATTGAATAATTTTTTAAAAAAAGTTTAAAGTTCTAAAAAAGTTTTGGTTGAACAATTTTTAGAAAATAAAGTATCTATTTAAAGAAATTTAATCTGGTGCTATAATTATTTTAAAAAAGCGGAAATGCTAATTTTTTGATAAAGAAGAAGCTACGCAAATAACTAAAAATTTAATGCTATTTTTTCACTTCTTTTAACTCTACATATTTTTTTCTCTAAATCCCCTCTTCGGAGCATTTGGATTCCACGAAGCATCTTCATCTTACAAGAGTTGTTGCAGTTGTTCTCTTGTATCAGTTTCGTTAATCAATTGTTGTTCCAGATTTTAGCATGTCCTAGGATAATAAGGCTGCCATCTGTCGTTGCCTAGAAAAAAACGCCATCTGTGTATTTGGTGAAGTGCTGAGGAATGTTGTTAACCTTTGATTCATACCCTTTTTTCCCAGGGGTTGCTGGCTAATTTTTTTATGATGTTATCCCCTTTTCCACGGAGACGGGCGATCAGGGATCTACTTGCATGTTGAAGCCACATATAATTTTGAAATTCGAAATACCATGGTCCTCTGCTAAGGAAGGAACCTTAGGGTACGTGGTTTTGTAACCAAGCACTTTAACCACTACACCACGCCACCATCAACTCTACATATTTTGGTACATTAAATTTTACGGTAGAAAATTTGACTTTCTAAAATAGAAAAACTAAGGTGGTCATAAAAATATGTAAATCAATTTAAGGTGCATGCTTTTCAAACAAGACCTTCCTTTGAAGTCCTCTGATGAGTTTGTATTACTTCATACGGAAGAAAGGTATACACCAAATACCAAATTGTTTATTTCGATTTATTATTAGTGAAAAAATCGATCGATGATTTAACTTTCTTATTATCATATTCTGAATCAGTATACCAACTGAGAGTAGTTAGTTTAAACTTTTCAAGAAGCTTTTGCAAAATTGTCCAATGTATAATTGTTAAGGACACTGCTAGAAGATCTAACACAATCTGTCTTAAAAAATGTTTTATACTGGACAATGATGCATTTGAAGGCATTGATCACATAAAATAATTTTGGAATTTAAAAATGAACTGAAATGAAATTTACTTTAAACAATCGAAGCCAAGAGAAAGATATTATTGCCTAAGGTAACGCATATTAAAATCTTATTTAGAAAAATTTTTGAATTGAAGTGCAAGTTTAGAATTGGGTCTTAGTTTTCTAAAGAAAGTAAGATGAGGTGATGACACACCATCATAATATTGAAGTTATCATTAAAATGGATCTTATACTGCAAAAAATGTGACAAAGGTAGGCCTACCAAGACAGTGTGGCTAATTGTTTGCCTAAGATAGTCCGCTTCACTAACACTATTGCTTGTTTCATTATTAGTGATATTCGTAAACCAAGTTGCAATATAGTTTTTAATTAGTATTTGTAAGTAAAAAAAATTTGTTAATCAAACTCTGCCAATGTTTTTTTCTGATTTACAACATCGTTATTCCAGTATCGATAGTGCAAAAAATCTCTATGAATTGGTTTTGCTCAAGTTCTTGCATGAGTCATGCTTATGACTGCTATAACTACCTTTAAGGACCAAGTAATATCCACAGGTGGAAAAGTCACTATAAATATAATCGAGCGTTTGTTTATAATTTAAGTTTTTTATATAATTGACATGCCTATTTTGTCTGAAGGTAGTAATATCGCTGAGTATTTAGCCTTTCCATCTACTCCTGTTACTAGGAGAAATGCAAAAAGCTGTATGAAACTTATGCCGAATAGATTTTTTTATGAATCTACAGTTTCCTCAAATTATTAGGCACTATAGGGCTTTAACAAAAATGTTCTACTTAATCAAGTATCAAATGTATGTAATTTCAATATTCAATATTTATGAGGAGAAAATTTTTTAGGGCGTCCACAGCCGCGAAGAATTTTTCTGGGATGTTAAAATTCTTCAATAAAGAGAAAAATATATCATTTGGTAGAAGTTCACAAAAATTACAAAATTCTAGGAACGGGATGCGAGATTTTTTCCATGAATATCTTATGCCATCTACATCTGTGACCAGATTTTTTCATACTGTTTGTTACCAGTTTTTAACTATTTGTTTATTTTATTTACAGCGTGATGTTCTTATACTGGAACCATCTGGTTCAGATATTTTAAGTTGTGTGTCTAAAGGAAAACATGAGGTAAGTCTTACAATATTTTATGAAAAGACTAAAGGAAAATTTTTTAAAGAGAAATAGAAAAACAATTCAAGCAATAATACAAAATTAATGAAATTAAAAACAAAAAAATTCTTTTAAATTTCTCTTACTTATTTTAATAGAAAAAAAAAACTATTGGCTTAACTAAAACTCATAGGTGCGTTTTGTTTTCCTTTCTCCCCTCTTTTTCCATTTTTGCTTTACGTTTCTTAAAATGAACCGTTTGGTATTTCGATTCTCTATTTTATCTCCATTTTGTATATTCTTGTTTACTTTTTTCGTTATTATTCTTTGTTTAAACGTGGCTTTTAAATTGCCTTGAAGAAGGTGGAATGTCGCAATCACATACGTGTTATACAACCGATGGACTCTGGGACACGTCTATATGTTTGTGGTACAAACGCCCACAATCCCAAAGACTACGTGATAAATGTAAGTATATAAGAGAATTGCAATAGCTCAGTATTTTTTTATATACACACATGTAGGTGTATGTGTGTTTGTGCTTTTTTAAGTAGTTAGTAAGTATATAAAAGAGCATTTATGTAGCATTTATGTAGCATTTATGTATAAGTATATAAAAGAGCATTTATGTATATTATGATTTTAATACCGGACCATCATAGAAAGTCCATGAATATCTGCAACTTTGTGGGTATTTAGAAAGGAAACAATGAAATATGTTGTAAAACGTAATCTCTACGTTTATTCAATTTAGCTTTATTTATTTTTTGCCAATTAATTATATATTATTTTATTTAATCTTCTAACAAAAACTTTAAAGTAGAATAATTTAAGATGTCTATAAAGTTGTTTAAATTTGAAATTATACTAAACTATTCTTGTTAGTTTTTTATTTAAAGAAGTCAAAATATGGCATTTTGTATGTTCTATAATATAAAACGCTTATGTTCATGCAATAGATTTTAGTATCCTCGACTTTACCACATCTGGTCTGCTGAAACTAAACGATAATGCGTTATTTGCTGAAGTTGATTGAAATCGTCTTGATGGCATATAACAGAACGCACTTGAAAAAATTTGCCGTTAATTCAATTACCAAGATTCGTGTATCCCACTTAAAATTATTACCACGAAATGTCTGTGGTATATTTCTGTTCATATTGAAACTCTAAGCAATCAGAGTTCAAGACTATGGGGAAAACACTACAGCCAAAGCTGTCCAATTTCTTGCTAAAGACTTTTAGAGCTAGTGATCTAACAAAAATTTGGGAATTTAGCACCAGTAACAGTATAATAATCATTAGATTTGCTAGATAAGGATAGTCATAAGAAATCTATTGTTAATGTCTAGAAACATAATTCGTTAATTATCACCAGAGAACCAGAGGATGTGCATTTTATATCACTCTGTATGCAGCTTTAAATCAAATTACGCTTTTAGGTTCAGGTTTCGAGATTATCAAAAAAGATGTTTGCCCAAAAATTTGTATTAATAAAAAAACGTTTACCTAATTATTTATTTTTGATATTTTCAATGTAGGTTAGGTTAGGTTAGGTTGATTGGAGGGGTGTGATAGCCCATGTCATACGACATACACTTAAGCCAGTGAAGGCTTGTTGTGCGCTCCCTATTTTCAATGTAAATATTCGGAAAAATATTTTTTTCATTCGCATATAGTTTGACAATCCCCCTCAACACTCATTAAAAATGTCAATCTATAGTGAACAAAATGAACTTTACTAAGAGGATACTCTTATTACATCTTTTGGATTAGGGGCTTTGATTGAGCTGGAATTAGCGACTTGAAAAACACACAGTAAAAGAACCGATAAGCTATTATTAAATAATATTCACTGCCAATATGCATAACGCCTGAGCGATAAGAATAAGGACTATTAATTATGTAACTTGCCTTAAAGTTACTATTTCGAAAGAATAGTAACTTTTTTGCTACTCAGTACGCTGCTTCCTTTGAAGATGTCTATACGTATTATACAATCGCTTGCGTTTTGGTAACATTTGCAAATATTAATTTAAGAAAAAAATTCGGTCATATACATCCAAGTTTAAGTAAATACTTGTAGACATGAAATTTTCAATACTATCTTGATTTGACTAATAAATCAATATCTAGGTTTCAAATTCTTAATTGGGCAGCTTACAAACACAATTCGTATTTTTTTTTTTTTTTTTTTTTTTTTTGGGAATCATACTAAGTCTTATAAAGTCGTCGTAAAAATCAAGCCCAAGAATTTCTTTAAAATGGCATATATTCTGAGCAATATTCTACATTAGCATTTTTCTTTTCCGAGTAAAGGGTAACAAGAAAATGATTTATTTTATTTTTTTGTATTATAAATAATCACACCCCCTCCCCCACAGCATTGCGTACTAAACTAAATTTCCGTTTACTCATGTGCCCTATACTTCCTTTTTTCGATTTGAAAAGGCAAATAGTTAAAAATTCCTTGTAGAAAAGAAAAAACGCCGTTAATTTTAAAAATTTTCGAAACTTCCACAATATAATTTTACGCTTTTTTAATTAGCCTTAAATTATCAATTAATTAAAACTTGCTGCAAGGCCCAACGAAGAAAAAAATATATAAAGTTTCCTATACAAATTTTTATTTCAAATAAAAAGCATGACCATGAACAGACAACAATATTAACAGGCACAAAAAGTAAAAAAGTAAAGTCTAAAAGTAAAAAATTCTCATTGCTGTAGAAATTTAAAGAAATATATATTTTATTAAAACAATTGTTGTAATTCTCCTTAAATCAAAAATAAAAGCAAAGAAAGGTTGCTTTGCAATTTAAATGTCACTGCTGTAAGTCCTTCAAGTGTAAAGGAAAAAAAAATACGACAGGAAAGAAGCATTAAAAATCTAGAGCAAAACTAAAAATAAAAAAATAAAATGCAAAAAAAAATCCTTAAATTAAAATAGACCTTTAGGTTACACACTTCTCGTTGTTCTAAATGCCAAGGTTAGCTTAATCTTAAGATATAATTTTGTTATTTCTTCTTTCCTTGTTATTTTGTAAATTTTTTGTCTGCCTTTTCTAGTAAATAATATGATTATCGTCATTTTTTTATTTTTTCTTACATCTTCGTTATTGCTTGCCATTTGGTAATTGTATTTGACTGCGTGACCCAAACGTAACTGTAGGCAAACTTAACACATTTACCCAGATCTGAGTACGTGCCCGGCATCGGCCTAGGCATTGGCAAATGTCCTTATGATCCAGCTGACAATTCAACGGCAGTTTATGTAGAGAAGGGTAATCCCTTTGGCCTGCCAGCTTTGGTAAGTATTAAATTGTTGATTAGATGAGAGATGACACAAACTAAATATAAATTGATATAGAGTCATATTATTTAATAATGAAAATAAAATTTTAAGATTAAAATAATCTATTTATTTAACCCATTTCAAGACTTACTGTCTTATTCATGAAAAATATTTCCGACTTATGAAATGTTTATAAAATGACTTTTAAATATAATAAAAATAATTTCTATGAATATTATCGTTTGAATTTAAAAAGAAAAATCTATTGATGCTACGTTGGAAAAGAAATTGAATTGAATAAAAATTTATTTATATTAGATCTTAAAAAAAATTAATATAAATCGAAAAGTCAGATAACACAGTCCAAGAAAATGTAGATTTAAATTATGCAACACCATCTTAATACATGGTGGCTCAATATTAATATCACACTTTGAAATGGCTGCCTTTCTTTCAAATGTCACTAAATTTTACTCTCTTTGACAATTTACTATGTAGATATATAAATCTCCATAGTTCTTAATAAACCATGGGTCAGTAAATAGCGCAAGGCCGTGATAGTATTGTTTTTGCGTATTGTACAAATTTTCAGTCTGGTGTTTTAACGCAACGTAAATTTCGTCGTCGCTTTCCTCGACGTGATTCTCCATGTACTCGAACAATTGATCATTTGATCGCTTCATGCAAACTGGGTCCACTACAGATGTTGCAAGAATTGACCGGCATCGTCTTGCTCTTTTGGTCGAGAGCATCAATGCTGTTACCGACAACGTCTTTTGATGAAAGATTATAATCTTTCATCAAAATTCATTGCAACGAACATCTGCTGATGCCTAATTGTGTGCATTTTCATCCCATTAATAACCGTGGATTCTCTCTGACATTACCGGTAACAGCACCGATGCTCTCGATGTTCCTCAATAATTGCTGCCTGATGACCTTCGAACAACGTTGATTTTTTGCCATACTATTTTTAACTTGATGCAAGTAGCAGATGATTTCGTATCAAAAATCATAATGAGGGACGAAGCCATTTTTACTTAACACCATTTAATGTTAACAAACAAAATTTGCGTTTCTGGGGCACTTAAACCCCACATCAAATCCCTATAGAGTCCTTGCATTCGCTCAAGTGATTGTTGGGTGCGACATTTTCAGTGAAAAGTGCCTGGCAGATGATAAAGGAGCTTCTTTACAGCAAGATGCTGTATTGTGCCTCGGAGCAATCATTCATACAGTTCAGGAAATGATGGAGATTGTGAGACAATAATTTCCCTCTTTGGAGAATTGAACTTGACTTCCAGATCGTTAGATCTAACAGCAACAGACTTCTTCCTTTCAAGCTTTTCAAAATCTTGTGCTTACCACAATAAATCATGGACCTTGCAAGTCTTGAAAGCAAACATTAAAGAAAAAATCTCCAATTTTAAGTCAGATGTTTTAAAAGCAACAATTCAAAATGATGTAAAACGAGGCCATTATGCATCAACTCGGGACGTGGCCATTCTAGCGATAAAATTTTTTTCATTGATGTCATAAACTTTAAATATTTCATTTCTAGCAAAATGGCAGCCAGTTAAAATTATGGCATTATTTTACGTTATCTTGTATATATATTTGAAAGTAACACTTTAAGAATAGTCGAAAATGTTATTAATCGATTTAAATAAGAAAGCCTTTTTAGCTTAAAAAAAGATAATGGATTTTTTGGCTATAAAATTCTTTGCTTCTTATAATTTTTGTTTTCCTTTTATAATTTTTAAGAAAAAAATTATTTTCTTTCTTTTGTACATTAAAAAAGTCATCTTATTTGAAATAATTTTCCTTCGTAATTAAAACTTGAAAACATGGACTTGAATATTATCAATATCAAAATTTAACTAATAAACAACATCTTAATAGGACTTGTAAGCCATAATTTTTTAAATCACATGAGAAAATGAATATATAATATATGAAGAACATAATTATAAAATATTAAAAATTTCTTATTAGGTCACATGTAAGATTTTGTAATAAAAAAAGAGAAGAATGTGAGTTATTGCTTGATCTAAAAAACAAATTTTTAAAATTATTGCTATTTTGTTAACGATATCCTTATAAGTTTCACTTTGGAGGAATGACTTAAAAATAAGGCTCTTAATGCAAATTCTTTTATAAAAGGCTTAAACGGCTTACAATTTAATTAAGAAAAATACGTCTTAAACGTTTTAATTAAAAACATATTATAAATATTGCTCAAAGATTTTATGCACATAAAATTTCAAGTAGCGAACCAAGAACTTTTCTTACTATTTATCATAAAACTTTTCCATATGGAAGGGGTTAAATAAATATTTATTTCATTATACATCGATTATTCATTTGTTCAATTCCCTTTTTAATTTCCATATTTTTGTTTTATTTTCTATTTTTATAACAGTATTCAGGCACAAATGCTGAATTTACCAAAGCTGATTCAGTTATATTCCGTTCAGATTTATATAATATGACATCCGGCCATAAGGCACATAATTTTAAAAGGACTGTTAAATACGATTCCAAGTGGTTGGACAGTAAGTTGAAATAACTAAATCACATGCTATAAAAAAACAACTCAATATACATAAAAAAATATTTAAACAAAGTTTTAAACAAAAACTTACATACAATTCCTTATCTTTTATCTTTCTTTGTTATCAATTTATCCTTTATAGAGCCGAATTTCGTGGGATCCTTTGACATTGGTGACTATGTGTATTTCTTCTTTCGTGAACACGCTGTCGAATATATCAATTGTGGCAAAGCCATTTATTCACGTATTGCACGAGTGTGCAAAAATGATCGTGGCGGCAAATATATGACCGGACAAAATTGGGCAACATACTTAAAGGCACGCATCAACTGCAGTATATCAAGTGAATTTCCTTTCTATTTTAATGAAATACAGTCGGTATACAAGATGCCATACGATGATACAAAATTCTATGCTACATTTACCACAAATACACACGGCATCGTGGGCTCAGCTGTATGCAGTTACGACATACGCGACATAAATGCTGCTTTTGAAGGTAAGACTAAAAAAAATATAAAGTACCATCTAAATTACTTGAATTAAAATAGAATTTAAGTGTAAAAAAGAAATGGGAAAAAGCTAATGGGAATAAATTCTAAAGGACATCTAAAGCCATAAGGTGTACAGACACGAGGATAGTCTAAGAAAAGACTACTGTATAAATTTTAATTAATATTATAAATATTTTTTGTGGTAATGATCTCTAATTAATGCAATTATAAATTAAATGATTCAGTCATAGTGTAGTGTATACACTACAGTGTAGTGCATAGTGTAGTGAATTTTAAGCTCCTGTGCAACTACCACATTAATCCCAAATTAATTAGAAATTTTTTAAGAAATAAACTTAAAAGGAAATTGCAGACAGGGATCTTAGGGAATATTTGCTTGTGGAACATATTTTTACTTAACTACACTATTGCAACTAATACGACAATGCAAGGAATACAACAATACGATTGGCTTGTGAATTTAGGAGTTAATTATAAACTTCAATTCGTTCAAATAATAATCTTGTATTTTTGAGAACCTTAAAAAATGGGCTGAATTAAACGTACATATATATACGAGTATCAGTCACAAACTACTTGTTTTCGTGTTGTAGAAGCAAAATAATCTTCCCTTATACTAAATAGAAGGAATTATCACCATCAACTTTGTGATTAGTCGTGCTAATTTAAATATTTCATTAAAATTTTTATTCAAAAAAAGTTTGTTTAATCAAAAGTACACAAATAAATATTAAAAAGCATGAGTGCCATAAATATATATTTTTGTTGTATGAAGATTTGAACGTAAAAATAAAATTTCTTTTTATATGCCAGTACTATTTTAGAACCCGCCTCGTTATGCTGTGCCAGCTGAACTGAATGTTAAATTTCTAGTGCAGATGTAAATGTGTATAAGAACGACGGCAATGTATGTGTGTGTATGAGTGCACATAGAAGAAAATTTGTTACGATTTATTGTATGTGCTATAAATTCTTAAAGTGAAGTTTTTATTTTCGAAAATGTTTTCCTTCCTTTTTTTAGAAGAAACTAAAGTTGTTTTTTTTCTTGTTCTTCTTTCTTCGTTGTGTATGTGGCACAAGAAAGTATATTTACCTGCATATGCAGCCACCTTCATGCACATATGGCTTCAAGTTTAATAGCTTGTATGTGTTAGTAAATGGTATTAAGAAATATGTTGGTATATTTATATTCCTCTTTTCTCCTTAAGTTGGTTTTTACCAAATCGTTGAACCGTACTACTGTCGCACTAAGAAAATGTGAAATTATTTTAAACGAAAAAATTGCGTAAAACTTTTTGACAAAGTTAAAAGTTAATGTTCACAAAATCTTCAGCACACATAAAAAGTCGGCAAAGTTTTCTCTTTTAATGCTTTTTAAACTAAAATTAAATTCTAAGCAGCTTAATAGTAGAAAATTTAATTTCATAGAAACAAAATGGTACAATAAAAAGCAATAAGGATGAAGAAATAAAGAAAAATTATGTATAAAAGCTGGCTATTTATTAAAACAAGGGAGTATTTCCTATTTATCAATGTTTTGGGATTTTGAATTTTGGTTGAAGAACACATTTTATGAATTTTTGGTTTTAAATACAAACACTAATGTAAGAGTTTTCGCTAAAATATATACTTTTAAACTTTTTAGTTGTAGTGAAGAATTGAAAAAATTACTGTCTTTCAAGGCACAATGTGCCAACATTTTCACAAAACATAAAAACATTCCAGATCTTCTGACCTAAATCACCTTGAGTGCTGCGGTGATAGAAAATTGTTTTAATGGATTACTATGAGTCAATATATTAATTGCAGGTATTTTATCAACTAAATCTTCTTAGACATTCACTGGCTTGTTGTTACTACAATAGAATATGCTCCATGAAGTCAACGTATTTGTTTTAATAATCATCAGGTCTTCGTGTACAACATGTCTTTCTCATATAGTCAATTAGTAATTGAAATTCTCTTAAAAAAATTTGATTTAAATAATATTTCAAACATACCATCACTTGTGTACTCTCTGCCACATTCAATATGAGGATGCTCAAATCCAAAAATCTATCCCTATGACCTTTTTAAAGCAATCATTGTGCATTTTCTTTGCTGGTGTACCCTTTATTGTAGCTATTACACATTCGGGTACTTGTTATCAGGATTGGAGAATAGTGTTGGACGCTTATATCAAGATATTTTACTCATATGCGAGGTGCAACTTTTCTATTTTGTAATACCCGCCTCATTTACGGCTTCAGATTTATTTATTAAAGTTATAAAAGTTGGTAGAATTTTGGTGTTTTCAACGATTTTCTGCTCTTATATTATGCTGGCAGTGCTCACTCACGTATGTTTGTTAGTGATTTTTAGGTTTATTATTCACCACAATTACACTGTGTGTAATTTTTTAAGTCGTGGCAAAATAACCATATACGGACACCACTACGTGATAAAAGACTAAAAAAAAGACCCGTGTCTCCCAATTTTTCCCAAAGTCATGCACTTTTTTTATGGGCCGCCAAAGATTTGGGGCCTCGGTATCATTTTCGCAAAAAAGTGATCATTTTCTCGGGCTCATATCTTGCAAACCGTTCCGAATTTCGATTTACTCTCTGAGCAAACTTGTAGCTCTTGTCATAAAGAACAAAAATTGCGAATATATAAAATCAAAAAAACTTCACCTTCCAGATAAAAATCGCAAAAAACTTAAAAAAATTAGATTTTTTACCTTTTTCTCTTGTTCAGGTCCATAGGTAGCAAACCGTTCAAAATTCAAGGACACAATCAACTACAAAAATTTACCTAAGATCTCAATAAACAAATTTCTGCAAATTTCTGTTAACAAAACTGAAGAGTTCTCCGAGGAGGCGTAGCTTTTTAAAATTGGTTTGATAAGAAATTCATTACAGAAAGAGCTCAAGGATGACTCAGATTTATTAACAGCAGTGCTTCTAGGATTAGACTACTATGAAGCCAAACTTTTGAATATTGAAGAGCAAGTGTCTTTTTTTAAATAAAAATCACTATCATCGGTCTATATTTGTTGAATAATGATCATTTCTTTTGTTAGTTAAGAAATATTTTGTCATGAGGAAAAGTTTTAAAAGTCAAACAGGAAAAGTTTAACTTGAATTCCAATCTAAACAGTACAATATACTAGAACTATTTTTTTTTACTTAAGAGTATTGCAATGTGATAAATTATTTCTTAACTAAAACACTCTGCAAACATTGACCTACTAAGGAATCAATAGTACAATTTAATGAATTCCACTACATACAAAAAAATCATTTTATTTTTGTACACACTTCCTATATCATTAGAACATGATGCTCAAGAAATATATTCAAGAATGAAATATTGGCGAAAAATGTAAATCAAACGAAATACGCATCATGAGGTGTGCAAAAAGTGTCCAATACTTTACTAATGGTTTAATCTGATGATGTTCACAGCAAAGAGTGAAACCAAAGCACTATTTTCGATTTTATATGCCTAAAACTGAGAGATCTGTAGTACGACTACTCACACAATACAAGAGAGTCTTAATCCCTTCAAGTAGTTACATAAAATCTTTTATAAAAGATTAAGTAATAAAACTGACTCAAAGGATAAATCAAATAATTTTTTAATAAATCGAGCCAAAACGGTGTCACACATACGATAAGTATGAATTTTCCTGAACCAAGTATAGAATGATTAGGTCAAGAAAGGGTACGTCAAGCGATAAGCGAATGTCTCAGACTAAAACACTCCTAGACTCAAGTACTTATAAGTATAAAAAAGGGAGGTTTGATAGGACTGGATTGGTTTGCTTTTATGAGGGTGATTTGTCCGTTCGGTGCACGTTTATCATATACCCAATCTATAATCCAAGCTCTTTTTTAATGTTTGTTTTCAACATGGTCTTCCAGTTCATTGAATGTTTAGAAACAGAAGCTTTCACTTCCTCAGCAACAGCAATATTTCATATATCATACCATAACATCAATATATTAATGAATTTATTTCGAGATCTTTTACACTTTTATTCAAGATCCATTGTTATTCAAACTGAGGATCACCCTTTGTGAAACGAAACAGAAATTCGTTAAATATTTTTATTAACAAAAACAAATTTGAGTTTTTATTGTTGTTTAAGCACAATTTCTATTAAAAGTAAAAAGAAAAACCTTTAATTCAAAACAACTTTGTCTATTCTGTGTAACAAGGCTTTAGTGTGTAATCAGCAAAAGTTCAAGGATGGAAAATAATAATATCAAACAGTAAGAATTTGGTGAAAAACTCAGAATTAAAGCCCTGCTTTTAACTTATTTTTACCTTAAAAACCATATTGGGGCTCGCAAAATCTGATGGAATTGATTCGATTGAACAGCCAGCCAGCTTAAGCATCAGTTAGATCTATGACACCAATTTTTTGTTGCCAATCCCATTGCTAAAAAGTTTCCTTTCAGACGACTAAAGCAACGCAATGCATATTGTTTCCATACAGCACGTCGACAAAAGTTTAAAAGCTGCAATCAATTGATATGATTTCACAAAGCGATTTTGAACTTTACGTTTAATGCGAAAAATGAGTACATTTATCTATTTGAACAAAAAATGGGATACATTTGTTGTATTTTTACCATTTATCAAAGAACTCAAAGTAAATTAGCAAAGCACATAGAAATAAAAATTGATAAACACACATTTTCATGCGTTGTGGTTGGACCATCCTTTATATGTACGTATAACATTTGTACTGTAAAATGAAATTGCAGATGTAAATGTATTTTTGTATTTTAAAATGTGTTTTTATAGTATTTATTTCTTCGTGTGTTAAAAGTCAAACAAAAACAACACGTTTTATGTTAAAAACACGTGACATTTACACATGTTTTTTCTTTGATAGAAAAGAAAAAAAAATTAAAAAATCCCGAAAAACAGTTTCATGTATGATTTCAAAAACATTTTTTATATATACATATTATGTACACATATGTACATATATTATATTTTATCCATTATATTTTGCATCCATAAGAACAACTTTTACTGTGCCTTATATGCATGTGCGAACAAGCACTTCATGTCACATTTGCACGATTCCATGAAATAAAATAAAAAACAATAAAAAAAAATCTGTAAAGAAACGTATATAAATGCATTATTTTGCATAAAAATTAAAGAAAAATAAATATAATAAATATAATTCTTTTTAACACACACTAACTCACACAATCAGGAACATATATACGGAGTATATGTATATGTATATACTTATGTGTACACGACTATATGAAGCATCTACTAACCTCAAGAAAACAATATTTTCATAAATATTTTTCATTTTTTTAATTCCCCAGCGGAAATGGAAAGCATTGTATGCGGTATAAAGCAATGGGGAAAAATTATAGTTTTATATATGTACATATGTATACACGCTGCATACTCAAAAGAATTTAAATACGATGTTATGCCCCATAATAGCTCATAGTTTTAATATACTTACGTACATATATAAAAGTGAATGAAAATACAAAGCGTTGTGCTACAATTTCGTAAAACGTTTGGAATTTACAATGCAATAAGTATTTTATTTGTCTACATATATGGAAAAAAGGATGTCCCCGAATACATGCTACTAATATCAACCTTCAATAAGAAGAATATTCCTAATGTTATATTAACTACTAAAAAAACCTCACATCTCTCAACACTTATCAAGATGATGATAAGTGTTGAGATGATACATACATCAGCCAGATCTGAACTCACTATCCGACGATTCGACATGCCGCAATCTCAAAAGTGCTAGGGACAAATCCTTCTCTGTCGATATTCCCAGTAAAAGTTACTTGAGGAAAAGAACTGTGATGCAGTTTGAGTCTTTATTAACAGCTCAAACTTCTTCTCCCGGTCTCACCCAGATTATCCGACATCGCCACAGTATTTCAAAACAAAAGTAAGAAAATAATTAAGGGAATTTTTGTTTGTTTGTTTTTGCTGAAACGTATTTAACCTTTGACCATGCTAGAGCAACATTATATCAGGATATTATAATTTCTAGGGCTCGAAGGCATCTAGAGCAGCGAGATGGCTGATGACTATGTAAGCAAGACTTGGCAAACTAACAAAGGTATATCCTTATTCCGTTGGTCGAGCTTTCAAATGGTGTTAAACTGTGGGAGCTGACAAAAACGGTACTCAGATGGTCTTCAATTACCACTTGTAGACCACTCCTGACACTGACCTAGAGTTTAACTGATAATGATAGGACTGACTATTTTCTAATGGCTGGAAGCACTATTGGCGGGCGTTATAACGGGTGACATTATGACTGAGCGTACACCGAAATGTTAAGTTTTTGGCTAAGATGGCCAATGCAGAAATTCCTGGCTCTGTGGCAGTTTAGGTATAGAAATCTTGCAATTGACTACCCTATTGGACTCTATAAAAGTTTCTTTTAGAGAATATGTTTGTTCCTTTGGACATCACAATGGGCCTTATGCCCTCCGAGTGTAGCCACAATTCCTCCATGCGGGCTGATCTGCCAATCTAACGTAATTTTCGGGGTAAATAAAAAGCAACTCTTCCAACAAATTTTTAACAAGAATATCTATGAGACAATTAGGTAATCAAAGAAGAATGAAAAATCTAAAAAAAGACACAGAACTTAGCAAATCCAGTCGACAAAAATTCTACGAGTAATTAAAAAAATCGACAACATTATCTCTCGAATATATTAATGGATTCAGATAAAAAATATAGCATTCAGAGCTTCAACTGAATTTCTAAACCCAATTTGACAAAAATTTGCAACGCTATTGAAAAGAAATATTTCCGCTTATAATGTTTGTCGACGTCGACGTTACACCAAGTCGACATCAATATATTGGAGAGGATATTACTACTACTATGGCTTATACAATGACAATTGGCCATCAGTATTAGTTAATTATTGGCTACAAGGAGTTCAGAACTGCTATCTTTTTTACCGTCGACTTTATGTGACGTCGACAATCATAATAAGGGGTACTGTTTCGGAAATTCTCAACGATATCCTTCGTATCGATTTGGGTAACGTTGACACTAATTGAAACTGTTTTTATGGCTAGAAGATGATTAGACTTTAAATTCCATTTAAGCGGTAGTTTAAATTTTTTTTTAAAATTAATGTTTTTCGTAAGATCTACTGTTGTCACATCGCAATATATCACATGAAATCGATTTGTATTCAGACATGCAGGCACATACATACAAACAGCCATACGAAAATCATTGTGAAAATTAATATATCTAATTAAAATTAGATTTTATTGTATCGAGCAGAAATTTCGAACTGAAACGTATATTTTAAAACTATCCTCGTGCATATTAATGCATACAAATTCCATTCAAATTATAATTTATTTTAGATTTTAAGCCAAACAACAAATAAAAATTAAATAGAAGCACTGATTTGAATTTGAAATACAAGTCTGGAATACAAATTTAAAGGAATATTATAAATTTATATAACTTTTAATTTTGAACTATAAATATAAGCAAACTATTTTTAGGTTTGAAAGTATATAAAAACTCTTTAAATTATTAATACTAATACAGAAAATCAAAAGTTTGTTGTATGCATTTTGCGAAAGCTCTAATTGTTTCTAACGATTAGTTGGGGAGAATATCCCAAATAATGAATTTTCAATATTAAGTATTAATATTAATATTTTAAAATTTTCCTTTTCTATTTAGGCCGATTTAAGGAGCAAGCATCATCCAATTCTGCCTGGTTGCCCGTCCTAAGCAATAGAGTGCCTGAGCCAAGACCCGGCACATGTGTTAATGATACCTCTGCCCTGCCCGATCCGGTTCTGAATTTCATACGCAAATATCCTTTAATGGATAAAGCAATCGATCATGAATTTGGCAATCCAGTATTTTATAAACGTGATATTATCTTGACCAAATTGGTTGTGGACAAGTAAGTAGTTTTTGACGATTTCTTTATTTTTTACATTTCATCTTGTCTTCTGCTTCCACAAAACTCATTTATTTCTCTTTCATTTTGCGCCCGTTCAACACTCTGTTGTTGTCGGTTCCTGCTGCAAGCATGAGTTTTATAAACGACTTTTTTGTGGTTAAGAATTTAAAATATTTTTTGAGTCTTTTTAACTACATGGAGGAAGAAAAAGAAAAAAAGAGAAATATTTATGGTATATTGGTTTATACAATGACTTGTGTTGTATAAAGGAAAAATAAACAGCAGCAGCAGCAGGAGCCAGAGCATCAACTACATACACAATTGTAGTAGGATCTTGTATGGTTTATTGGTTTTTCTGTAATGTTGCCAAAAACAAAAGTTTATGCCACACAAAAATATTCTCGGAACAAACAGAAAACAACGTTTAAAATAAAAACAAAACGGGCAATGCAATTGTAATCAAAAAATAACCAAGTGAGCAGAAGATATGAATTTTAGGTTACATTTTTTAAACAAAAACAACAACGTTACACAAGTTGTACTTAAGAAAAGGGAATATGGGGAATTGGGTTGTAAATAATTACTGTTGGGAATAATAATTTGGAAGATTATAAGATAAAATGCCATAGCTGCTGCTTTTAAATATACGACTGATTAAAGATGTTAAAAAAGCAACCGATTCTTTTTTTGTTCATTAAAGAAAACTTTTACGATAGAAATTTTTTAATGAAAATTATGTACTTCTAGATAATAGGTAAACATACACTTTTATCTTGATACACAGGAAAATCTATATCCGTAACACTAACTGGCTTCAATTGTTGAATTCGATTCTATGGCACAAATGTGCTGATCATATTATATGTATATACAAACCAAAAAAAATTACAACACGGTAGAGTCTACAGAATCATATTTTTCTTAAATTTTACTCCTATTAATGCCGATATCCTCTTCATGTTATTTTCTGCGAATATTTTTTTGGTCAGCATATATTTAAAAATTATATATGACATCTCTAATGACAATATCTAACTATTGGGGCAGTCATTATACAAAATCAGCTTTCGCTAGTCAGACGAATGACTTTTAAACATCAGACAACGAAAAGCGATCAATTATATGAATTTAAATAACAATTTATATTTTCTTTCCATTTATCCGTAAAATCTAATAAAATTCTAAAACTCTATCGGTTAATCGTCAATCGACGGTTAATTTTGCTCGGTTAACCGATTTAAAAAATGTTCTATATTTTTTGGGACTAGGGTAATTGTTTGGCTAACGCTGCCGCCCTATAAAATGAAAATAACACCAACCATGTATAAGCGAGTGATGAACTTTTGATAAAAATTATTACTTGTTTGGGTCAACCTGTCGGTATCTAGATATAGATGCGATATAAAGTACCAGACACTTTCTATAGCATTGAGAAACCTGATTAGGTCACCAAAAATAATCTCAAGTTACCCGGAAGCATAATCAACTAATGCTTGTTCTAAACGTATAAGTGTGTCTCTTAAAGTAACTTTTTGGCCATTCACATAGAAAATCAAAAACTATATTTCCGTATATATCGCACCAAGGCCAGGACATATTATATTATTTGATACTTATTTTAGTATTTTATTGAACTCAATGCATATATATGCTACGGCCATCACTTAAGTGTATTTCTGGAGATATAGCATTAGTGAATTCTGTATGTTAAATAACTAATAAGGGTTAGAGTGTAAACCTCCGAATTTTATATATTCCCCTGATATAGGGAATTTTTGTTCATAACAAATAGCTTTTACGTCTCCAGCAGTATAGGTATTTCATAAAATAACGAAAGTAACGAAAATTTTGTAGATTTCATTTTCCCATAAAACATGGTCTGCATGCACATTTCTTCCGGTAAGATTCTAAACCGTTAAAATAAAAATTTCATAAAAAACTACATTGTGCCCTGCCATGTAGTTCTTTACAACCAAACTCTGTGTGGTTTTCATGGTAGTTTAATGCGCGTAAACTGTCAAGTCTAGTTCCTATGAATTGGAGTACTACCCTGATACCGCAAGGTATCTTTAGAAATCATTAAGCCTTACTCCGATACTTCATCCAGTAATTGTTGTGTTTTTATTGCCATGACACGATATTTGCAAAGAAGGTGAGAGACTGTTTCATCTTTTATTATATTCTTGCAGCTACAGTAGTGGCCATTAAAGGATAGTGGTAGTATTTATAACAACCAGTGACCCATTAATACTGACGACAATCTCCATATGTTCTTATGGCTGTGGCTTTTGAGTTGCATTGTGCGTTTCATGTTCTAGAAGGGCCACATCACCCAGGCGATCCTGCATGTGTCGAGATTGTAGGACTGAACTCTACTATATTAAATTTCTCTTTTATATCAGATTATACCCTCAAATCGAAAATAAAATAATTCAGGAAGTCGAGCCTGCAAAAAAACTTTAAGGTTAAAAAAAATAAAAACATCAAGAGAATAGGAAACTTCTATAGATTTACTTTTTTGAGATATATAAATCTATCGTTATAAAATTATAAAATCTGTATTTTGACGTTTCGAATAGATAAAATCTCTAAACTTTGATAATTCTGAAAATCTCGCAACGGTGATACCAACTGTATATTTAGAAGGTTGTCCCAGGACTGATGCATATGTCGTTACCTCTTGATTCACATTTTTCATATTTCAATATAATTATTGGCATTTTGCTAAGCGGCACTAATAATTATAATTAAAAATAACGGGCCTCAGATGCAAAATTTTACATATAAATAAATTTTATATCCTGAAATATTTCAACTCCTCTATTGCTTTCTCTGCAATTTATTTTCAAGTTATTTGCTGGTTTACGGTTGGTATTTAAATACTTGACCCTTTTATTTAATGTGTTGTTTCTCTATTTCTCTTATTCTCTCCCCGGTTTTTGTTTTGATAAAAATCCTTCTTGACCAAGTTCATTTAAGAAAAGATTATTTTTTTGCTGACGATTTTTTTTCTACTGGATTTCTTTTTACAGTCGTTGAGACTAATGTTAATGGTTCTTAGGGTAATGTTTTTTAAATAACCAAAAATTACTGTAATTTTTAGAATGTTTTTTCTATGCTGCTTTCTGTCCTTTACAAGTTTAAGTTTTTCTTGTCCTTCCTTTTTTATTAACAGAAATAACAAGGAAAAAAGATACGGAAGCTCCAGTGGAACAAGAGAATTTTTTTTTTATTTTTTTTAAGCAAATAAATTCAAGAAGACTTAAATTTACAAGAATTTGGGTTTTATTTTAAAAGCCAAAGGGTAAAAGAGAAACGCACAAGTGCTGGATGAAATTAACAGCTTTGAATGAAAAACAAAAAGTTCTTAAATCAAACTTAACAAATACGATAAATGACAAAAGAGTTTCGTTTTATTTGTAATAAAATTGACTTGAAGGGAAATCAAAAACGGAAATTTCAAAGTAAAAACTGTTTTACGTAGAAAAAGGGTTTAATAAATTATTTGAGGGAAAAAAATTTCAATTAAATCAAAACTTTTTATTTTGTCTTATTATTTACAGAATACGCATTGATAAGCTGAATCAGGAATATTTGGTGTATTTCATTGGCACTGCCACTGGCAACATTTATAAAATTGTACAATTTATACGCTACGGGCGCCGCCACTCAAATCTCTTGGATATCTTGGATGTGGCCAACAATGAGCCAATACGTGAGATGGGCATTAGTCAAAAGACCGGCTCCTTGTATTTGGCTACAGATCATGTGGTTAAACAAATCGATTTGGCAATGTGTGTAAGACGTTATGACTCCTGCTTCCGTTGTGTTTCCGATCCCTATTGCGGTTGGGATAAAGATGCTGGCACTTGCAAGCCATATCAATTGGGCTTACTGCAGGTAAATACCAACAATAAAAGACATTTAACATATTCTTTTATATAATACGAGTACGTTCAAGTACAATTGTAAAAAAAAATCGTTACATATTATTTTGTATTATTTATTTTCTTCACTATTTTATTTGCAGGATGTTGCCAATGAAACATCCGGTATATGCGATACTAGTGTCTTAAAGAAACGTATAACCGCTTCATATGGCCAAACGTTACACTTGTCGTGTTTTGTTAAGGTGCCAGAAGTTCTGAAACAAAAAACAGTTAGATGGTATCATCATTCAACAGAAAAAGGACGGTAAGTCGCTGCCATTGTAACGTCAAATAAAATATTTTGTTTATTAGCAAAGATTACAAAAAATAAGACACAATGAAGTCAAATTTTTTTTCCAAATCTTAATTTAAAGTGCAGAAATAAATTTTTTTCATAATATTTGGATAAATTAATTGTAGTCGTCTTATGACAGACTTTTCTCTTCAACTCATGCAAGATAAAATAATTATAAGATGGTCTTGGAAAACAGTTGTATTACATGCATATTGTTTTAATGATGATGTTAAATGTTAAGAAATTAATTAATTAGTGTAATATAATCTTACGAATCCCTGGATAAAGTCAACAAAAAATTCACGAAACGTCGGGAAAATATGAAATAAATAACTTTTTAAATTTATTGTCATAAAAACATACTAGGGCTGATTAGCTAAAATAAAAACAGGAAAATAACTTAATAAAATAAATTAGTTATCGCAAATAAAATCTCAATTATGGCATAATTATCGTGCAACAGTCCAAATCGACATGTTAATGAATTCGAATGTAAAGATATAGTCACTGATTAATATTAAATTAATATTAAATTAATTAAGTTTATAAAACAAACTTTGACATCTACACACTTTTTTCTTTTGTGTACTCGTTATTCTCTAGGAGATAAAAATGATATAATTTTCTGATACATATTTTAATAAATAAAAACAGCTTAAGACTTAACAATTATAAATTATACTAGTATTTCATAATTTTACTTGTCGGTATTCAAATATTATGCATTTTTGCCATTCACTAATCTTTTTACTGTCTTATAAAGATTTGCTAACTTTATTTTAAATTTTGAAGTAACAAGCTTTACGAGGACTTCCACAATAAAATCTTGATGAAAGAGAAGTTCGTATAAGCACTCCTATAAATCAGGAAATTTTATTTAATATGCAGTATTAAATCGGTTAAAATAATATTTGCTGGTTGCAATATTTATAAATTTAGATTTAAAATATTTATAAATTTAAAATTAAAAGAGTTTCATAACGGATATAAATTGTTTATTTTGCTATTTATTTACAAGCATTCTGAGCCAACTATGAATATATATTTGCAATATTCACATACGATAGAGAATCCTCATATTGTTCTCGAATGATTTGGCATTAACACACTTGTTCAAATGTTTTAAAGCTGCTTTAAGTTGGTTTATTTAATTATTTCACCAATTTAATACAATATGTTAAATTAATTCCAAAATACTCTTAATAAGTCTTTATTTTCTAATAATGGCACAAAATTATTCGTAGATAATAAAAAATCTATTCTAATAATACTATTCATACAATTTAGCGTAGCACGTTACGAAAACTTAACTAATAACATGTGTAGATACACAAGATAAATTATTGTATCTCAGGGAAGTGAAAGGTATACAAACATTTATCAATTCAAAGTTCACTGATATGTTGGTTTAGCGCCTAATGAAATGTCGGTATATGACCAGCTAAAGCCACAGTAAACAAATTTGGAAAGTTAATTAATATAAAAAAGTATTTTTTTGGGTTCTACTGACTTCAATTTCTTATATAACTTTTTATACCAAATATAAATTATCGCCATGATTCAGCAAAAACTTCTTAACAATTTACAAAATCTTATTTGTCACACAATATTTGGGTATTGTAAATTTCCCTATAACAAATCAAAAATATAAATATGAATAATAAATTGCTTTTTAAATACTTGACAGCCAAGGGTGACATTTTGAGTAACTGTAACAAATTAATTTCTAATCTAAAATACAATATAAGAACAAAATTACAGAGCAATTGAGTTCTCACAACCACCCTAAAAACACTTGTGTACCATCGCCATATATTACAAACATATTTGAACATTGGCATACGAACATATGCATAATCGAACAACTCCCCCAAGCATATGCAAATATTTTTTACATATTCCTTGACACTCTATTAACAAACACATGCACAAACAGAAGCAAGAATAATGATTACGTTTTAATATTAAAATAATAAATCCTTCAGCAAAGGAAGAAGAAGTTGTATAAAATTAAAAAAATATATATTATTTTGTCATTGATATCAAATAAATGCTTCAGATTTCTTAAGCTCAGTCAAGTGTATTAAGGAGACGTTTGTGTAGTTGTACTCGTACTGGTAATCAACCAGTAAAACTCACCCTTATTGTTTATGAACTGGAAATTTGTTTTAATTTTTTTCTTTTTGCTATTCTTTCTTTTGCTTTTTCTTATCTTTGTACCATCTTTCTCTATTATTAAATTAATAGGTTATGCTACGATTTTACCGTAAAGTATGCTACAGATATAATACGAGTGTTAATTTAGAAATAAGTATTTTTCTTTTAACAACTTTAGTATTTCCTTTAGTTCGTGAGTGTGTTTTAGTAGGTCAAGAACAGAATTTCTATACAGTAGTTATTTGTTTAATTGTTTATTTTATATAAAAATTTTATAAATACATATTTTTGCTTTATAAATATATTTTTTTTAGTATGCTTTGAGGCTGCTTATTAAATTTGTTTTCATTAAGGAGATCGGCATAAAATAAGGCTGTAGTTATACAACCTTAGTTCTGCAAAAAGTTTTACCAGATTATAGATAAGAAAATTAAAATAATAATTGATTTTATCTTTAAGTTTTCTAGAAAAAGCTCCGTTTGTATTAGCCCTTATGCGATGAAACCATATAAGTGCGCAGCGAAGCGTATTTGGTTTCCAAATCAGCTGGTTCTATTCATACAAAAAAGAAATACATAAATAGTTCTACTTCATGTAGTTTTCAGTTAATTTTGAGAACCCAGATTGTATTTTGCTTCAAAAAATCTAAGCTTTTGAAAAGTTTTTGAGAGCTGAAAATATGTTTGGGAAACATAATAATGTATTTTCATGATATAGACAGCAACAATTAATATTAATAATTATATTAAAATGTGTTTCAGGATAAAGCTTTACTCTTGACCAAATAGTTCAAGCAAAGTACACAAATCTATTTGCAGGTTCCTTATCGAATACAAACTCAAAATAAAGCTTTTCCTTCGTACATTATATCAAAGACAATTTTTAACAGGTTGGGGCTTCTTTTAAATAAATACCAATATATTTTCTTTGCTTTATTGATTGTATTAATCATTGGCACCCAAAGAGCGTCAAATTGTATAGAGGTTGGAAGAAAAATTAAATTAAATAAATTGTTTGTTGTGCAGTTTGTACTAAGACATTCTAATCCCATTATGGTTATAAATTATATTCATATAATCATATATGATTAAATCCTCATATTATATTATATGTAGGACTTTTGCATAAGAATATATCCTTAAACTAGTTGAAGTTCACTGATGAAAAGGTTAGAATTTGAAAAAAAAAAAATTATTTGCTACTAAAAATATGATAAATATGTTATCATCACAGTCATTTTATGTTCACTTCAGCAATATCGCATTGATGCAATAAAATTATTTATGGGAATAGTGTTTTAAATGTTTTAACCTGAGCATTTTGATGTATAATTTTATTCCATTATATTGTTATTGCTGCTTTAATGTTTAATGTAATAGTTTCAACAATATTAAAAGAAATTGTAATTTTGCTACAACAACGTACATGTGCGAGTATATCTGTGCTGGAAATTTATTTTAGTTTTTACATACAGGTATATATTGAGAAAAGTAAAAAATTAAAATAAAAATATATTATTTTAAATAAAATTTGCTATACGCATTGCTCTTATATAATTGCAAACATGAGTAGACTCGAAAAAATATACGAGAAGAGAAACAATTTATTATTTCTATATTATTGTAAAGAACATATTAATCTAGTTTCGCTAGTCACAATAATATGGTTGTGAAAAATATTTATATAAATACTATCTATGCAAGTAATAACATCTTTGTTTATTTAAATTGTTAGGGCAAATAGTTGTGGTAACTTCTAATTATTATTATACCAACCATATGTTTTTTAGTGTATTAAATACAAGAGCAAAGAAGCAATGGAGAAAGAAGCGAAAGGTATTAAAAACTTTGTCTCGAAAATGATGCTCACACAAAGTTTTTCGCAACCTTAATATATAAAAAAGCGAAAGTGTCTCCGCTAGGTGTGTAAAATAAAAATACATTCTTTATTTATTACTTTATCAGACGAGAAATATTTTTATAGACTTTAAAATGTCTGGTTACATCAAGATTTCTTCTAGTTGCAATTGAAGCTTAAAACAAAACATAATTTATGAATCATTTCTACGCATTGTCAAACTCTAGAATATTTGCTGCTGTTAAGGTTGTCAAACTCAATCTATTAAAAAAATACGACTTATTCTTTTAAAATAAATAAAACTTCTATAAGAGGCTATTTAACTTGCATTCAACAGCTGTTTAGTCTCGTCAATAATTCTAGGAGAAAAGGCATTCATTCTAATTAAAATTAAACTTTCAAAATGGCTTTGATATTTTTTCCAAGAGGTTTTAGATAACAATATCGAAAAAGTTTCACAAAAGCAGAATAATGGTAAAATGTTTTATTAAACAATACACTTCGTAGTCTAATTAAAATACAAAGAATACAAAAATGATTTTATGATCCGAGTTACTAATACATGATTAAAGGATCGTTTCATAATCTTACAAAAAAATACTTAGAAAATTGTAGCAAAAAAACTAAAGACTTTATTTAATTTATAATGATAAATTTTATTTCACATGCCTTTATTAAGAATAATTTTCCGATTCCATGAGAGGAGCGTATTAAAAAACAGAAAATCTAGTACACAGTTTCAACACTAACGAGTGTTTTCTAGAAATGACAGATGATATTAAAGTCAATAGAGATTATCCTAAATAAATCGAAAAATATTTTATTTAAATAAAGTGATCGATATAATAATTTTAGATTGAAATGCACCCATAAAAATTAACGGTTTCTAATAAACACATCTTGTAGGAATAATACAATAATAGTTAACAAAAATATTTTATATGGGGCAAAATATGTTCACACGTCAATACCATTGGAGGCATTCATAAGAAAATTTATGGATTGTTTTGGCCTAATGAATTCTTTTTGCTGCAATTATCTTGCAAGATTTTAAGCTCTTATTATACATATGCTTAAATTTTTAGACTGGGAGAAAGTTACACACTTAAGAAAACAAAATAATTGCCAAGCAACTATCATTTCTACGCCAATAATTTTTAGAATTTGACTTATAATAGTTGATTAATAATTCAATTCATATTTTGGAAATATTAAATAAATCGATAAGAAAATTTTTTCTTCCAGCTGATAAATAGTATTGAATTTTCCATTTTTGGTCTAAGCGTACAATAATCCGAATATACAAATATATAAACATCTAAAATGTAAAATGTATTGAAGATTCCTTGGAGACGTTAGATGTAACTTTATATATAAATTTCTAAGAACTTCTAATGAAGTTATAACCAAATTTATTTTCTCCTTCCTTTTTTTCTTGCAACATTCACCGAAGAGCATAATTCTACTTTTTCATAATCACAATCATATACATACAATATTGTTATAATGACAACGGAAATGTAACTGATGATGCTTTTAGATTATTTTATGCTGCAAATAAAAACATCAAATGAAAAGACAGCGTTAAATAAAAATAAATTAATTTTGCTTTTTACTAAAAATTCAATAAAGTTTTCAAGAGACTCCGAACGGAATACACAGGGGGTGATGTAAGCAGTGTAAAATATACAAGAAAAGAGGGTGACTTACAATTGAAAAATAAATAAAGCCAAATTTACTTTCGAAATAATAAATTGACAGTTAATAATATTAGTGAACATTTAATATTTTTTCCAAAATCCAGCAAGAAATTTTACTTCAAGTATGCTTTTCAGTGCTACATTTGATGCTTTTATTTAGGGACTTTTTCTAATACTTATTTATGGTCATTAACAAATCAACGAATGTGACTACGCATATACATTTCTGTATTTTCTATAACTATACTAAATACCTCTAATATTTTTCTAATATATCCTTGATATCCTTGATAAAATTATATCATATCTTCTTGCGGTTATATATTAAAAAGAACTTGGTGCTCCTTAATTCCAATCATAATTTTAGATAGAACCAAGCCTTCTAAAATATACAACACAAGTCCAGGAGTGAAGGAGTGAGGTACCCAAAATATAAAGTAAGGCTTTACGAGTACTGGCGCAGAATATACCACTACCCAGGATTATTTGTAGGCGCAAGCATGCAAGAGGCAAAGTTCAAAAATCATTCCGGAAAAAAAACTATTTTCCTAACAATGTTATAGAGGCAGACCATAATGCGGTAAAGTACATCACTTGCAACGAAATTACCAGGCAACAAGAAAATGTATAAGATCAGTTTCACCATTGTAAAATAAGAAGTGGACGACAGGAAATAGTGGCCGGTGTCATAAATGGAAGCATATACGATAAACAAAATGTGAAAGACAAGAGGTTGATAGTGAGAGTCTAAGAAACGAAGAAAATTAACCTCGCGAATTCGCATAAAACGTGAGGCCGAATCGCTACTTTTGGAATATGATTAAGCCGCAAGATCAAACCCCAACAACTGGAAAATTCAAAGAATAATTCATTAGTGTCATTGAGCTTGGTGCTTCAAAAAAATTGTTCACTTAGTACTCTTTACCTCTAAACACATGGATCTTGGTGTAACACTAAAAATCCCAATTCAGAAACTACTCGTACCTCTCATGTTCGTCATCGGACGAAGATGGGATGTGGGATTTGATCTACTCTTAACTTTCTGCAGAGGAAATGAAAACTTATTTAAAATATATGACTTGATACACCAACAAAATACATTTTCTACAATTTTATAAATATAGTTTTGTACATACATCTTTCGTATATATATTTTGGATTTGGTCTTCTGTATGAAAATAAATGATGCTTGACTAGAGAAGGATACAGTTTTTATACCTGCAGCAGATGGTGTATTTTACAGCGTGATTTTCTCGTTGTTGCTAACATTGTGTATCGTAGTTTTCAATTCAAATTTTCTGGTATTTTGATTCTGATGGCTGTTGGTGTGAGAAAAGGGTCTTTTATTTTTATTATATTTTTTTAGTATAAATGTTTATTGATTATTATATTGAAATTTTCTTTCCTTTGTGTATAAATAAAGAGTAAAACAAAACTCTAGCAAGATTTCAAATCGGCAATATTGTGTTACTTGACAACCACATAAAAACACTATACAGGATTGTAAGAAGTTATAGTTTTGCTAGAAAATACACTAATTGTTGAACTTTATTTTGCAGTAAAATTTATAGTTCTTCGATTTTTTTTTAAATTTCATATGAATTTGTTTCTGTCACTACAGTTTCAATTACTGTTAAGAAGGATTTTCATAAGAGTTTTATTAAGTGAATCGATTAAAAAATGTTTCCAATTTTTTCTCTTTCGATACGATGCAACGTCAAAGAAACTGCAGAATTAATGAGATTTAATGCTAGCCATTCACATATATCTTAATCTAGGACAGTAGCAAAATTAGTGTTATACTTTTCCATCTTCATCTATGTCGCAGCATAATCATATATGATACCCAGTCTCTATGCATGCCTGCCAAAGCTAGTTATCACATTTGCCAATATCGATATTTGTCTTCTATTCATAGAAAGTAGAAAGATTATATCCTTCATGCTTAGTCGAGCCAATAACTGCCTTTAAATTCTACAATCGTTTCTTATGGCCTACATTCCCATTGCTTCTTCCTCAGTTCTGTGGCTAATTCTGAGTTTGCATGAAGGCAATATCAAACACACGTGTTCTAGTTCTGGTTCTCATCAGCTCTGCCGTTTCCGTGATGCATCTGTGCCCTATAACCCCAAATATCCTTATCTTTAACTGGACCTCTATCCTACTAATATATGATCGGCAGTTGAGTTCTGTTTTTGATTTCAGATGCGGAGACTTCTCAACAGCCAAATGATATATTTACGGCGATATTTTCTAAGTTAAAGAATAAATATCAGCACGATAGGTCTTACCATGCACACGATGTACTTATATAATCGCATTGTATAATATTTTTCTGATCTTGTAAAATCTATTTTGCCAATGATTAGAACAGGTTCTCTATACCATGCGATTGTACGTCATTGATTTTTCCTCTAGTGGACTACTTAATTTCTGAGTTCATGTGAACAAGTTTAATTCGATGCATGCATTAGAGGTATGCTCTTCAACATGAGTAGAGTCGTGAAATCATTCTCTAAATAATTTTAACTCAATTGCTTTCTGTCTTTAAATTAAAGCCTAAAGCAAATGTCCATATAAGACTCGACTATTAAGACTTTTGTATTCTGATGTTTTGGTGTTACATCATTTTCTTAGAATTTTTACAAACTCGTGATGGTTTTATGAAATTTGTGTTTGATTTGATATTTCCTTAAGTAAATATTATGGCTTTGGCTTTTGTTTTCAACTAATACTTATTAAATTATAAGCTGGCTAAAAGGATTTTTCTTACATCAACATAATAACTCTCAGATAAAATTATAAAATTATGTTTTATAATCATCTTCCTTAATATATAAATTTCAAATAATTGATTTTTATTTCAATATATATTTAGTAAAGAAAGTTTTTAATACCAAGTTTTGAGGTTGAAAAGTTGCAAAATTATCTGATTGTCTAATAAATCGTTAACTTCAGTTGCAATGGAGCTAAATAAAAAATTTTTTAAATTAATTTTTTAGTCCAGTAATAAAAATAAAAACATTAATTTTGCGAGAGGAAAACTCCCTTTTAATTACGATACATTATGCTTTTACTAAGAAGCACAGGATACCTGGCTTTGTATACTTGGTTTTAAGCAATACCAAAATAAACATATCAACCAGGCCAAAACTCAGTTTTTAGAGAAATTCGTCTTTTTGGGTAGAAATTATTGTATTTTATTCTTCTAAAAGCTCCATTAGAAAGAATTTGAGCTTGACTTCAAAGAAAAATCACTATATTAGCATGGCTACAATTCGTATTATTTTTTTAAAAGTTACTGTTGTCTGATAGCAGGAGCTGTAAAAAGACATATTGATATAATACAGAAGAAACAAAAACTTTCCTATCTATATGTTTCTACAACTCCTCCAATGAAGCATTAAGAATGCCTTTATGATGATTGCAGTGAACTCTGCAATCCATCTGCGCTGCATCTCATAGAGAGACAGTGATATCTCAGGTCACTGCAAGATTTTATAAAGCTCAATCATGTAAAAATTAGCCATTTTGCACAAAATTTACTTCATAAGCCTTTTCATAAAACTTAAATAGCAGCAGGTAAAATGTTGAGAAATGGTATGACAAGAACAGGAAAAAACGTGCATTTTAATAAAGATGAAATTTTTTGACTTTAATATTTTTACACTCAGGCGATCTTATATCAATGTACCATTCTTAGAGACGTTAATATATACCCAAATATTCACGACTCAAAAATAGCCCTGGAATAACTACTTCTGAACTCAAAATTGTCTATAACAGCCGAACATCTTTTTTTGATATGTCTCATGGCATTCTGGGCTCTTTAGCTGGCAAAATCTTGCAGATTCCACTAGAACTATTGGGTGTTTTTTATTGAGGTATAGAACTTTAAGTTGGCATCACTTTTTTAACTGGCGGCCATTTTGTCAGCTGTCAAGTGATTAATATTTAGTTTGGTTTGCCATTTCATCGTGAACAGGTTGACAAAAGAACAACGCTTGCAAATCGTGCAAATTTATTTCGAAAATAATGGTTCAGTTCGCGAAGTTTACCGCAAAGCTCCGTCCATTTTATGGTCGACATAATCGTCCATCAGAGCAATTAATTCGTTTTCGCACTACGTTTACTCTATGTGATAATACGAATCCGCAGAGACGTCGAACAGTGCGCACCGAAGAAACAATTGCCGCTGTAGAGCAAAGTGTTGAAGAGGACCCGAATGAATCGATTCGCCACCGTGCACAGCAATTGGAGCTTTGTCCATCAACTTTATGGAAGATTTTGCGCAAAGATCTTGGCTTGCGACCTTACAAGATCCAGCTTGTGCAAGAATTAAAGCCGCGAGACCATGCAGTGCGTCGTGATTTTGGTGTATGGGCCGAAAATGAGATTGATCTCGATGCTGATTTCCATCGCAAAATTTTGTTCAGTGATGAGGCTCATTTTTGGTTGAATGGCTACGTCAACAAGCAAAATTGCCGCATTTGGAGTGAAGAGAATCTACATGAGACCCTTGAGACGCCATTACATCCACAAAAACTGACTGTTTGGTGTGCTCTATGGGCTGGTGGAGTCATTGGGCCATACTTCTTCCGAAATAATGCTGGAGAGTCAGTTACCGTTAATGGAGACCGGTATAGAGCCATGATAACCGACTATTTTGTTCCTGAATTGGATGGCATGAATGTGGATGAGTTGTGGTTCCAACAAGACGGCGCTACATGCCACACAGCGCACGTCACAATCGATTTATTGAAGGAAACATTCGATGAGCGCATAATTTCGCGGAATGGACCTGTCAATTGGCCACCAAGATCGTGTGATTTGACACCATTGGATTATTTTCTTTGGGGATATGTGAAGTCGCTCGTCTACGCCAACAAACCAGAAACGTTAGGGGACTTGGAAGCCAACATTCGTGGCGTTATTGCCAACATACGGCCCCATATGCTCGAAAAAGTGGTTGAAAATTGGACCTGTAGAATTGGCTTTATTCGAGCCAGCCGCGGCGGCCACATGCCCGAAATCATATTTAAACGTTAATGGCATAAAATTATCCTTCCAATAATGCCAAATTAATGGACATTAAAAAGATTTTCTTGTGTTTTATTTCAATTCGAAGTTCTATACCTCTAAAAAAAACACCCTGTAGAATACGTGGGCTTGCTATTGCCCTATTAGCGACTCAGACCAAGACGTACGACCAGGTAAAAAGCAGTCATGTCCTTCTTTGAGCATAGCGGATACAACATCATACTATAAAGAAGTAAGTGGCAAATACGAGTACCTGTATCAACATTTCGGCACTTCATATGCCACCGCCGACCTAGCAAGAACACGAACAATTAGCACAGGTTTTCTTGAATTTGGCTACATCTCCGATGTTGCAGACATTGAAACATAACGTAATATATAATGTGTATAATGAACTTTTAGTCTGCTTGAGGGTAAAACTTTCTATATGGAAAGTATTCTATAATGATATAAGTGAGCTTAACGGTATTTTCTTTGCCTCCCTATGGATTCACGGCTCTTAAGGACCAAAGTCTTGTTGCACTTTCATTAGAAGTTAAAATCATTATCTTTCATATTGGTTGCTGTGTTGCATTAATTACTCCATTGATCGAAATATTAGTTTCAAGCAATTAAAATATATTTTATCTCACTCAACAATTTTTTATATGAAAAATTATAATTTTGATAAAATTTTGAGGAAGTGGGAAAATATCCCAAATAAATTTTAAACATTGTATACACGTAGTATATACTTGTAGCATAAGTGCAAAGCACATATTTTTTTAAGAGGAGTACATGTTTGAAATTTCACTTTCCTTTCTGTTATTTTAAATTTTAAATTGAGTACCAAACAATACCAGAGAAGTAAATCACCTTATTTGTAATTCCAAAAAATACAACTGCTTAATACGTAAAACTGTTTTAAAATAATAATTTAACATTTTATTTTTTTGAATTAGTTTAAAGAATTAATTTACTCGTATGTCATCATTCAATTTTATGAAGCAACGTTTTGTTTTTATCACACAACACACGTTTTTTTTATTGGAATAATTTGAATACGAGTGTTTCTTTTCAATAAAAGTTTCACGGTCCTTATTAAATTTGAATAATGAATTAGAGGTATAAAATAAATTATATTTTTTCCTAATTTTTTCTAGTTATGAAATCGGCTACACGCCCTCAAAATACATTGAAACATCTGAGGGTGGTCTTGTTATTATATCAATTAATGAGGGCGATGGTGGACGCTATGACAGTTATCTCGATGGCACACTGCTGTGCAGTTACAGCGTGAATGTGGATGCTCACAGGTAAGTTTTACTTTTCTTATCATAAACAAAAATCTTAAAAAAAAATTCTTAAAATAAAAAAAGTTATAACAAGAAAATTAGTTTAAATATTTTTTTGCTGGTTTGCTGCTTTAATAAACAATTAATGATTTCTTTTAATATATATTTACCAGATTATTTCTTCCTTGTGTCAGAGCACGTTTCTGCTTAAAAGTTTTTTAAGTTTTTGGTTTCGCTTTTTTTTTTGTATCGGTTTCTTTTATTTAATAATTTTCTTCTTATTTTATCTGCAATTTGTTATTGGTTCTGTTGATTTTCTGTTTTAATTTTCTTCATGTAATTGCTGTGCGTGTGTTTGTATGTTGATATTTTATATCGATTTTCCTTTTATGTTGACAGCAATTATGAACGCCTTTCCTTCCGTTTATTTAATTTCCGTTTTTATTTTCATTTACGTTCGCTATGTTATATTTGGCTTTTTTATATACTGAGCTGTTAATTTACTTTCTCGTTTAACGAACGTTCATCATATGTACGTGGAAACGCTAGAGAAAAATTTGGAATACAGGGGAATTTACAGTGATGAGCACAGGAGTATCAAGGTAGCTTAGGTCACATGGATTTACTCTACCATATAGTTGTTAAGATTTAATTGGCTAATTTGGGTCCTGGTTGGTCACATTTGGTTACCTAAAGATTCCCTCATCCTATTCAATGTTAGGCCACCCTAATGCTGATGAAACAAGTTTATCCTCTTGATATCGCATCCCGATATATTTTATAGAAAACTAGCGGACCAGGCGAACTTCGCCTCGCTCCAATTTTAAGCCTTCAGGCTAACTTTCTATTTTTTCATTTAAAAAGCCATTAAGGAATAATTTCAAACAAAATTTCATACAAAAACTCGATTTTCGATTTTTCAAATTTTCCGACTTTTCCGGAGGGAGTTTCCTTCTCCTCAAAAATACGAACAACTGACAAACAGATTTACAGAAATCGGCCAAGCCGTTCTCATTTTATGAATTATTGGATTTTGCCACGCCCCTCCGCCCACAGACCGAAAATGAAAAAAAAACTAGTGTCACCCGCCCGAGTATTCCGAAGGCTCCCTGAAAATTTCGTCGAAATCGGCCCAGCCGTTCTGGAGCCATTACGTTACATACATACATACATACACACATCCTATTTTTTTATAGAAAATGCGCTGAATACTTTACTCTAGCCCTCTGTTCTTACAGCTTCTACAGCATAGCTTGAATGGGAAATTCATTATTTTGACAAGAAAGGTATTGCGAAAATATTTTTAAAATTAAATAAAATTTCAATACGGATTTAACTAATAAAAGATCTATAGTAAGATATGAATATGATATAACAATTTTCAAATTCGAAGAAGAAAATAGTATATTGCATTAGTAGTTTTTGACTGAGGAAATGACTTTTCTCACTTCTTTTCAAAATTGGTTTATATTTAATACCTTCACCTTGAAGTTCGGTACATTAAAAATTTCGAAAAATGTTCTTTGATAATTAATTTGTACGACGTTATCAACTATTGGAATATATTTATAAAAACTGTATTTTGCATCAGAATTTTTTTTATATTTATTTAACACAGATCAGAAAGTACTACTCCAAAGAAGGACAGTTATTGCACAGGATAACTACCAAGAAAAAATAGTTATGCAACAACACAAACAAATCACAAATCCTTGTGTAAATTCGTATTCAGACTTTTATGTTCCATGTACAAATTAAATTTTTTTTGCAGACATACTCGTACATTTTTATTTATGGTTAAATATGTTTATATTATTTTTTCACCTTCCCCTTGATTACTTTTATTTAAGTGTATAAGATCGCACGGGTAAATGAAATATATAAGTATACATATATATAATATATAAGAATATCTGTACATATCTACATATGTTTATATGTAAGTGCTCACTGTTACATTTCCTTATTTTCTGTACTGATTTTTAATTACAGATGCACGCCACCGTCAAAGAAAAACGATTATCAGAAAATTTACTCCCACTGGTGTAATGAATTCGAAAAATATAAATCAGCCATGAAGCAATGGCAAGCCAAGCAAGAAGTAAGTAAATTATTAAAGCATTTCCAATAAATTAAATACGTATTATAAAATATGCAATTAGTAAGAGATGAAAATTTTGTGAGAAAATGCATAAATTTTCTTAAACACCCACACAGAGTAATTTTGTATTAGATTTTATTTAATGCCCTTAGCTGGAACTTGTTATGAATTGTATTATTAAATATTGTTTGAAGCACAGCTGCAGGAAGATTAAACTATATTGACATATATTGACGCCATTTTTGAGCTAATCAGGACAAGAACAGATCACCTTCTTGATTCTTATTCATTGCTTATATCATCCACAGTCTTAGTTAACAAACACTGAATGAAAGGTTTTTCTCTAATTCAAATAATATTGGAGTGTTACTTAAGCCGTCAAGTATGCACGAAAGTTCCTAGAACTTTATATTCCTTTCATCTCTTTTCTTAAGAAACTGTTTATAGCGCTCTTATGATATATATATATATATATATATATATATATATATATATATATATATATATATATATATATATATAGTCTTCAAGAGTTACTGTTGCCGTGTATATGTTTATTGTCTTACTTCTGCAAGAAGGGTTTCAATAACGGATATGACAAACTACTTGGCCAAATATATAAATATAATATATAATATATTATCGCGGTCGTAGATCTGTAGTCTCTACTCCTACGCTCTTAAAGGTATTTAAATTTTGTACCTTATTGCTTGAAATCACTACTGGTCAGCGTGTTTGACAATGATATTTGCATTGGCCTTACTTGTTTACTAAATTTTTGTTTGCAGGATAAATTTTTACTTACATCTATTCAAGGTTATACCACTCTAATTAAATATAAGATTCTTCACTGCAAGCAACCGCGGCCAAGGTTTACTAACACAACACTCATGAGAGATAATAACTTTCAAATCTTCTTTTAACCTCGATAAAGAAATTTTACTATTTTAAGACCTAAGGTTGCTACATCAATTACTTATGCTCTAGGACTTATAGTGCCTTACACTTAGAAGTTTAACTTGCTTGTTGCACATAAGGATTTTCTATTTTTAAGTACAGTGTAGACGCTTTGGACACGCATCAACCTTATCTGCTGTACACCAGTGACATAGATATTTTGTCCATTAATTTTTTAAATTTTTTTTACAATAATAGAGGGTATCCTGTACTCGTATGTTGGTGCAAGCTATAGACTATTTGACAAATTTTATTTAAGTCAACTAAGCGCTTAAGCGTCATTTTCCAAAAGTAAATTAATGCCTAAGTCATCAAACTAAGTCCTTTAGTATGATAAAGGGTATATTACATGTTAATGAAGGATAGAAGCTATCTTCGAGCAAAGTTTCACTAAAATTACTTTGGCCAGTTGTTCCTTAACAAGTACCCATATATAAAAATTATGGCTACATGTGGTCAACACAAGAACTCTTTTGTGTTAGGGATTTGGTTTATGCGTGACTTTTAAGTGGACAGACCGCCGGGCCGAAGACAGACTTGCTGCAGAGAGTAAAACCGATTTTAAATATACCATAGAAGTGAAAGTACTTGATATCAGCGGAGGCCTGCCATGCACTAATTTAAAATTTCGGGTGGACTTAGACATATTATATTAAATTGGGAATATTAAAAATGTATTACTGCATTGACTGATTTCCGCAGGGCTCAATTATTTTCTCGTATGAAGCATGTAAGACCTTGGTTTAGCTTTCTAAAATATTTCAATATTTTGAACTTCGTATTAAAATTTACTATTTCGGGATATTCTTCCCATTGTTGTTTGTATAAAAGCATTATAATCCTAATATGATTGTTTATTTTATAATAATTATATACAACACTGAATTCTCATATTTTATTTCTTTTTCTTTTGACATAAACATACGAGGTTGAATATTTTCACTGACGATTTGATTTAGTGAACAGTGAAATGTCGGCATATGAACAGCTAAAGCCATACCAAAAAACATTTTGAACCCATTTAATATTTATCGGATTTTATTTTACTAGAGCTTATACTTTATGCTTTTTTATATATAACGTATATATAAAGCACATTTATTAAATAATTTTTTTTTTTATTTTATAAGCTTTTATTGCTATTTTTGTCAACATGGATTTTTTAGGAGTCACCACAGTCACAAGAACTTAAACAGAAACGACACTAAATTTATTAATACGGAGAGTTGTTACGACAGTTAAGATTTTGGGAGAGTTTTTACAAGAAGTCATGATAATGTATAAATTTTGATATGAAAAAAAAATGTGAAATTAGCTCATTTCCAAATAATTTTAAAATAATCTTGCCATTATTAAATTATCCTTGTAATGACTTTGACAAAATTAAAAGCTTTTTTCAACACGTTAAAATTAGTAGACTCTTATTTTTGAAGAAAATAATTTTATTATTAAATAAGAAATAAGCTACTTACTACTAGAAAGAGGAGTTTTGGAAGCATAAAAGCCTACTAATGACCAAAACGGGTCTTACTTCTTGTGTATAAAAAATTTACGCGATTAAAAATTGAATTAAATTACTGTCTTTAGGCAAACTGATTTATTTTATAAATTTAAGTACAATTTCATCAAATTAACCATTTGAGTTTCGAAAATTAAATGCCTGCAATTTACTTTTTAAAGATTATTTAATGTAAATGTTGTAGGTGGTTGTAGGTGGTCCGTCAGCTTAAATTTCGGCATAATTTTTTTCAGCTTTTCGGCCGGTATGTCAGCAATGGCAGCTGTAATGTTGTCTTCCAGGGCTGAAATTCTGACTGATACCCTGATCCCTGTACACAAAAAGTTGCAAAAAAGTTGCCTAGTTGAGTCAAATCGCATAATCTTGGCGTCCTATGGACTGCTGCAGAACAGATTTATTGCTTACCAAATTTACCTTTCAGTAAGTTAATGGTATCATGTGCCACGTGGCATTTGGATCAGTTATGTTAAAACCGTATGTCAACCAATTCCAATTATTCTAGTTTGTGTAAAAAAGTCGGTAATTATTGAACTGTTTCTTGCTCAATTGACTCTAATGTTGCGATTTTCATCGTTCTTGAAGAGGTACGGCGCAATGATGCCGACGGCTCACAAGCCGCACCAAACAAAGCAACTTTCATTGACAGCAGCAATATTTTTCACGATATGCACTCTTCGCATACGAGTTGGTGGATTCATGTTCAATTAAGTGAAACTGGTGCGAAGTTTGTTCACAACAGCTCGAAAAGGCTGTTTTTCGGTGGGTGGATTTTGATGCTCAAAAAATGGACGTAATTTTGATAATAATATTCATGGTAAAATGGCAGATATTAGTAAGCATTTTTTTTATACACTGAAAAAACAAATAGCAATAGCAAAAAAATCACGCGATAGAATGAATGCTAGTTTGCAATATTGATTGCATGAATGACGTTTTTTATGTGCACATAAGATAATGCATAGGATATACATACATATCCTGACAGTCATTTTCTATCTCATATAATTTTATAACATGTACCACAACTGTCTTTTGCATTTATTTTAAGTCTCACGTCAATTTTTGGGTTACTCTTGCATATAGTCTCTGCTTACATTTATGAATACGTTTTTAATGTAAACTTAAAGGGTCTTTATATTCTCTTTCAAACAATTCATTATTACGCTATTGGAAACCATTTAAAGTAACACATTTATTAATGCGATTTTAAATACATTTGAATAAGGCAGGGGAAAGTTTGCAACCCCTCTTAATATTTCATTACTAGTGCGTATGGAAGTGTTTTCCTATACAGTTGTTAATTGTTAGCAATTTTGTAAAACAGCAACAACAGCCATGAAAAAATTTTAATGTAAACGACGTGAAAATATTTAACGTCCATGAAATTAAACGTTTCTAATTGTTTTTAATTAATTTTTTGTTCTTCTCCTCGTTGCTTATTTCTAATTATGCTTGTACTTTCTTATTAGGAATTCATTTCGTGCAGTTCACAACTTACGGCCAATAAGAACAACAGTAACATATTTTCAATCAATTATATTCAAAGAAGACTTTCAAGAAAATAAAAATTTATTTTTGCGATTAATTAAAAAAACAAATGGAAACACCCAACCGATTCTAATTGCCATTAGAAATTTTTAGAATCTTCGTCATGTTTCACAAGTGCTGCCAATATAAAATTTTATTGTAGTCGTAGGAAAAGAAATTCTTAATTTTATTATGGCGATGTTGAGCTTCCTTTTTACGTGGATGTACTTGTGTACGTGTATATGTATGTATGTGTGTGCTAGTATTTCAGCATTTGTTTCCTTGTGTATTGACGATTTCAGTTCAATATGTTTCTTTGCTCTTTTGGATTTTTAAATGAGATTTGTTGTTCTTTTTATGATGGTATTCTTGCTTAGGATTTCATTTTAAAAAGCTGTTAAATATGATTTATGATGAAGCAATTAAAATTTATTTAAGGGTTCTCTTTACTTCTTATATTAAATGTTCTGACCTGTGGCTAATTTGGTAAAACTCTGAAGTGAAATTCCAGAAGTATCAGTTTCGTGGTTTATTAGGCCAATGATTTAAGTAATCTTTAGGAATGTTTTTTTTTGGTATATAGTTAATAGCATTTATATTTTGTAAATAAAATGGGTTCCTTATAAAGGAAATCAAATGTTGAAGTGATAATAAAATTTACCTTATATGAAATACACGGAACGTAGTAAAAAGCCGCTCTGCCAAATGCTGCCACGGCTATTGTTGATTTTCTATGCTTCGGGTACTCACGGTTTCTTCTTAAAGAAGACTTTTAACAACAGTTCTCGCAGAGCTATATCATATTGTTATTGCCATATTTATGATAACTGAATTAGAGGTATCCATGCTTCGAAATCATCTATAAAAAATGTCGAACATAATATTTATAATGACGCAAGTTGCAAAACATTTAAAAAATCAATATGAGACATTATAATGGACAAGCTAAAGGATTATACCAAGAATATTCCTGCGTATAACATATATTTTAATATCAAACACTAACTACAACTTAAAGATTTAATACATGGACTTTTCAATGGCTCAGAAGCCAAACAATATTGTAGCAAATTTTTATTTTTCATATAAACAATGCTTTCGATAACAGATAGACGCGCAGAAGAAAGGGTGAAAACCAATAATATTTCCTCCTTTTTTTGAAATACAACATATTCATCCATATCCGTTTAGTTGGACGCTATCAAATCATAAAAACCAAAAGCAAGCTTTTGCCTAATACTGATTTAAGGTTTCGTGCCCACTTTTAGAGGCATATTACAGTACCTGTAGATATACCTGGAGATGGAAAAAAATCCAATCCCAAATCCAATAGCTTATGAAAAACCATCTCGGAAGTTTTTTCATAAGGACTTATTATTATTATTATTATTATTATTATTATTATTATTATTATTATTATTATTATTATTATTATTTTATTATTATTTCATTCAGCTCGGGGATTTATTAACAAACCAGAGTTTTGCTGAGGTCCAAGAGAAAAACATCAGCAAGTAGAAGGGTTAAAATCTTAAAATGCCAACAAAAATTTCCTTAATAGAGTCCCCAAACACTCGGGAACGTGCCTTAAATTAAAGGATTACATTATTCACATCGAAAAGTAATGTAAACAATATGAGAATGCGAATTAATTTTTTCTGCATTCTTATTGTAAATGTAGCCACAATCTTATTTTTTTAATTAAGGATTTATGGGAGTTGGGAATATCCTTGCTCTATACATCATATTAATTACAATATATTTACATATATTTAAATAAGAATATACTAAACACAAATGTAGCTTAAAAATTAGGAAAATGAGAAAGATAGAAACATTTTTTTAAATGGACACATGAAGAAAATTTATTATTAATGCAATCTAAATACAATACAAAATTATCCACACTGATTGCAAGACTTACATTTGAACCAAAAAAAAAAGAATATTATCCTCATATGTATATAATTTTGTACTTGAAAATAAAAATATTTAAGAGCTGAACGTATTCATATACGGAAACATAAAAAAGTTTTTTGTGAAATTTAAGAACAAAATATAGAAATATTACATGTTTTTTTGCTATATTTTGATTAGAAATGCAGTTTTAATAGAGATTTCGAATTAAATGATCTGTGACTTACTGGCATATATCCGCCCCTAGTGGAGCCATAAAGATTGCAAGTCTAGAAAAATGGTCAATAAAAGTTATAAGAATTTATAATAAAAGTAAGTAAACAGACTATTGCTAATTTTTTGTCTTTTTCTTATAATATTTGTCCTTTAAGTTAAGCTTTTAAGAATATGGCTAAAGGGGTATGCAGGATATTCATATCCTTGCATTTATTTCCCCCAATCTCTCTTCTTTTGCATAATCACCATAAGGTAACAAAGCACTTTGTTGAGGGAGTCTTACCACACTCCCAAGGCATTTAAGTTTATCAGTAAGGATTTCTCGTTATTCATTGACGCATTGATGATTAAATATTGATATATTGCGTGCATCACAATCTATAAAGCAAAGTTTTTAATTTATTACCATGATTGATAAAGTGTATTAGTTTTAATTTAGCAACAGTTGATAAGTTAATCGTGGACCTTTAATGATGCAAAGCGAAATGTAAGAGCAGAACTCCAATATTTTGTGCAAGTTGCAAAGGTTTCCGTTGTTAAGCATAGTCAGATGTTATACAGTCAGTGTCAAAAAATAAAAACGTTACATTTTCTCAAAAAAAAAAAAAAAAAAAAAAAAAAAAAAAAACACTACCTCCATATTTTTGTACAGAGTCACTAGAAATAGGAGCCTTAAACCTAATGTATCGAAAAAGAAAAAAATCTAGAAACTCGTTAGAAAAAAAAAAATAAAAGTCGTTATACTTAGAGGCTGATTTAATAAAAAATTAAATCTGATATTAGACGTGATTTGATTTTACTTATTTTTGTATTTTAAGGTTTAATATATTAATAACTAAAGTTGCAAAGGAGCCATTTCGAATTTTATAAATTTTACAACAGAGGGAAAAAATCGTATGCTTCCAAAGTATATTATATTCTTAAATGCATAACAAACTGATGAATGAAAACAAAATATCTGTATCTTATTGATAATACTATTTTATCAACTATAGTTTACTGCATCAGGAAATGAATTTTCAGGAAATGTAATATCTGATGTGTCTTAAATGCTATACGTAAACAACTCTTGCCATAGTTATAATTTTTTGTCAGGCCTTAGCTGTCAAAAATATTTAAGCATTGAAAACAGAATTTATCTCAAGAAAGATTTTGTTTTTAAATTAATTTTTTTTTAATAATCAAGCACTCCTTTTTCTGTCAAGTATTAATGAAGAATAGCAACTTTGAAGTTAATCTTTTCTAGATCGATATATTTAATTGAGAAATTTATGTTGACTTCTTAATAACAATAAATTACACTTTCTTTTATAATTTCAGCAATGTGGCATGAAAGAAAAAAATTCAGTTGGAAAACACATAAATGACGTCTTTAGTAATGATAATGTAGTCTGACCACATGGTACGTATAAATTCATTTAACACTTGTTGCGATACTTTTTTGCACCATTTTTTAAATTTATTTTGCAATAAATTATACTTAAAAAAAGCTGGTACTTTGTGTGTACAAGGATCAACAATTAATAATAAAATTAAATTTTAAATCAAAAATTGTTTTTGATATTTTGCTACATCTGAGAAATGACCCCTAGTAGGGATATATTCTTTGCTAGAAGTAAAAAATACGTAACAGAATTAAGAATAAAGCGGGTAATGTTTACAGGAATTGGACTTGAGCCCCTTAACACTTGGATTGGCGGGAAAGATTTCCGGAGAAGGATTATTCTGCCTATTGTTTGACTAAGCAACTAATTTTCTCTGCAATTCTTAGCGCAATTTACTGATATATAAACCACAAATGCATGTGTGAAGAACGTATTGTTCTCAAGAAAGATCGGGAAGACGGTTCTCTGATTTTGTGAAAGCTCATTCCATCTTAGTATCGAAATACATCATATATTGCTTCGTTGATCGAGTAAGTCTACAAAGTGGACTACAAAATTGTCACTAATGAACTCTTACGCCCTCTACTTTATGAGGTTAAGTAAATTAAGAATAGAATTTGAAGCATCGACTTATACGTAAGCTTTGTATATTATTTATGGTAAGAGAGAAGGTATAAATTGTAACACAATTAAAAGTAGTGAAGTATGTCTCATATCATCCTAAAAATTTCAGGGAGTTGAATATGTTCTTGGCGCCATTAAAAATTTTCTCAGTGAATTAAGATATCATACTGAGTTTTCTTTTCAAGTGCACAAAGATCTTTTAATTCCTCAATGTATACATCACACATAATTATAGATGAAGCATCTTTTTCATCTCTGTGTCATGATTAAAAACCTTACAAGCATTGAAATATGCCCGATTTTCATGACTCTATTTGTAGATTGTTATTGTGTATCATTCATATCCTGCCTGATTACCCCAGTCTATAACAGTCCTCAAAATCGGCAAATGCTAATGCTGCTGTCATTTGTGAAATTAATGGTAGAGTTGAAAGTTAGACATAAAAAATCATTTAGAAATATAAGATATAGAGTAAGAGAAACAACAGAGCCTGGCGATACTCCTGAATCAATTGTGAACTCCTCTGAGGAAGAGTTAGTGTGGTCTCTGAGAAAAGCCCAAACAAGCAGTAATGTTTGGCTATGTAATAATGCTTTAGAAATCGAAGCTGGGATTGCATATACCACAGGGGGAAGGCAGGTTCATTATCGACACTGATAGTACACCATGTCATATTCTATCAACTATTTTCCATCTACTCTATTAATTTTCACCAAGATGTGAATAGAATAATACTATTTCTCCGATAGCAGCAGTACTAGCAGAACCCTATATACTTTCCAAGATGGGAAATCACCATACTTTCTCTTTCTTTGGAAACTTACAAACAAATTGCTATCGGGCGGTGATTTTTGGAATTGTTAGCCTTTCCACCATAGTGCAATGTACTAAAAAGAATGGATAATGGATAATTTTAAGACAAATAGAAATTCTTCTAGAATTATTTAAGTTGAAATCCACGAAGACCATTTTAGCTGCGCTCCTGGAATATTTCTGGCATATTTAAATAGTGTTTAAGATAAGTTTAATATCAGTAAAATGATATGATTGGTGTGAGATCATCAGCTGCACAGTCAAATAAATCTGCTAATAAATATTTTTAGTGATCAAAATAATTACGTGAGGCACCGAGCAATTTTAGTATGGATTTGCTATAGTTTAACCTTGTGTCACAAAACCTAAAAATTCTTTAGGAGTTTGTCCTGAAGTGGCTGGAAAACCTTCCCTATATTTAAATTGCTAAAAGATTATCTTACAGATAAGGTGTTAGAAAAAAAGTTTATTGTATTATTATGCGCAAGAGCGTAGTTGGACATATATATGTCAAAAATTTACGTCAGTGCCTGTCATAAGACCTAACCTGACGGTGCTCTTCGCACTGGGTGAATAAAGTCGTTCACCACCGTCCCCGTCTTCCCTTCCAGAGGCACATGCAGGGTGCGGATCTACATGTGCCCCTAATAGGCACGACATGGTAGCAAATTCTATGGCCTGAAGAGAGCATCTACAACAGGATCACTAGCACTATATTGCAGACACACTCAGCCGACCTATAACTCTTCCCGCATATCTTTGGGTTTTAACCACAGCCACCACGTGATCCCCAAAGGGGCCTCACCAATAACCAGTCTAGGACAAGTCCTAGGGGCTACTGGTTCTCGTGGTAACAGATAGGATCTCTGGTCGGCCTTGTGTTGAAAACACCTCTGATTTTAGGTCCCGTGCAAACCTGAGATATCGGTAGCACCTCTACCCAGACAAGCATAGGCAAAGCTACTACCTTAAATACTTATATGCACGCCCGTTACCCTGTTATTTCAGGGATTAGGTAGTAACATATTAAGTTCTATGGGTAACTGGCCAAGGGTCAAGGTCTGGAAAGACCATGTTACCCATCCGGACGAGCGAGCGAACCCAATTTTACCTTTAATTTACTTGCATGTGCGCCCGTTACCCTGTTAATTCAGGGATTGGGTAGCAACATACAAGTTTTTAGGGGTTATCAACAAAAAAGCTTAGGTCCGGAAACCTGATAACCCTATACCCCAGGAAGCACAACACCAAGCTACCAAGACAAGATATATAATCCGTGCCCCCCGTAGGGAAGCGTATTTGGACAGTTAGAGCACGGCAAATTTAGAATATCATGATAGTTTATGGTCAGGATTTTTATCACATAATATTTACATTTATATTAAATAGCTAATCATTAGTAGTTACTTGTTTTATTAATGTTTGTTCTTAAGTTTTTCTATAACAATAGTTGTTGCTCCCGGCCTTTACCTAGAGCTAATCAAGTTTTTTTTGTCATTTGAAAAATTATTTACTAAAATATTTAATTAATAAATTTCAGTAAATTTTTATTTCTTTGCAGATGAACAAAACGTTTACTAAAGACTGACATTTTAAGCTTTTAAAGGACAATATTTCCAATATAATTTTTTGTGTTTCAATTAAATATGATTTTCAAATATTATGAAAAAATATTAAAATAAAACATAAGAAAAAATTATTAATCTCAAACTTCGATTAAACACTATTTTAACGACAAGTCACAGCAGCAACAGAAGCAGCAGTAAAAACAAAAACAAACTTAAAAAACGCATATAAATGCCACAAGGATTTTTAAACAAAATTTCCAAAAAATGTGTGTGAACGGAGACTTTTTAACTGCTGACGGTTTTTGTTTTTGCACTTTTATTACGGATTTTGGCAATAGAAACACACAAAGAAAAAACGCTATCGAAATGAAACAGTTAAATACACCCACAAACTACAAGTTAAAGAAAAGTTACTAAATGAAAGCAAAAATCCTGCCACAGACATTAAAGTGAAAACGAAATGAAAAACATAAAATTGATTTTAAAAGAAGCATTTTTAATATTTAACATGAAATATAAATATAAATTGAAATGAAATAAAATGGTTTTAAACAATAAAATAACAAAAAAATACAAATCACAAACAAGAACAACAACAGCAACAACAAGGTATACATTTTTAATTAATCTAACGAAAACTTAAATGAAATGAAAAATATGCAATGGCTAGATTTTGAATACTTATTCGAAAAACCTTGTAAAAAAGAGCAAATGAATTATTAAGAACTACAAAACCACCTACCACAATACGAAAATACGAAATATACAACAGCGTTTTTAAAATCCCCTTTATATAATAATTTTTTTATAATTTATATTTATTTTTTTATTTTTTTACTTAATAGATAAGAATTTGTTAAACGAACATAACTTTCATTTAAAATTACTTCTTCTCGCTGATACTTTTATTAAGTATAAAAACACATTAATTTGCTAGATTTTTTTTAATACGAATTTTTTTTTTTTGTAAGTATTTCGCATATTTTTATGAATATGATTTTATATTAAAAAAAAATATAAGGCCTTATTCATAACACTTATCGAATGTTTGTAAAATGTTTATAAAACAATTTGTATGGAACTTTTTTTTTATAAATCTTTTATAAACCTTTCATTAATTATTCTAAAAATGGCAGTTAACTATTATTGTACACTGCGAGCCATTGTGATAGGTTAAATGGGCTAAAATATTATTATAACTATTTTTTCAATTCTTAAAGTTATTCATCTTCTTATCTTTCCTGCATTTGAAACTACATAAAGAATATAATTTGTACTTTTTAAATAATTTTGTACTATTTAATCATTGGTCTTACATTTTGGGAATTACCGATTATGTTTTTGGGATTTCTAAGGTTTAAGTCATTGTTACATTCCATTTATTTTAACACGAGAATCAAGTTGCGTGGGATAAAAATAATAATTATTTACAATTTTATTGATTTTCGCATAATTTTTCCAAAGATAATAATTAATATTTTATAATAATAATTAATAGTTAATACGATCCGAGTGTTTGCTTGCGGTTAAATTTATTAAGGTTGGGAAAATATTCTTTAAAAAAAATTTATAAATTTTATAACATTCTGAAAACAAACTTACCATGTCTTAACACCATTTTCGCTTGACATAAGCTTCTATCATATATGGCAACCTATAAGCAATATTCAAGCTAAAGATTTTGCTTACTTATCTTTGGATTACACAGCAAGAGTTCCGTAATAAAACTATTCAGATATCGCTAACATTTACTTTATATGACGATAAATTTTCGAAATCTGCAAAACCTACTATTAATACTTTTACACCAGCAATATTGCAACTAAAGTAAATGTGTCATATTCATTTAAGGAATTGATCTTTTCCAATTAAAAGTGTTTTTAATACCGAAACCAATTTCCAATTTTTAGATAATAGATATTAAAAATAAGTTTAACATCATTGATAAAAATTATATGTATTCGGCTAAGTTTGCTCTTAAACTGCTTATGATTTAATTCACTTCTATGTTTGCAGATTTTTAAAAATAGTTTTGTATTTCTGTTTTATCCTTCTCGATGCACATTTTATTTGGCTTAGTTCTTTTGCTACACTTTCTAATTTTTTATTTTACTTGTTCTAGTTTTCCTTTTCTATTGTACGCTATAAGTTTACAATTAAATGTTCCATGCGATGAATTGTGACACATATGAAAACTTTTAGTCTAAGGAAACTCTACAATCTTGATAACTCTATAATGCAACACCATTTACATAAGATTACGAATTGGTCTTATATTTAGAAATAAAATTGAAATTTCTGTGCCACATATTCCTACTTGAGCTGAAGTTCCATACCATCCGTTCTATGTGTTTTTGCGTTTTATGTATTTGTCAAAGAAGATTCAGGGTAATTGTATGTGACAAGTTATGGAGCAAAACGCATAGAACATATCGCACACCCAGTACAAAAGTGACAACTCAAAATTTAAATTTTCTGACACAAGTAATAATAAATAATTTTTATGAATTGCAACTTTATACCAACTCAAATATAAGGAATGAGAACTGTTCTTTAGCAACAGTTAACAACAGTAAAATACACTAATATTTTTCTTATAGATAAACAAGTGTATTGTGCATAGTTTAATGATATAAACCCGAAAAATTAAAATTCTGAGTTGTGTCACTTTTGTACTGGGTGTGCGATATAGACGCATAGAACGCATAAAGTAGGTTTACTTTCTACTTGTGTATGCGTCTCATGCACCATGAAAAAATGTCACTTGTTTTTGATAGCCAAGGACGGCAAATTATATTTTATTTTCAATGATATCGATGGAAAATTTGCGTTATTTTTTTATTAAAAGAAAATGCTTGTGTAATAAAGTTTACGACTATTTCCTAGAATAAAATACATTAAAATCAATTTTTAACATAGTCCTTTCATTAAATAAATTTATATTCTACCTATCGATTTCTTTTATAAACTTAGTGTCACCTCTGTTGTATGTATTATATGTTAATCGATTGAAGCTGCAAAAAAAAACACTCACTTCCCGTTCGGTGATCTTTTGTAGCTTTTCGTAGGCCTAAAATATTATTTATATAAACTCAATGAATTCCATAAATTCTTTTAATATTACAATCTCACATTCCATTTAAAAAAAAAAAAAATGTTTTTATTTGATAAAATTATTTACACTACATCTGATCAAAATAAAAACTTGACGCATAAAACGCATTGCATGTAATTTGAATTTAGAAGCGCATAAAATGCACACAAACGCATATTACGCATATGCATGGTATTGACTTTCATGTTTAAAGCAAGGAAATTTAACGTATCAGCCAGCCTGTATTTAAGAAAAGCTGGTACTGATTGGCGCATCTTAAAGTTACAAATTAGTTTAAAGCATATAGTCTTATGCCAATTTAGAGAAGTGTTTTCAAGGACAATGTCTAAAATAAAAATTATAAATATTTGCAATGAAAGCCTTTAAAAATTGTATATAATCCTTCGTATATATATAATTTTTAAAGGTAATAATTTTTTTCTAAACTGTTGAAAAAAAACTTGGTTCAAAAAATAAAGCACTTAAATAGAAATTCCAAAACACTGAGCTCCAAATTTTATCGAAATAAACTCCTTCCCCAATTTACTTATCCTTTGAGCTGAGCGGTATTATTTTTGTTAATCAACAACTTTGTAAATAAATTTAGTGCTTAAGATATGTACTAACTAATTGAGTAGTCATAAGACACAAACAAATTTATATAATTAAATTTAAAATAAAAACTGTAAAAGTTTATGATTTTTATAGCAAATTTTTCCACAAAACAATTTCATTTTACATATATATCCTTATTTGATTATCTTTATCAAAAACACATGAATTCAGCTTGTAAAAAAATCTCTAATATATACAATTTCAGAATCTAATGAAATATTTTTTTATAATAAAATTAAAATTTAATATTTAGAAAAAAAAGTATTAGTGTTAAGATTTAATTTAAATTAGTATTACTAATCAGCGAAGAAAAACGATTCTATTAACTTATTAGTTATAGCTAATTATAGCAAAGATATGATAAAAAAATAGTTTTGTAAATATCTGTAAAATATTAAATAAAAAAAAACAATAAATGCAAAAAACACAAAACAAAATAAAAAAAATCTATAATACGAGAATTTTTTTTAATATCAAAAAGCTTAGAAATATTTTTAGTAGTATTGTAGGAAATTTTCGTTTCTTTAAGCAAAACAAATAACCTTTTTAAATATAAAAAAACAAACCGGCCTAAATTTTTCTTAACTAAGTATTATTTTTTACTAATGGTGTATTAAAATCAAATGAAAATTTGCGAATATACAGTATAACGTTCTAGTATATTCTATAATGATTTATGGAAAGCTTTTTGGTATATAATTCAAGGGAAGTTTGTTCAATAAATCTTAGTAGGCTTCAGTTGAAAAAGTAACACTGCAGAATTTTTCAAAATAAAGAGTTTTGAGCACAAAAGTTTTTTAGTTCGAAGTATTTTCAATCTTCAATTTAAATCGCAGGACAATTTTTACGTGGACTTATAAACCTAAAAGCTATATTTAACAAGTCCAAATAGTACCAGATTGATACCCAAATCTTATAAATAATGACAAAATCTTATTAATAATGACATCATTATTCAACGTATAAGTCGAGAAATATATATATATATATATATATATATATATATATATATATATATATATATATATATATATATATATATATATATATATATATATACGATATATACGTATATGTATGTATATCGTATTCGTTTTAGCAAATATTGCCTCGAACATTTGAATTCGTATTTATATTCCTGAACATCTGATAAGTGACATTCGCTGCTTTTTTAATATGTTCGTACACTGCACACAATGCGTATGAACACTAACATTAAATATATAATATTAATCATACGTAAGTATATAATATTTTTATGCACCTTATACAAAACATTTATTTCAATATAGTTATATATTATTTAAAATAAATATAGTAAAATTTGGGCTTAATACAGAGTGGAATGCTGATCTGTGGTGCGATTAGTAACTTTTAACGATTGAACAAAAGATAAATTTATCAATAACTACTGTGGTTTGTACTGATGATTGTTTGATTCATAGACTTCCCGTTAAGTAAAATTGTATAAGGAAATAATATAAATAATATTGTGTACATACATAAATATGCTTTCATAATTTTCCATATTTGTTGTAGAATAACAACTTGCGCTATGTGTAAAAGAACATGTGCTTCTATTTGAATCACTTCATCAGCCACGCAAAAGTTATTGGCGTTAAGATAGCGGCAGGGCATGTCTTTAAAAATGTTACTGAATAACAAAATCGTCAATTTTGTGTTGAGTTTCTTAACCAACTCATTAAACTTTAAATAAAATTACTGAATCGCGCCACTGAGTGTCGTACAATAGTATCCCTTGATATAGTCTGTGCTTGACAACCATTGATAGCAGACTACCACTTGGTAAATATTATTCGAATTATGCATCATCAATCTCGAAAATAAAAAAGTTGTTTAATGAATTTCGTTGTGGCCGTAAAAGCAGGGAAATGAAAATGTTCTGGGTGCCTACCTGAGGTCTGTTTACACGAAACAATTAAGAAAATCACGATGTGATATTGGGCGATTCTATGTTAAAAGAACGAGAGATTATGGAAGCCATAGGCATATCAAATTGCCTAGTGGCCATTTGATTACGGGAAAGCTGTCCCGCGTATGTGGTATCAAATGGTGAATCGGCATCCAAGAAGCTCACGGTGGGTTTGTTAGTCAACAAGGTCATAGAAAGTTAAAATATTTAATGGTGAATATTATGCCAATTTATTGGCTCGATTTAATGAGAAATTAATTCTTTTCGACCAGGACAATGCAGAGGTGCACACATGTATAGTTTTGTTGGACAAAATATCTTTAATTAGGGTACGAATTGCTTTCCTATTTGCCATATTCTCCGGACTATATTGAAAAACAAAATGAATTTTTATTCCAAAACGTGAAAATGTGACTTGTCCTCTTTTAACTTTTTATTTGTTAATGTATTTCTTAACCATAAGTATTCGTTTACCCCATTATACGCTTCGTTAAGTTTTTCTAAGTTCTATATGTGTGGAACAGAGACCGGCAAAAATCACGTTTTTTATGCCTTCACTCATGCATAACTTTTTTGTGTCCAATTATTCACAAACACATAAGCAAGCATGCGCGTACGCTCATAATCTTTATTTGTGTTAATCATTAGGAAGGCAAATACAAAAATGCCTATATGAATTTTCAAGCAAGATTTTAACACAGAAGCTATTTTGAGCGTTTGCATTGATTAAACACAAAAACGAATGGCATTTATTCAACATGCCTTTTCTTTGCAAAGAATATTAAGAAAAATCATGCAATGATATATGCTGGCACATAATCTTGAGTGTGTAGGTATGTATGTTGTTAAACATTGTGGTTGAGAAATAAGGATGCCATACGAAGTTACCAAAAAACGTCGGTTTTACAATAAACTTTAAAAATCGCAACTTTCGGTTTAAAATCGTTTAAAGATCGGATTATTTTTTACTCATTCAAAAAAACTTGTTATTTTTATAAGAAATACTTCAACCTTGCCAAATTTGTTTGTTTTATTGAATTTTACTGAAATTAAAGTCGTTTTTAACTCCCAAGAATAATACCGCTTTATTGGTTTGGTACATAGATTACTTAAAAAGAAGGGTCTTTAAGTGTATTTTTCTGAGCGCGGTGCGCTTTTTTTTAAATTTCGGTGCTTTTTTTAATTTTTGGCGGCACCGAAGCAAATTCAACAAATCTATTTGTTTCAGTGTGAGAAAAAAATCTTTGTACAATAAAATACACCCGTTTCAACATTATTTTATTCAACAGCGCAAAATTTTTACACGTTTATATGAAAATGATTATTTTCACGACAACACGGCTACATGGCTACACGACCACCGTTGTAGCTGTGGTAGATTTAGGCTAATTTATATTTTTGTGAGCGACAGTGAGAGTGTTTAATATATAAGTGCTTAAAATACTTTACTGTATTTAACAAAAAATAAGAATACAAAACGCATTGCTTATAATATAACCTCCTTCATGTATACACATATACACACATGTCTATATAATTACAAAATGATAATTGTAAAAATCGGGATAATTTTAAATATATATTTCTTGATTAATTATCTGTTTCAGCGTATCGTCGTAAAAATGCTATTAAACTGTTAAGTCTGGCAACCGTGTTGCCTAACCATTCTATAAACACACAGCACCTTGTGCATAAATGTACAATTGTTGATTTTTTGCCTTTTTCACATTAATGCTTTTTGCATTAATGCCTCTAAGTTTTTGATTTCGATCATGAATGTGATTAAATAAAAATGTGTGCTTTGAAGAGTTGTCCAAAAATTCATGCACACACAGTTTTTAAACACTCAAACTGAATAGCTGGCATGCGGCAACAGATTAAATTTACATGTTCGCAAACAACCCTTATTTTGCTTAGCATAAAATAGAATAGACACAATGTTGATAAAGGCATATTTGAACGTTTGAGCGAAAATGACATGTTTTTCGAGTGTTTGATTAATCTGATTTTTTTTTAATCACCGGTTGCAGGTCTCTGGTGTGGAATAGTTTTCTATTTACTTTGCTGTCTCTTTTAGTCCCTAAGAGTGAATCAGTTGAGCAGAAAAAGCTATTTATTGACATGTTATGGGTTCTAAAAGTATAAATAAAACAATTTTGAGAAATCTATTTTTATGTAATGTCGACGATGGCCATTAGACGACTAGGTTAGGTTAGGTTAGGTTGATTGGAGGGGTATGTCAGCCCATGTCACACGACATACACCTAAGCCAGTGAAGGCTTGTTGTGCGCTCCTTTGAATTTAAATTAGACGACTAACTATTTTTATTAATCGTTGCATTTTGTTTTGAGTTTTTAATGATCTTTGTTATAAAAATTTTAAATTTTAAACTTTTGTTGCAAAAAAATACTTTGTTTAGGAATTTCAATGGTTGAAGTAATTAACGCGTTGACTACAAAGCAATTTATGACTGAGAGCCTGGGTTCGATCCTTGTTCAGGACAAGTCTTCAACATTCATGAGTTTTTCTGATTTACGGTAGTGTGGGGTTGTGTTAATTGTTGTTGGAGTGATGAAGTGATGAAGGCATAGCACTGGTTTCTGAACACTACAGGCAGCAATTGATACCTATCTACGCTGCTGTACCACATCGCGGCGCCCTCCTTTGTCGGTAATTTTAGCAGAATCATCGGCGAAGTAAAACAATAAGATGATAAAACAGCTTAAAAAAACTTAATGCGTCTCCCTAACAACAAGAGGCGCTACAACACCGCTGTAAAAAACACGGAATAGTAGAGTTGTAAAAAGAATTTGAGCTCCCTCTCTGTATCTTCTCATGGCACTACCTGTCCTCTCTATACTATCCCCATCATAAAAGAAGTAACACCTTATTACTGGGCATTCATTGCCTGAGTTTTACTTCTCTTTATAAAAAATAATGTTTCAAGTGAAGGTGGCGTGAAAAAACCCTGTGAAATGACCCCGCAAGCAAAGTCAGAAGCAAGGGCCTAAGAAAAGCATAACGGCAAAAAGAAAGACTTTTGAAGGCTTAAATAGTTTTTTGAGGTCTTATTTTATTTTCATAGTTGGCTTCTTAATCTACATATGTATAATAACGGCCAAAATATTTTAAAAATGTTTTAAGCTCAAGAGACAATTACAATGAAAATTTATTTAAAATAATTTATAAAATTGGGGCTTTATTCCTTATAAAGAAATTTAGTAGTAATAGTAAGTTGTTTATATTTTTTGAAATTCTTGTTCTTTTCACTCTTTAATTTCAGGAGTTTTTCCTTGTTTGTTTGAAGGCGTATTTTCTAGGGTCTGGAACACGGTCCATTTCAAAATTTTGTGTTTATAGTACGATATGGAAATGTCTCTGTAGACTTTGTCTTGTGTAAACTTTGAAACCAATAGGTTTCATGCTATAAAAATTTTAAGGCTATTTATAAACTTAATTTATGAGTACAATATCGATTTTAAAAAAATTAGAAGAGACCTTATGCTGGAAAAATAAATTGAAAAACTAGAAAACATCTTTTAAGGCCATGATTAAGAAACGATTGTTTATTCAGCCTAGAGGTTAAAGTTAAGACGAACACTTTTTCTTAGGAAATTATATTTAAATATGTTGTCTCAGTTCTTTTACAATTTTACAAATAGGATAATTAGACTCTTATTTACTTTCCCCAAAATAATGAAAATATTCCAGAACTATTTTATATTGAAATTTTTAATGTTTTCAAACTATTTCAAGTTCACTGAGGACTTGGCTAAGTGACCAATAAAATGTTGGCACATACACAGCCAAAGCCAAAACAAATAATACATTTTTTGAAACTCTAACCATTTCAGCATTTTTAATAAAATTTTCAATTGGTTTTAGTACTGCGAAATTAGTTGTATAAATTATTTAAAAGGCTTCAGGTTTGTTTTTTTAAGCCATTCACAATAAGCAATATTTAGTAACAAAGATTAAACAAAGCGACAAAATTAAATATACGAGTAGCTATTTTAATACTTATTAAAATATTTGTAAATATAAAGCTAAAATCTTTTATTAATTATTAGAAAACTTGTTCAAACATGTAGAATTTATTTATAAATTATAGCGAATATAATGCTAGAAACATTCTCAAAGGAAAAATAACGGCTTGCCAAGGAAAAACAAACGCTTCAAGAGCACTTTATATAAACAGAATATATACAATCATTAATTAAACTATATTGTTTATTGTCAATACTTCTATTATAAAAGTTCAAAACTTTATCTTGATACATAATAATTTTTGTCTTCGATATTCCTTTATTATAAGCCTTTACTTTTTCTAAACTCATTAATTAACAATGAGTTTTTATTTTGACATCAAGACATAAGAGGTAATGATAATGATAATAGGAAATATTTTCTTATGCTGTTTTTAAACTTACTATTTTTATTTAAAATGCAATCGAATCTATAGTTCAAAACTTTACTATTCATATTAAATTATTAACACGATATTTTTATTTGTTTTTATTTTTATTTTTGCCACAAACTTTGTAAATTATTAAATATTAATGTGAAATGTTTTGTATGACAATCACATGATTAAAAGAGTTGAACAACAAATTATGCATAAAAATACTTATAAAAATTATTAAAATGTAAAAATATTTTCTTTAGAAAAAATAAATCTGCTTATAAAATTAAGATATATATATATATATATATATATATATATATATATATATATATATATATATATATATATATATATATATATATATATATATATATATATATACCCTTAACAATCACAAAAAAATTTAACAAATTAATATTCAAAAACCTTAAGCCATACAGAAAAAACAAAAAAATAATAATATAAATATATGAAAGAAAAAAAGAACAATTGAAATTAAGTTAAATATAGCATGAAGGATTATTAAATTTGTATGCTAAAACCGTTTATTTATGGTCTTTGAACTATATTTAAAAATAAAAACATCTTTAATGGTAATCTGTAATAAACGAGCTATAAATATTTATATACACATACGATATAAAAATTTATTATTAAACTAAAATTAAGTTTCCTAAGAGCAAAAAAGTAAACATTAATTAGAAACTGTAATTAAGTAAAACAAACTCTTAAAATACAAAAAAATAACAGATAAAATTAAAAACCACAGTAAATAAATGTGATAAGATTTTTAATAATAAAATAACAGTAAAGAAATCTTCAATCTCTTTTCGTTTAATTTGGTTTTAAGGTTTTATTGGTAATGGTTTTAAAAATGCTCGAAAAAAAATTTATTGTAAATAACTTAATAAGATCCAGAATAGAATAGTAGAAATTCGACAGACGTGCATTGATTATAGTTCTTTTATTTTCTTCTGATCCGTTGAGTCAATTTTAATCAAAAATAAACATCTGAATTGAAAAAATATTTCAAATACTTTTTTAAGTTTTTTATAAGATAAAACTTTTATCACGAATGCTTTAGAGTGGCTAGTATTTTTTTCACAAATATCACATAACTTTGAGCGGAAATGTATTAATGTATATATAAAATAATTTCATCAAAAGATGCACATATAGAAGGAGAATATATGTACTTAATTTTAAAAAAAATGGAAGGTGATGAAAGTCGGCCAAAATTTAAAAAAAGCTTAGAACTGTCCAATATATATGAAGTTGTCATTCATATATAGTCTTTACAAAATTTAGTCGTAGATAAGCCGGATAGATATCATTAACTGTATTCATGAGAGTTTCTAATTGTTTAACAAGTCCACAAAAGGTAGTTGCATTAAGTACGATTGGAACAACGTCATTCGACTATATACTTTTGTACTATTATAGACTAAAGATGGCACTGGTAATCTTATGAGCGAAATTTATATTTTGTATGGGATCACTTTTGAACCTTACCGCATTATATTAAAGAATGGCGTTAGCTTTCTTTTATATTTTTCATTATTAGCGAAAGTTAATTTACCTTTCATTTTTAATCCTAAAAAAATTCAAGAATAGAGTCTGATGAGATATGAGCCCGATCCTATAGTAAAACATATGAAACATTAAACTGATTGTATGATTGAAATATGTTTAAATTTAAAATCGTTCAAGTGATGGTCTTAAAAAATGCATTGTTTAGCAAGTAAAAAACGTTTTCAATTAAAAAAAATTTGCTAGAAAAACTTCAATAACATATTCCACTGTAATTTATTTGTGATGCAAAAAATTTCAATGACAGTAGCCAATCACTTTCTTTATAGAAATGCAATGTGATGCAAAAATATCACTGCCAATAATATCGCATAATCCAACCATCCACAAACTTTTTCGAACCAAAAATAAAAATCAAAAGTTTTTATATTTTTTTGTTTTATTTAATTTATAATCCGTGTATTATATTATGTACAAAACATTCCGAAACCTCTTGTAATTAAAAGTTTTTAGCCCTCAAAAGCTTGACATGTCGGTAATTTTTGAAAAATTAGTTACATTAAACCGTTTATAATCTTTAACTGCTGCTTCAGATTCAAATTTCTGTTGTTGGAAAGCGTTGAAATTAGATTACTAACTTTGGCCAACATACCTTCTTGTTGAAATACCTCTAAATACCCGAAAATGGACCTCATTTCTTTTTACAGAAAATAGATAAATATAAGAGCGTTTTTCTTAAAAATTTAAAAATTGAGTTTCTTTACGTTGTTACGTTTACATGTCAGAAAAACTAAGAATTATTTTCGCTGTGATAAATCGCAGAACAAAGTTAATTATGCCTGCGTATGCGTAATATTAAACTCTCTATAATATTAATCATACGCCATGTGTTTAATACGTATAGATTTATTTTTGAAGCTTGGTATTCTAATATGGTTGAGAACTAATATTTTCGTTGCTTCTAAAATAATAAATAGCAGATACAGTTTGCAGTTTCCTTTTTGAGAAGAGAAGTTGGCAAAATATTGAACTCAAATTATCACATATGCCTCTGGTATGATAATAATTTACATTTTTCCATTTTAGAACCACCCAAAATCAACTTTAGTTTCTTTTTCCCCATTTAGTCAATCCTACACAGTATTATCTTTCACGGCTACTAAAAAAGTTTATGTCCAATTACTGGGTTCTGGGTTACGTTACCGTAACTGTAGCAGTTGATCTTTATAATTGTACCTTATCTGTTTTTAGCCTTGTAACATTTGGAAATTCTTATTAATATTGAAAGTTATTTTGTATCGTCATATTCAAAGTAAAGAAACAATATTCATAATAACAGCACAAAATTATTAGTTGTCAATTGCATGTTCTGTCAACGTACAATGTCGCATGCCTCATTTACTCACTGCTTTTAAATTAATTATAAATGTATAGAGTGCACTGTGGCCCATTTTGCGTAAAGGCGGTCAAACAGTGATAGTCTTTTGTGAAAGCAAACAGATGAAGACAGGAAATATAATAAACCAAGATTAATATTCCATTTTATTTTAACAAATGCAACATTTAAATTTACTAAAATATATTTATTTATTTATATATTTTTTCATACTAAATTATAATTACAAAAATTTAGAAGTGTATTGTATTGCGCAAGAACAGTATGAAAATTAAATTTGAAATAGGATTTGAAAAGGACAACAGTTTACATATACATATCCATTTATATAAGTACATAGATATATAACATATTGACATGCTGTGAGCATAGAAAATTAGTATAATATGGTTTTAACATTAGAATTTGTAAAATAGTCGCCTTCATAGCTGGACAAACAAAATAAAACTGTGTAAAAACGCTGATATGCAAATATCATGTACTTGGCCATAATTCAAAACATTTCCATGTCAATCCATGTCAATGTCTGTCTGCCTGTCCGTCTGTGCATTTCGAGCCTATATGTCTCGAAATGTACAGACGGACGGACAAACACAGCCACAAACAATTAAAAAAAAACCGAAAAAAGTGAATCTTTCCTTTGCCGAACTAACAACAGAGTTGCTGACACATACTTCCACCGTGTTATCACTTTGAAACCACTTTTATTATCTCTTGCGAGATACCAATTCTGCTATGTTATTACATTCAGGTAGGGCTGCACGAAATCTTTCCTTAGAGGACTTATACCTACAACTTTTCAGAATCTAAGCTGGAACCACTAGAACTAGCAGAACCCCAAGACCTGATTTTATTATCCAAAACTTTCTCAGGATACATCAGTGAAAACTAAATTGAGAAAAAAAGGGCTGCTGGTTGTTGGTCTTTTAATATTCCCACAAATGACATTTTTGTTCGATTTGTATTACTTTGAGTTGTAGACGACAAATAACTGCAGCTTTCGCATGAATTTCAGCTGCGGCATACGAAAATATTCATTTATGTATCGAACTGAAATGCAAGGATAATGATGTAGAGTTAAAATGAAACGGGGGCTACTCTGCTTTTTCTTATCATACCTTGCACTCTTAACATTTTAAGACTATAGATGCCTTTGTGGATTAGTAGATATTGTACTAGACTAGTAGTCCTAGGGCCGCAGGTTCGATTCCTGCGGAATACTCTGGGTATTTCTACGGACAAACCAAGTAGCTTCGCAGTTTATGTATGTTATTAAACTTGTTTAAATAATATGAGTTTTTCCATTGACACTTTTTTCAAGCTTTATGAAGTTCTTTGTTCAACATATAAAGCTGTTTCAGAAACATTTATATACACAGTATGTCCCACTGTAATTTGGAAAATTAAAATCAGCAGCAATAGAAACAACAATTAAAGATTTTTTGCAGGGCTATAAGAATGTGTATATACTATATATTTAATTGTAATGTTAATAGCTGAAAACTATAATTTGAAATGGCAGTCAATAATACATAATTTACTAAGAAAGAAATGAAAAATCAACAACGAATATACATTTTCGCATTTGAATGGAATCATGACTTTTTGTTTTTCAATGGTATTATTCTTGCGTTTTATTTCACTTTATACACAGTGATAAATATAATATGTAATATTCCACTATACAGGCGTAAAGGTAGAGCATGTATCAACAAATGTGAAGTGTTGCTAGAATAAGGACACATGGAAAATTATACAAAGTATTTAATTTCACATATATTTTTATGTCCCAACACAACTACACTACTTTTTAATATTTTTGTTTGAGGTCCTCTTAGTCATGCATGTAGTGCAGGGAAAAGAAACTAAAAGAGGCAATACAAGAAATGTTTAATGATTATAGTGTTAACTGTCAATAACAGACACCACCTTCCTTCCTATTTCTCTGCTGAACCTTTCAATGTAGTAGTTTTCTAGTTTTCATTTACAATACATAATTTAAATGTAATCACTACTGTTGAAATTACTATCGCTGCTGTTTACTTACTGTAAGTTTTTCCTTATCATTTTCATTGCTGCAACATGCAACAATCTTGCATGTGAAAGAAAGTCTCCCCTTTTTTAAACTGTTTGTAATTGCCTTTGTATTATTATCAATGTCCTTCCTCTCCTTTCTAATTCTGTGAGCAAAGAAATTTTACTGACAGATATTAAAGTATTGATAAATTTCCTAAATTATGATGTCTTATATATAAAAGTGGATCGGAAGTCAAATAACTTTAACAGTCGGAGTAGCGGTCACCATTTACATATGAATTATTATTCATTGTTCCTTAGCATCTGAGCCTATCCAAGACCTTTCATACTTTATACAAAGTGGCTCAGAAGTAATGTTATAATTTAAACACGCTGCGATTTTGTTATAAATAATAGAAAAGAGCTTTCTTTTCATACAAAGTGTGTCTGGAAGAGGAAACAATTATTTCGCTCAAATGGCCATCTCCCGATTTTATGCATAATTGCACTCCTTTTATGGCATTTTGAATTGTTGATTGCAAAACCTCTGGCGCCGAATGGGTAATTTATTTTTTAATTTTTCCTTGCAGACTTGCGAGATTCGTGGCTTATTGTGGTTAACGCAAGATTCTTAAAAGCCTCAAAGAAAAAAGTCTGATGTTGTTATATGTAGCAATCTCGACGGCCAGTTCAAATTTTCAAAACGGCAGATCGCTCAACTTAGAAATTGGTGCAGCAACATGTGGCAAAGAAACTCGTTAAGCATCTACATGTAACGCTCACGATTTTCGCTTCTTCACAAAATAAGGGCCAATCAAATATTGCACCAAAAAATCAATGCGAAGAGGCTCAATGGCTCTTGGCAGTAAGTTGACATTGTCCGACGGTTTGCACATTGTAATGTGATATTTTTAACTCTTTCACAAAAATTTATTTAATCCAACGTCAAATATGCCAACATAAAATAAAATCATTGATCGAATGCAACCAGCCCGAGAAATTCAAAATTCGCCTTTTTTTAACAGAAAACGTATATGACTTAGGAATTCTTGGATAAATTTATCGTTACCCATACTAGAATTTTTAAACGACAAACTTTCCAATTTAACCCTTATTCTGTATTAATGGGTCAAAATTGCCCAAACGGTTTTTATTGCTCATTTATTCGTTAAACCCTCGGCGGATTTTTTAAACTTCTGTAAAATTATTTTTTTTAGCGAATACTATTAATATTTAAAATATAATTCTTGTAGATCGTTTCACAAAGCGTGTGTAAAAAAACTTACGCAGATGGTACATTTGGGTCAAAATTGCCCAATGCAACAAAATCAATTTGCGCATGTTATACGAGCTTAGTAACAACATTTCTTGCGTTTGCAACATCATGGCTAGCATCCAGAGAAGATAAGAACTTTTCTTATGCAATCAGACTCAGATGGCGATAATCCTCAGCACATCAAGTGAAGATGAAACCGGCTTCGTTTCTGAAGCTGCATCTGATTATGACCCCAACTCCTCGTCGGGCTCCATGGCGGATATTTGCGAAATTCTCGATCAAACTACAAATGAAGTATCATTGTATCCATCAAGAAAATATTTATGGTCACAAACATCTGCAATAAGAGATATTGGAAGATTCTCTAAGCAGGACATAATCACCCCTATCGCCAATAAAATGTGAAATTTTTGTTCCCATGAAATTTTCATTCCCCATGAAGGGAAATTTGCTATCGTGAATTTTATGGGAATGTTTGTTCCCGCTATCAATATGTAGTGAATGTAAAATGAGAAGACTGTATAAACAGGGAATAAGAATATAATTTCAAATTGTATGTATGTATGTATGTATGTACATACATATACATTTAAAAAAGTATTTTGTTTTAGAAAGGTAAATAAATACAAATATTTATGTCACAAATTAAATTGAAAAGTATTTATTTAAAATCAATAAATAATTAAAACAATTCAAATTTTCTCCTCCATAAAAGTCTTCTGGCAAACCAAAGCTGAAGGAATTTTCTAAGCCCTCTACCGTCTCTTTCATTCCTATTAGTTCATATATGCACTGCTCGCTAACTGACAAACTTTTGGCATTGTTTTGTCCACCTCCTTTTTTCCCATTGGCTTTTCAAATTAGCGGCAGCCTTTGACCGGACATACCTTTTTTGGTCTATCCACACCTAATACAAGTTATATACATATGTACGTATGTATAAAAATATATAATATATAAAATAAGACTACCTTCTTCCACTCACGGATTCTTTTTAGAGGTGGACAAGCACTATTTAGATCCTCTACAAGAAAACTCCAGAATTCGCCCATCACATCTTGGAAACTTACAAAATCACTAGCAATGGGTTGGTTGTTTTGCTTTCTATTGAGTAGGATGTCGCTTTGCACTTTATTTGTTAATTTCGACCTAAAAAATAATTTTATATAATCAGAATATTCGAAAGAAAATAAAAATTACTTACATTTTTATCCAGTTCCCTAGAGAAAACAAAGTGAACAAACTAACACAAAAAAGGGGAAAAATAATTTTGAAAGAGTCGTTCACGATATGGCAAATTTTTTTTAATGGGAATAATTTTGTGCATGTTATTCCCCACTGAATTACATTTCGCACATTTGAAGGGAAAAATTATTCACGATTGCAACTTGGGGAAAGGGGAAAATATTTCGAGGGAGAAAACCGTTCACGATAGGGGTGAATAAATCTGACTCCTGGCCTAACGCATTATGCTATTTCAAGTGCTGATAGCATAAAATCATCTTTTCTGTTATTTATGCCTAGTGATCTTATAATGTATTTATAGAGTAATCTTTATTCAATCAATTCGTATAGGTCAATCAGTATTTGAAAATAATCGGATAACTGTAGACAATACAAATCTCATGGTGAAGCTTTAGAATATCTATGGGACGACCCCAATGGCACACCGCTATTTGAATCCACCATTTCAAAATATATCACGATTAATTCGGTTTGATAAAAAGTCGGACAAAAGCGAAAGACGATTCCGTGATAAACTTGTTCCCATAAGAGATTTTGGGAGCCATTGGGAAACGAATCTAAGAAAAATCTTTAATCCTTGTAAATATGTGACAGTGGATGAGCAGATCGTAACACACGGTGGACGATGCCCATTCAAGCAATACATACCTTCAAAACCAGGAAAATATGTTATAAAAATTTGGGCGTTGTGCGATGTAGAAACAAACTATGCATGGTCCTTACAGGTGTATACTGGAAAAGGCAGGAACTGTAAGCCAGAGAAAGATCAAGGATGCCGCGTTGTCTTGGAGCTAATCAAAGATTTGAAAGGGCATAATGTAACTTGTGACAATTTTTTCACCTCACATAAACTGGATATTGAGTTGTTGAAACAAAGTATCATAATGGTTGGTACTGTCCGAAAAATTTTGCAATTAAAAAACAAACCAAAGAACTATGCAAATTTCTTCTTCGACAATGATAACAAAACAACTTTTGTGGGATATGTAACTAAAAAAAAAACAATTAGTGTTTTTGCTTAGCACATTACATCACGACGGAGAAATTTGAGCAAGCTCCAAAAAGCCAGAAATAATTCACTTTTATAATCAAACGAAATCGGTGGTCGATACATTATATCAACTTATAAGAACTTATACATGCAAAAAAAAGGAGAACTAACCGATGGCCTCTAGCGGTATTTTACAATATGCTGGATGTATCCGCTAATATTGCTTACGTAGTTTTTCTAAAGATTAATCCAAACTGGAATGAAAATAAAAAGTATAAGCGCCGCATTTTCTTGAAAGACAAGTATGGATCTAATAAGCGGTGAAATATCTCGTAGTTCAAACATGCCACAAAGTAGCCCTACTAAAGCATTCGTGAAAAGTCTTCAAAAGGATTCAGCTGAAGTTTCGCAAGCAAAAAACTTAAAAACTTTTATCCAAGTCGCTCCAACAGCACCAAATACGCAAATAAATGTTGTGAATGCAAAAATTTATTTGAAAAACGCATTCTGAGACCAAAATTATATGTACTGAATGTGCAGAAAACAAAAAGACTGAATAAATATTTGATTATTTTGTATTGGGCAAAATTGACCCACTAATACCACATGCGTTTTATTTTTGAAATACGGGATAAGGGTTAATAAAAGAGAAGAAATTAATTTGTGACTTTACCACTGGAAAAACATGAATTTGGTGATACTTTAAATACCTCTACTTACCAAATGGTTTTAGAAGTAAAATATTTGAGTTTTGTTATATGTATATATTTACAATTCTATATAGAGACTCTTCTACATAAAAAAAAATTATGGTGTATTTGTGAAACTTCACATGAAAATTGCATGCATTTAATCGCATCTTGCACCATATTTGCTTGCTACTTCGCTCCACTGACATTGCATGTTAGTTATAGCTTTCCGAGTCTTTGAATGCTTTTTTCGTTTGTTGATTTGTTTGTGTTAAATGTTTGTACACGAGTATATGTGTTAGTTCAAATGCTTCACAATGTCGGTAATCAATATGACGGCTTAGATTTCCTTATGCCACATTTCATGTGCATTTTTATTGTAGCTTTGGTTGCTGTTACAGTTTCGATGTATTTGCAGGTTTTGCTGTATTTCGCTACAAACAATTCTTGTTTTTGAAATAATTGAAAGTTTATATATTTATGTGGATTATACAAGAAAAGATTATTAGTACAATCAATTTGTGTGTTTTGCTAACAAATAATCATTTTACATTTAAAAATCCACTTGTACTATAAATGCAAATATTTTGCTCAGTGTAAAGTTATTAAAGTTTGGAATAGTAATTCATTATACCTAAAATCATATTCGGCAGTAGCGACTACTTAAAACTTAAGGCTTTTGCACTCATATTTCTCACTCTAACTTAATAATTGCAAGGGTATAATTTAAGTAAAAAAAGAAAACTATACTATAAAATTTACGAACGTTATCATATCATATTTACTTATCTAGACTTGAAAATCATTATGATGAAAATATAATAATTTAAAACCTTTAGAAATAACATTTGCCTCGAATAAAGTTTGTATTACTTGCATAAATCAGTGGAACTCTTATCTTAAACGACTGGTTGTACATCTCGCATGCAATGTAATATATAATTATCTTATGTCTGTTTTGCTGGCTATAAGAGTGCAAATAATCAATATTGTTATTCAAACTGACTTCCAGATGACAACTACCCTGAACAAAAAAATCCAAATTATAGTTCTAGCTATTTTGGTAACAGATATAAAGATCCCAGAAGGTAACGCATTAACATGAAATATTTTATTTATTTAAAATTTCCTAGAAGTTAATTTTTATATATTAAAATTTCCTTCAACGCTTTTTATTTATGCTCATATTTTGAGAAAAGTAAACTTTAAAAAATAAGTAAAATTTAATTTTAAAAACATTTCAGAACAAATAAATTCATAAGTCCTTGTCATGTTACGCTATGCGTATAATGTTGAGAGTTCCTAAGTCGTCTTAGCTGAATGTGACATACCTGTCTAGAGTTAATGACCTTCCAAGCCATATTATTTATACATCTATAAATGTAGTGTATAATTTTTAAATCCCATGTAGAATAAGTACAGTTGTTGTTTTATGGCGTATTATTAACTTAATAATTGTTAAGTTTTACGTATATGTATTAGTTAAGTTGAATGTGTTTGTGTAACTGAAGTATATACATATAAGTATACTTTATGCGATATAGGTAGTTCTAGATACTTATGTGTTTGTATTACTATTTTAGATGTTTTATTTATATTTTCAGTCTAGCCATTATATTGTATGTTAATTTGCTAAAAAGAAATTATAATTGACTCGTAATATGCAGGTGGGTTAGGAAGCTAAATGGTGGGCTAGGAAGCTAAATGGTAAAAAAATAAATCTATTAAAAAAATGGTAAAATTCATTTTAAATTTTAATTTAAATTAAGTACAGAAGGAATGAAGATGCACTGCTCAATAAAAAGATTACTAAGACATTTATTCAAAAATTTATATAATTTATTAAGATACCAAAGGAATACTTCAATGACAGGATAAACCAAACCTTTCATTATATAACTCAATGTAAAAGACACTTTTTAATATGTATCAAAAGTCTCAAATATATTTTTTAATATTAATATAAATCAAAACTAAATAGTTTTAAAGTGTCAAATTTATTTTAGAACCAAAATCGAGAACAAAAAATTATTAAAATTATGTTATAAAGAAACGAAATACTTCTTAGAACAGCTTCCACAGCACATCTGTATGTTTTTGAAAGAACAGCATTAGAAACAAAAGTAAACACCCAATGAAATCTTTAAATTACTTTAACTTTATTTGTCTATTGTTTATAAAAATTAAGGAAATAAGAGAATCCTTATTCAGTATATTCTCCTATATCAGAGCAACCCTTGCAGCAAGAAAGATTAAGGTATAAGTAAATTTTTTGTTTATGACAGGGGCCAGCAGGTTGATAATTTTGTAGCCCACTTTCCAATCTATTATGTGGTGTCGACAGGTCGGAAGAAGAGGATATAGACGTTCGTTTAATCTTAATCTGTCTCTATAATATATCAAAACGTTCGTGGAATTAATTCAAAATTGTCCTCATTATTTAACAATAGTTTTGCCTGTAACTATAATATCATCGTTCTTACTGAAACCTGGCTTGTTGAAAATGTTTTAAATACGGAAATATTCTGTGATAATTATCAGATCTATAGACGTGATCGTGGTGGAAATATTAGAGGAGGAGGTGTTTTGATTGCGGTTTCCATCCGTCTGGCATCTCAGGCCTTTTTTGATGAATGTGCTTTGGATATTGAATTTATTGGTGTTATTGTTAAATTGAAACAAAAACAAATCCTGATTACATGTTCATATATACCTCCGTCTTCACCTGAAATTTTATACCGGAAACATGCTGATGCCATTAAAAATATAGCAAGTTCTGTTTCTCAAAATGATACTATCATAGCTATGGGAGATTTTAATATGCCAAATGTAGTATGGAACTTTGCATGTAATGATGGTTACTTTATTCCGATAATGCCAACCACAAAAATCTATTATAGTGAGTTTATAAATGATCTCTTGGATATAAATCTTTATCAATTGAATGGTACTTTAAACGATAATCTTAAAATATTGGATTTAGTTTTTGCCAATGAATGTACTGATATCACTGTTACTCGTTGCGAACCAATATCCCGACCTGAAGACTCTCATCATCCTTCAATTGAAATTAATCTTTATACGCATTTAGACTTTGCTGTGTCAAAATTTAATAAAAAGGAAAAGAAATTTTGTTTTCAGAAAACCAATTACAACCTGTTGAACCAGCTTTTGATTAATACTAACTGGCATAATCTCTTGGGCTTTAGTGAGATTAGTACTCCAATGGATATTGACACTATAGTCGAGATATTTTACAATAAAGTGTATGGGTTTATGGAACAGTGTATTCCCAAAATCGCGGTTGCGAATTCTGCGGGTCCTCCATGGAATTCAAAATATCTATCATCAATTAAGAATAAAAAGAATAAACTTTACAAAAAATATAAATTATCTGGATCACGTATTGACTATACTAATTACTCTGCAATTCGTGCTCATTACAACTTATTAAATCAGTTTTGTTACACACAATATCTAAATAAAATTCGAAATAATTTGAAATCTAATCCAAAGTCATTCTATACTTTTGTCAACTCTAAAAGACGTTCAATATCTTTTCCTTCTCTCATGAAATATAAGGAGTATGAATCGGATGATGATCCGACAATAAGTAACCTTTTTGCTGATTTTTTCTCCACCACTTATTCTGATGTAGCATATGATGATTCAAGACGGTGCACTTCTTCAGAACTGATTAACACAAGTATCTCAATACCATCTTTGGACGAAGTAACTGTTCTTAATAGTTTAAGAAAACTGAAATTTTCACATAAATATGGTCCCGACGGAATTCCGAGCTCATTACTTTTAAATTGTGCAGAAGCTTTTACAAAACCTTTGACAAATTTATTCAATCTTTCCATCAGATTTGGTTACTTTCCGACTTTGTGGAAGGAATCATTTATTATTCCACTATTTAAATCTGGATGCAAAAATAATATTGAAAACTACAGAGCAATTGCTAAGCTTAGCACATTACCAAAATTATTTGAGAAAATAATTACTGATCATCTTTGCCATCAAGTTTCATCAATTCTATCTCCGATCCAGCACGGTTTTAAAAGAGGTTGTTCAACTATGACAAATCTCCTGCACTTAACCACGTTAGTAAATAGAGGATTTATTCAACAAAAACAAACTGATGTTATTTACACCGACTTTAGCAAAGCTTTTGACAAGATCAACCACAGGCTTCTTATAAAAAAACTTGACATGATGGGATTTACTAAAAATAGCTTAAAATGGATTTTTTCGTATTTGACAAATAGAAAGCAAAAAGTTCTTTTCAAGAAGCGACTGTCTAAACCAATTGATGTTATATCTGGCGTACCACAAGGAAGTCATCTTGGACCATTGTTGTTTTCTCTGTTTATTAATGACCTGCCAAACACTATAAAATATTCTAATATTCTTATGTACGCTGACGACGTCAAAATATTTTTAACTTTTAATCAACATGACGATCATTATCTGTTACAACAGGACCTTGATGCTTTTAATGCTTGGTGCAATGCTAACCTTATGCAATTAAATTATAAAAAATGTAACTACATGTGTTTCTTTCGTAGATCTCACATTAATGTGGACTATGTTTTAAACGGTCACATGCTGAACAAAGTGGATGCCATCTTAGATCTTGGAATTTTACTTGATCCCAAATTGAATTTTATTCAACATATTTCTTCAATCGCAAATAAAGCTCGTGCTGTTTTAGGATTTATAAAACGTTGGGCTAGAGAATTTGATGACCCGTATATAACTAAGCAACTTTATACTTCTCTGGTAAGACCCATCCTGGAATATGGCTCAATTATTTGGGACCCTTCGTATAATGTTCATAACAATACTATAGAATCTGCACAAAAACAGTTCTTATTGTTTTGTCTGCGTCCACTGGGGTGGAATATGCTGAATCTCCCGCCATACACTAGTAGATTGGCATTAATCAAGTTACCAACTCTTAAAAGTCGTAGAAAAATGTTAAATGTCATGTTTGTACTTAATGTAATAAATAGTAATGTTTGTTCTGACTTTCTTATAAGTAACATATCCTTTAATGTTCCATCACACCTTACTCGTAATTTTTATCCACTGTCTACTCAAGTATTCAGGACTAATTATGCTAATTTTGATCCTTTTAATAGAATTTGTGCTGACTATAATAAATTTTATCAACACATTGATTTTTCTCTAAATGGCAATATTGTAAAACGTAATATTATTTTGTTTCTAAATACTTAATCTATGTTTTATGTATTATGCATTTTTTCTCATAGTCTGTAAGGATTACGTATCCATAGACTTTATATGTAAATAAATAAATAAATAAATACAAATATAAATACGAAAGTTTAAAAAAATGCGAGTGCGCTTACGCGACCAACCTACTTAAGAATTTTATTTTGCTTTATTATACTTACATGTGGCAGATATGTAACTTATCAAACTGCATCATATACCTTAAACGGTCAAATAAATGAAGACTAGATCTAAGCCGTTGCTGTAGAATAATTATACATCTAATCCCTCTTCTTTAATTAAAAATTTTTAGTTCAGACGTTGCAAACTTTTCAAAGAACATTAATTGTATAAACTTATAAGCTCATGAAATACTTACAAGATCTGCGCCTAATTTCAGCCAACCATTCCTTGATCCTTTGCTTAGTTGCAAAATAAAACCACATTTGCACTTTTTACAACGTTACACTATTGGCTTTATAGATCCTTTATGAAAATTACCATTTCTAAATGTTGCTATTGGCTGTTTCATTTGTATTTCTGATTGAGTTTAATTACAAGACTAAAAACACCTTATCTGTAGACAAATCTCAAGATTTTCGCTCAAAGGCATAATTAAGTTGTTTTGCATTTCTAACAATAATATACATGTATACATATCATCATTCAAATTAATTGAGATGATACACACACATAATTTCTTAAAATTAAAAATTTAATCTAACTATATAATGTCTAAATAGCTTTAAGCTAAAAATATAAGTTACAAATAATTTTACATAATAAAATAAACTGTTCCAATTGAAACAAAAACCAAAAAAAAAAAAAAAAAAAAAAATCAAAACAATTTCATAAACTTTGTATTAAAATTTAATATGAAATTAATAGTTCTTGGGAAAACGCAATTTTTTTGGGAGTTAAGTTTCTTAAATTGGACCGATAAACAAATTTTTTTCAAATTTTTCAACAAGCTCTCGCACTTTTTCCAGAAACGGAAACCCATAGTGTCTTACAATTTTGGGAATTTTTATCCCTCACTCATACAACTTAAGCCCATGGAAACCGTGTAAAATAGCTGTTCGGTATACACATATTTACAGAGAAGCTTCGCATAAGTGAACACTCATTGTCGGCAAAGCTTATGTTAAATGAAGATATTTCAAGTCCAGAATAATATATGAACTTTTCTATTTAATAAATAATTCACTTTTCCAAGCATATAATGGGATTTTAAAATTAAAAAAAAAACACAGAAAATTTGCATAAATGTATAACAAATTATTTGAGGCGATAAATGAATGCCAGCCATTTACTTTTTAAAGATTATTTCATGTCAATGCTTCCCGAGGCTACACTATAACAAGTCCTCCGCTGAACTCCAATTTTGGAGCATATCGGCTTTAGTATCTCACCAAGTATAATTTTGTCAACCAGGGCGGCTGAAATTGTGGCTGGCTTGTCCCTATACACGAGACATTACATATCCTTATAAAAAAAAATCAAGCTTTCAACTTTTTAATTAATGAATATTATATAACGTAATTTTTTAAGAGTTTTTGGATTTAATTTAAATAAAAACACATTATAGTTAGAGAAAAATCTTAAATCTTTATTTTAGTTGATAGAACGATCCATATAATTCAATGTTTAAAGATGAATTCATGTGAATGTTGACCACCGCTACACCTCAGATTGTTCATACGCTAGATCCAATTTTGGCACACTCTTTCCAACATATCGGCCGGTATCTCACGAATAAATTCTTCAATATTGGCTTCCAGTGCGTCAACCATTGTCAGCTTGCCGAAAGGCGGCCAATTGACCATCCCCAAACGTGCAATAAACTGTTCGCCGATCTCACTTCTCAATTGGGCCATTCTTTCGAGTGCTATGTGACATGTGGCACCATCTTGTTGAAACCACATGTCAGCCAAGACTAGCTCTTCTTCTGGCATTCCATAATATGCAAGCGTTGTTCATTTGTAAATCGACCCATGATTAAATTATAGACCAAAATGAAAATTTTTAACAGTAACATGTTACGCTGAGCTGCTAAAAACAGTGCTGCCAAAAAGAACGTTGTTAAAAACTCACCTATTATTTATAGCTTTCTCTTATTAGCGACTTGTAGTAAAACCAAAAGTTAAATATTTTTTATACAAAATTACCCCCTAAAATCCAATTTTCTTGACTAAATCGAGTTTTAGTACCAATTTTTAATAAAAATGACTATTAAACATATTTTAAGTTTTGTCTTATTTCTGGAGTTTTTGTTAAGCTGTGGTGTTTTCGAAGATATATAAAAGAATTTAATGCCAAATACTCTTGTAGAATATTTAGGCCGCTTTTTTGCCATTTGAGGGAAGTCTCACTCCTTTTTACACAAGGGGACAAATAAGGACCGTAGATCGATGATTTGGAAGGCTAGAATGTAGTTAGAGGTTTCAAATCAACGACAAAACTGTTGCTCGTAGTGAACGTAGCTCATACCGAGAATGTAAAGATTTCAGGATTTTCCCTGCCGATTCTTTAAAGCATACGCAGAGTCAAAACAACTTTTATTGGCCCTTTACAAAGTCTAGACATGAACTATCAAAACGCCAATAATAGTGCACTTAGTTTGGGTAGCCTCTGCTAAGCTCTGAGAAGAGATTGAGAGTAATATTTTTGGAAGTGAAAGCCTACATACAAAATATGGTCAATCTAACTTCCTGGGAAATAATTTTTGCTACGACTTTACTATTTCCGGTCATATTTTGTTAGAGCTATTAGAATTTTATCCTTGACTAAATGGAAAAAGACAGACAATGAAATACAGAATTAATAATGTTTAGTCTCAAAAACTAATACGCACTTGTACAGACTGAAGTATACGAGCCGTATTGGCAAATGTTTTGATATTCGTGTTGTTTTAAAAATTTTTCTCCCAGCTACTATTTCTCACTAACAAGTATTGAGAAAGTGATCTTTGCAGCAGAAACCTATTTAAAATATTATATGAAGTATTTTCGACATGCTAAAACTGTAAGTTCACAATGGATGTAAAAACGTATGTTTTAAAGTACGATAGTTTTAGCCACGAGGAATTATTTTTGCAAGTCATATCCTTCACTGCCAAAATAATTTCATTGCAATAGAAAATAGAAATTGAATTTCTTCAAATTCTTATTAATTCTCGAAATACAGAGCTTCAAATAGAAAATTTTGTTTTCAAAATATTGCAACTCATCATCATCTAACGTGATGCTTATTACCAGTAATTAAGCAAAAACAACATCCAGCTTATGATCAACACAACATACTCAGTAAAATTTACACAATTACTTGTGTAAAGAGTTACATGGATTTTGTTTAAACAAGAAAAAATTATAAGCTTTTATTACAGCAGCAAACGTAAAAGAGGAAGTAGATGCCATTAGCAAAAGTTTGCATGAGTATTTCAATCATCGTCATCAACACCATTGCATTGCTGATGGTGCCAAAGTTGGTGATGGTGTTGATGTCGACATTTGTTGTTAATGTTGTAAATGTCGCTTTGCTTTTCAGTAAAATGATAAAAGTGTTATGAGAGGGCTGTTATGATGACGATAAGGATGACGATGGTGATGAGTTGAAAATATTATTTCAGCTAAAAACAACAGCAACAACAACAACCGTTTTAATGGTTAAATACCTTATCGTATAGTCTTACATCGGCATCATACTTAAATTTTAGCCTCTAGTTATGTTGAGATAAAGTTTTTAACATACAATTCCATTTCTGTAATTCTATCGTAAATACATCTTACAGTGACAGCAACAAAATAAACAACAACAAAGTAAAGTTTTCTTTCACATTTTTGTATACTTACGAAGATAATCGCAATTAATAAAAGAGCTTGATTTTAATTGAAATTTAATAGCAACATTTTGAACTTTTTCATAATAATTGAAAGTTCTACAATAAGTGTTCTGAATAATGGCATAAAGTAAAATGATGAAGTACAAATGAAATCGTGATAATATCAAAACTTGATCTAAGTTTTAAAGTTAAAAAAAAAAAGTTATCCTACATGTAACTTTATTAATGGCACTTTCGTTTCTAAAAGAAAAAACGAAGAAAAAAGAAAATTTAATTTTCTTTAATTACGACAAACTAGTTAGGAGAGAGCAAAAGATCATGTAAGAAAGTTAAATTATAATTCTAAATTATATCAATAAAGACATTTTTTATAAATTCATCAACAAAATTTTACACTTTCTTGCAAAGCAAAAAATACGTTTATACTCTGCTTTTTTAGGTGATACACATTTATATGAGTGTAATAAAAAATAATAACGATAAAACACAAATAAATAAGCATCGAAGGATATATTTAGGCTTTTCATATATTTTTTGTATCAAAGAAACTAAGTTATAATACGAGTATATAACACTTTTAACTCCTTTATAGAACAAAAAGAAAACTTATTTTCCTTGTGATATGCTTGCGCAAAAATGGCTAAGAAATCCTTATTTTATCCTTGATTTCATTCCTAGCCGCAAAATATATACATTGCATTTGTTTAACACCATATTTTACAAAAGAGATTTCTTTTGCAAATTTAATTTTTTTTAATTTTTTTTTTTTGTTAGATTTGAGACTTTTTTTACTTCCACACAGATACGATATAAATGACTTGTTTAAATGTTTGAAACTCCCTTCTCTTCATTTTGTGAACTCTTTTTTTCTTGTATGGTAAACGATTTAACAACAGCTTTTAGTCACCCAGAGAAAAGAAAGACAAAATTTGCTGAAAAAAATTAAATCTGTTATAAAAGGAAAAATATGGGCACTATTTCTTAACAATGCATTTGTCGATTTAAGTTTAAGAATCAGGCACAGTGTGATCGAATGTAGAAAAGTGCTGCAAGTAAATAAATAAAAAAAAATTTTACTAAAGGCTTGAATTTAAAAAAAAAACGTTTCACTTATTTGTGTTGAAAACAAAAACAAACTTGAATTTATTGTCTTTATAATAATAAATTAATTGCAAGCAATAATAAGTTATTTGTATCTGCATTAAACTAGGTGAGCGTGGGCTAGACGTCAAAAATAACAACTACATCACCATAGTGAATATACGAGTGTAAAGCAGATTACCTCTTCAGCTCTTTCACACAACTCAATATTAACCAGCATGAAACCGACCAATTTCTAATTTTATTTATACGCTATTGTCTCTTGCTAACTTGGTTATTGAAAAGGAGTCTTAAATTGAACTAAAATGAAAAAAAATTTTTTGCAAATTAAATGGCACCTGGTCTGAAAATCAAAAAAAAAAATACAATAAAAATCATCAACGAAAAACAACAAATGACCCAAACAAGAAGGACGCATGTCAAAAAAATAATAATGAAATAGTGAATACGAGCATATAGATTAGAGAGACACAAACAAACTAACTAGAGTGAGAGTGATACAAAGTAGATCAGGAAGGATATAAAGACATAAACTACCGAAAAACTATATAAAGAAAACGATCAACAAGAAAACTACTTCTCGTGAAGTCGCTGAAAATGGCACATTGCGGAAACCGTTCTGTTTATAAACAAAATTTGATATGGCATTAGGGGAAAACCATTTAAAAAATAGCAGGTTTCTATTGATAGTCTTACGGGATTGCGTTATTTCATCGTTATATTCTACTACTGCCTACACCTGTTTGCTTAAATTCTTTCTACGCAGGAGAGCTAAAAATTTGGGTACTTTTTACCACGGGTAATAGAGAATTGAACGATATGTGATTTTATTAGGATGCTGATACATGTCGTAATAGAAGAGAAAATAGTAATGGTGCATGATGACAATTGATAGCAAAATTATGCCACTTATCTGAATTATATTTCTGTCATGATCTGTGGCATTAAATTGCTGTTGTGAAAATGCCATAATTTGAATTCGTCCATCACATTTTGGAAACAGTTGTATTTTTCTATATAATTAGGATTCTTTAAAAAAAACTAATGCCTCTTTTGTTTTCTTTAAGAATTAGAATATATTTTTGTCAGGGATCATTCCATATAGACGTATCTGTACCTTGGTACATACGAAAAAATTATTAGGAATGTTTTACAGGAGCTCTTGAGTCCATGAAAATACAGTATGGGAAAGCAGCAAGATTAGTGTATATTCTGCCACATCGGACTTGAATTCGAGGTAACTTTTCGTGCCACCACCCGCAAAGACCATGTTTAGTTGGTCAACTTTAAAAACTGATCACATTTCCGTGCTCCTTATCAGAAAAATTTACTGAGATGTAATGTTTCTAGGCAGGAATTTACCATTTGAAAACCATTCTCCAATTAAATCGTTTATGAGCACAACTTACTCATATTTAAACTGTAAATCTTCTCCGTTTGAAACACCACTTTTAGTTTTTAAAATGGTTGGTGGTCAAAAATGATATTAAGTTCCAATTAGTAAAAAAAAATTAATCTATTTCCAAATAATGTAATCTTTGCTATTTCAAGGCTTGTCAATATATTATTAAAATAACAATTAATTCTAAGAATGCCCTTATATGAAGCATTCAATTCGTTGAATGACACTTTACCATATTATTTTAATTTTTTGGGAGCTAAATTCAATAAGGAAGATAATAAAAGCTGCAGTAATATTTACCATCCTATAATTACAATTATTTCTTGACCTTCTTGTTTACAGAAAAAAAATTATGAAACCAATATTATTTAAAAATTTAAATGACAAATATAAGTGATATTGCGAAGATTTAACTGAAAACTATCAAAGGTTTCATTATAAGAATCCTGTGGCTTTATGGTAGAATCCTGTAGACGTTATAAAACTGAAAACTAATGACCCTTTTTTTGATATTGAACGGATTCCAAAATGAGGTTTCTTTTGATCTATCTAAGAAATCTGACTCTTCTCTGTTATACTGTTAAGCATTTTTATGTATATTTTATCCTAAAGCTTATTAAATCGAAATGTATTATTTATTTAATTATTTTCTTTTTTTGCCAAAATTATTAAATATGAGCAACCGGCTTATTTCATTTCATACTTTACTGTCTCAATATTTATTTCCATTATAAACTTAAAGATGCTCTTAAGAGCACTTGCGGTCTTATGGGCAAACAAATGGCCCAAACATATTCTCAACCACCTACTGAAGACTTTGTTTTCTTTTTCTTTTAACTTGTTTGCAAAAGGAAGTTGAGAAAAATCAGAATTTAAAAATTGTTAAATCCATTTTTACGTGCAATTTTAACTTGGTTTCTTCTGTTCTTATAGAAATAATGAAACAGTTGGTTGTAAGTATGTCTCCATTCGTTTTCATTTCAGTGAGAAATTTTAAAAATTACTTACTTCTATTCTTACAATGGTGTGGCATGTGGCAAATGATACAGAGTTTTTGTGCTACCCAACAATTGAGGTACAAGAAAATTTTGTCATTCCATTTGTAACAGGGAGAAATATACTTAAAATTTTATTTGATCACCAGTTATTTCAGAAATTCCATACAGAATATTTAGGGTAGAGGAAATTTAAGAAAAAACTCTAAAGGATTGTTCATAAACTAGTTCATAATTTTATTTATTTGTTCTAAAAATATTTAAAAGAGAATGTCATAGTTTAGGTTCTTAAAACTTAAGAAAAATTTAGATTTTTCTATAGTAAGACAACAAATTGATCTATTTTTGAGGAAGTTTATTAATTTATTTTATACTGGTGGTTACATAAAATTCGGTGCAGCTAATATTATATACTTTTCAGTTTTCTCTTGCCTTTTCCTTTGGCAAATCTTCTGACATTTGCATAGTTCCTTAAATATATAATAAGCTACAAAAAAGTAGAAAAAGTTTATATTTTTATTTCAAGTTTTGTGATTCTTTGTAACAGTGCAGCTTTAATATGCAAATGAAAGAAAGCAAATTGAATATGGCTTAACTTGAGGGTGTAGTTAAAATGAACTGTAGGCAGACAAGCAGACATTAACAGTCGTTTGTGTTGTCTCAGATGTTGCAAGGTTTCCTACATTCATATTTAGAATTTTTAAATTGTTTCCTACTTTCATTTAGACACTTGAACAAAAGAAAATTACAAAGACCTTTCGTAATTTGCATGCGTAATATATAAGTTGTGGTATATGCAAATCATGTGGCATGCCACAAGTGTCATTTATATATACGGGCATATACACATTTATAATAGGTGTCTTTTTTTCCTACCGCACACCCTTATGCTATTCTATTCTTAATTTTTGTGAATAATTTATTGTGTGTAATATTATAGCAATTTTATAATTCCATACTAATTTTAAAATGCTTCGTGAACAGCTGCGTATATGCTGGAATTTTATATTCGAGTATATGTAATTGATTTCAAAATAATTGTTTAAAAAAATGTATAAATTGTTTTAAAAATATTTCTATTCAATATGTGGATAGTCTTTTTTTATTTTTAGAAGCCACATTATATATCTGAGCGAAGTTTTATGGAATGCAAAAAGCATACATATTTTTATTTTTTAATTGTGGCAATTTGCTACTAATTTTCTTTTTTTAATGAAGGAAAATACAATTTTACAGCACAATGGTTTTTAGTTAAGCTAAGTTAATTTAAGCCAACTACAATAAGAATATGAATCGATAATTATTTGACTGAGACTTATTCACAAAGCTAGTACAAATTACAACCCAGACCAAATCAAAAATCAAAAATATTACAAAAATAAGCAAAAGATGGTATTGAAAAGTCGATGGTTCTCAAAATTTGATGTCAATCATGTACAAGAATTTGGCGAAGGTTATTAGATTAAACAAAGTCCATAAACAAATAAAACTAACGATGGAAATAAACAGTCGTAATCTATGTTATAGTTGTTGTACTAAAAATATTAAATTCCCAAATAAATAATCACTTTAGGATGATTTATTACCTCTTTTTAGAATTTCTAAGAATTAAACCATTTTATTACTTATATTTTAATACAGAAAGCCAGGATTGCTCCGGCTAATGAAAGTGCTGTACACAAAATTACTATATATAACTTCAAAGATATCATCTGCAAAATTCTAATACTGCAAATCGCCACTATTAAATTTATTATTGAACATTCTGAGTGTCCATTATTAATTATTTGAAAAACTTAAATCGACTTCTTGTTGCTTGTAATTTTTTCCATCCAACCCGAAATCGAATAAAATTCTAATCACTAAAAATCTTATTTCTTTTCATTTCCCTTTGACTAGAACAGTTTTATAGTGTTATTTTAATCCTAATTTGAAAAATTAACATCAAGACCATCAACTTTAGCTTAAATACAAAAAGATTCCTTACTTTATTAAGTATACATTATATTATTGTCTACGATTTTTCTTAAAATTATTTATTACATTTCCCTTTTAGGTTTACTAATGTGGCGTTAAAACATACACTTTAATAATATTAAATTTAGTGTTAAAGTTCCGAAATGGAAGAATCTACGAAATACCTTATTTATATATATATATATATATATATATATATATATATATATATATATATATATATATATATATATATATATATATATATATATATATATATATATATATATATATATATATATATATATATATATATATATATATATATATATATATATATATATATGTTGTATATTACTTGCACTCACCTTTATCAGGGCAAAACAAAAAACAACAGCGTTACCACTTAATGGCTCACATTTGTCTAAAGTTGAATAATTTATGGTTTCTAGAAAAGAGGAAGCTCTAACAGACTCATCAACTCTAAGATGTTTTTCTTTTTTTAGCTGCTACAACAGTCAAAAATTGTAAAATATTGCCTAGCTATTTTACTATTTTCTTAAGAAAATTTTATAAAAAAAAGAAAAACAAAGCAGCAAAATATCTGACAGATCTACCTACGACCGCTAGCACATACACACACGCATACATATGCTTTAAAATATTCTTGTATATTGCAACTTGCAAGTAACAAGCCACTCGTATCGTATCTTAACGAAAATCGAGCCGAACTAACATCATAATTGCTTAAACACCCCTTTTTGTATGAATGTACTATTATTTAGATCTAATGCCTTCCCTGCATATGTGAGATGGGTTAGGAAACAGCTTAGTAGACGTAAACAAGGAAATGAAGAGACCAGGAATTGAATAATGTTTAACATTTGCAAACACCTGAGTTGATTGCGTAGTGTAACTAATATGCATTTTCAAGATATCGACTTGATTTCTTTTGCGTTGTATAGATAAACATATTGGCTTTAATTCAAAACTTTTTTTTTGCGGGTAGCGAGAAAAAATTTTTTTTCAAAAATTATGAAAAAGGCAAAGGGTACCCCCTTATGCTTTTTCAAAAAATTAAAAAAAAAATTTTTTTCTCGCTACCCGCAAAAAAAAAAGTTTTGAATTAAAGCCAATATGTTTATCTATACAACGCAAAAGAAATCAAGTCAATATCTTGAAAACTAAGCAAGTTATGACCAAAAAAGTCAGTACTAGAACTGGTTACTTTTTTGGTCATAACTTGCTTAGTTTTCAAGATATTGACTTGATTTCTTTTGCGTTGTATAGATAAACATATTGGCTTTAATTCAATTTTTTTTTTTTGCGGGTAGCGAGAAAATTTTTTTTTCAAAAATTATGAAAAAGGAAAAGGGTACCCCCTTATGCTTTTTCAAAAAATTAAAAAAAAAATTTTTTTCTCGCTACCCGCAAAAAAAAGTTTTGAATTAAAGCCAATATGTTTATCTATACAACGCAAAAGAAATCAAGTCAATATCTTGAAAACTAAGCAAGTTATGACCAAAAAAGTAACCAGTTCTAGTACCCCCTTATGCTTTTTCAAAAAATGAAAAAAAAATTTTTTTCTCGCTACCCGCAAAAAAAAAGTTTTGAATTAAAGCCAATATGTTTATCTATACAACGCAAAAGAAATCAAGTCAATATCTTGAAAACTAAGCAAGTTATGACCAAAAAAGTAACCAGTTCTAGTACTGACTTTTTTGGTCATAACTTGCTTAGTTTTCAAGATATTGACTTGATTTCTTTTGCGTTGTATAGATAAACATATTGGCTTTAATTCAAAACTTTTTTTTGCGGGTAGCGAGAAAAATTTTTTTTTCATTTTTTGAAAAAGCATAAGGGGGGGTACCTTTTGCCTTTTTCATAATTTTTGAAAAAAATTTTTTTCTCGCTACCCGCAAAAAAAAAGTTTTGAATTAAAGCCAATATGTGTATCTATACAACGCAAAAGAAATCAAGTCAATATCTTGAAAACTGAGCAAGTTATGACCAAAAAAGTAACCAGTTCTAGTACTGACTTTTTTGGTCATAACTTGCTTAGTTTTCAAGATATCGACTTGATTTCTTTTGCGTTGTATAGATAAACATATTGGCTTTAATTCAAAACTTTTTTTTTGCGGGTAGCGAGAAAAAATTTTTTTTTCAAAAATTATGAAAAAGGAAAGGGTACCCCCTTATGCTTTTTCAAAAAATGAAAAAAAAGGTTTTCTCGCTACCCGCAAAAAAAAGTTTTGAATTAAAGCCAATATGTTTATCTATACAACGCAAAAGAAATCAAGTCAATATCTTGAAAACTAAGCAAGTTATGACCAAAAAAGTAACCAGTTCTAGTACTGACTTTTTTGGTCATAACTTGCTTAGTTTTCAAGATATCGACTTGATTTCTTTTGCGTTGTATAGATAAACATATTGGCTTTAATTCAAAACTTTTTTTTTGCGGGTAGCGAGAAAAAATTTTTTTTCAAAAATTATGAAAAAGGAAAGGGTACCCTCTTATGCTTTTTCAAAAAATGCAAAAAAAAGGTTTTCTCGCTACCCGCAAAAAAAAGTTTTGAATTAAAGCCAATATGTTTATCTATACAACGCAAAAGAAATCAAGTCAATATCTTGAAAACTAAGCAAGTTATGACCAAAAAAGTAACCAGTTCTAGTACTGACTTTTTTGGTCATAACTTGCTTAGTTTTCAAGATATTGACTTGATTTCTTTTGCGTTGTATAGATAAACATATTGGCTTTAATTCAAAACTTTTTTTTGCGGGTAGCGAGAAAAAAATTTTTTTTCATTTTTTGAAAAAGCATAAGGGGGTACCTTTTGCCTTTTTCATAATTTTTGAAAAAAAATTTTTCTCGCTACCCGCAAAAAAAAAAGTTTTGAATTAAAGCCAATATGTTTATCTATACAACGCAAAAGAAATCAAGTCAATATCTTGAAAACTGAACAAGTTATGACCAAAAAAGTCAGTACTAGAACTGGTTACTTTTTTGGTCATAACTTGCTTAGTTTTCAAGATATGGACTTGATTTCTTTTGCGTTGTATAGATAAACATAGTGGCTTTAATTCAAAACTTTTTTTTGCGGGTAGCGAGAAAAAATTTTTTTTCAAAAATTATGAAAAAGGCAAAGGGTACCCCCTTATGCTTTTTCAAAAAATTAAAAAAAAAATTTTTTTCTCGCTACCCGCAAAAAAAAAGTTTTGAATTAAAGCCAATATGTTTATCTATACAACGCAAAAGAAATCAAGTCGATATCTTGAAAACTAAGCAAGTTATGACAAAAAAAGTCAGTACTAGAACTGGTTACTTTTTTGGTCATAACTTGCTTAGTTTTCAAGATATCGACTTGATTTCTTTTGCGTTGTATAGATAAACATATTGGCTTTAATTCAAAACTTTTTTTTTGCGGGTAGCGAGAAAAAATTTTTTTCATTTTTTGAAAAAGCATAAGGGGGTACCCTTTGCCTTTTTCATAATTTTTAAAAAAATATTTTTTTCTCGCTACCCGCAAAAAAAAGTTTTGAATTAAAGCCAATATGGTTATCTATACGACGCAAAAGAAATCAAGTCGATATCTTGAAAACTAAGCAAGTTATGACAAAAAAAGTCAGTACTAGAACTTGTTACTTTTTTGGTCATAACTTGCTTAGTTTTCAAGATATCGACTTGATTTCTTTTGCGTTGTATAGATAAACATATTGGCTTTAATTCAAAACTTTTTTTTTGCGGGTAGCGAGAAAAAATTTTTTTTCAAAAATTATGAAAAAGGAAAGGGTACCCTCATGCTTTTTCAAAAAATGCAAAAAAAAGGTTTTCTCGCTACCCGCAAAAAAAAGTTTTGAATTAAAGCCAATATGTTTATCTATACAACGCAAAAGAAATCAAGTCAATATCTTGAAAACTAAGCAAGTTATGACCAAAAAAGTAACCAGTTCTAGTACTGACTTTTTTGGTCATAACTTGCTTAGTTTTCAAGATATTGACTTGATTTCTTTTGCGTTGTATAGATAAACATATTGGCTTTAATTCAAAACTTTTTTTTGCGGGTAGCGAGAAAAAAATTTTTTTTCATTTTTTGAAAAAGCATAAGGGGGTACCTTTTGCCTTTTTCATAATTTTTGAAAAAAAATTTTTCTCGCTACCCGCAAAAAAAAAAGTTTTGAATTAAAGCCAATATGTTTATCTATACAACGCAAAAGAAATCAAGTCAATATCTTGAAAACTGAACAAGTTATGACCAAAAAAGTCAGTACTAGAACTGGTTACTTTTTTGGTCATAACTTGCTTAGTTTTCAAGATATGGACTTGATTTCTTTTGCGTTGTATAGATAAACATAGTGGCTTTAATTCAAAACTTTTTTTTGCGGGTAGCGAGAAAAATTTTTTTTTCAAAAATTATGAAAAAGGCAAAGGGTACCCCCTTATGCTTTTTCAAAAAATTAAAAAAAAAATTTTTTTCTCGCTACCCGCAAAAAAAAAGTTTTGAATTAAAGCCAATATGTTTATCTATACAACGCAAAAGAAATCAAGTCGATATCTTGAAAACTAAGCAAGTTATGACAAAAAAAGTCAGTACTAGAACTGGTTACTTTTTTGGTCATAACTTGCTTAGTTTTCAAGATATCGACTTGATTTCTTTTGCGTTGTATAGATAAACATATTGGCTTTAATTCAAAACTTTTTTTTTTGCGGGTAGCGAGAAAAAATTTTTTTCATTTTTTGAAAAAGCATAAGGGGGTACCCTTTGCCTTTTTCATAATTTTTGAAAAAATATTTTTTTCTCGCTACCCGCAAAAAAAAATTTTGAATTAAAGCCAATATGGTTATCTATACGACGCAAAAGAAATCAAGTCGATATCTTGAAAACTAAGCAAGTTATGACAAAAAAAGTCAGTACTAGAACTTGTTACTTTTTTGGTCATAACTTGCTTAGTTTTCAAGATATTGACTTGATTTCTTTTGCGTTGTATAGATAAACATATTGGCTTTAATTTAAAACTTTTTTTTTGCGGGTAGCGAGAAAAATTTTTTTTTTCAAAAATTATGAAAAAGGCAAAGGGTACCTACCCCTTATGCTTTTTTCAAAAAATTAAAAAAAAATTTTTTCTCGCTACCCGCAAAAAAAAGTTTTGAATTAAAGCCAATATGTTTATCTATACAACGCAAAAGAAATCAAGTCGATATCTTGAAAACTAAGCAAGTTATGACCAAAAAATCCAGTACTAGAACTGGTTACTTTTTTGGTCATAACTTGGTTAGTTTTCAAGATATTGACTTGATTTCTTTTGCGTTGTATAGATAAACATATTGGCTTTAATTCAAAACTTTTTTTTTGCGGGTAGCGAGAAAAAAATTTTTTTTTCATTTTTTGAAAAAGCATAAGGGGGTACACTTTGCCTTTTTCATAATTTATGAAAAAAAAATTTTCTCGCTACCCGCAAAAAAAGTTTTGAATTAAAGCCAATATGTTTATCTATACAACGCAAAAGAAATCAAGTCAATATCTTGAAAACTAAGCAAGTTATGACCAAAAAAGTAACCAGTTCTAGTACTGACTTTTTTGGTCATAACTTGCTTAGTTTTCAAGATATTGACTTGATTTCTTTTGCGTTGTATAGATAAACATATTGGCTTTAATTCAAAACTTTTTTTTTGCGGGTAGCGAGAAAAAATTTTTTTTTTTAATTTTTTGAAAAAGCATAAGGGGGTACCCTTTGCCTTTTTCATAATTTTTGAAAAAAAATTTTTTCTCGCTACCCGCAAAAAAAAAGTTTTGAATTAAAGCCAATATGGTTATCTATACAACGCAAAAGAAATCAAGTCCATATCTTGAAAACTAAGCAAGTTATGACCAAAAAAGTAACCAGTTCTAGCACTGACTTTTTTGGTCATAACTTGCTCAGTTTTCAAGATATTGACTTGATTTCTTTTGCGTTGTATAGATAAACATATAGGCTTTAATTCAAAACTTTTTTTTTTGCGGGTAGCGAGAAAAAATTTTTTTTCATTTTTTGAAAAAGCATAAGGGGGTACCCTTTGCCTTTTTCATAATTTTTGAAAAAATATTTTTTTCTCGCTACCCGCAAAAAAAAGTTTTGAATTAAAACCAATATGTTTATCTATACAACGCAAAAGAAATCAAGTCGATATCTTGAAAACTAAGCAAGTTATGACAAAAAAAGTCAGTACTAGAACTGGTTACTTTTTTTGTCATAACTTGCTTAGTTTTCAAGATATCGACTTGATTTCTTTTGCGTTGTATAGATAAACATATTGGCTTTAATTCAAAACTTTTTTTTTCCGGGTAGCGAGAAAAAAATTTTTTTTCAAAAATTATGAAAAAGGCAAAGGGTACCCCCTTATGCTTTTTCAAAAAATGAAAAAAAATTTTTTTTCTCGCTACCCGCAAAAAAAAAGTTTTGAGTTAAAGCCAATATGTTTATCTATACAACGCAAAAGAAATCAAGTCAATATCTTGAAAACTAAGCAAGTTATGACCAAAAAAGTCAGTACTAGAACTGGTTACTTTTTTGGTCATAACTTGCTTAGTTTTCAAGATATTGACTTGATTTCTTTTGCGTTGTATAGATAAACATATTGGCTTTAATTCAAAACTTTTTTTTGCGGGTAGAGAGAAAAATATTTTTTTTCAAAAATTATGAAAAAGGCAAAGGGTACCCCCTTATGCTTTTTTCAAAAAATGAAAAAAAAAAATTTCTCGCTACCCGCAAAAAAAAAGTTTTGAATTAAAGCCAATATGTTTATCTATACAACGCAAAAGAAATCAAGTCAATATCTTGAAAACTAAGCAAGTTATGACCAAAAAAGTCAGTACTAGAACTTGTTACTTTTTTGGTCATAACTTGCTTAGTTTTCAAGATATTGACTTGATTTCTTTTGCGTTGTATAGATAAACATATTGGCTTTAATTTAAAACTTTTTTTTTGCGGGTAGCGAGAAAAAATTTTTTTCAAAAATTATGAAAAAGGCAAAGGGTACCTACCCCCTTATGCTTTTTTCAAAAAATTAAAAAAAAAAATTTTTTTCTCGCTACCCGCAAAAAAAAGTTTTGAATTAAAGCCAATATGTTTATCTATACAACGCAAAAGAAATCAAGTCGATATCTTGAAAACTAAGCAAGTTATGACCAAAAAATCCAGTACTAGAACTGGTTACTTTTTTGGTCATAACTTGCTTAGTTTTCAAGATATCGACTTGATTTCTTTTGCGTTGTATAGATAAACATATTGGCTTTAATTCAAAACTTTTTTTTTGCGGGTAGCGAGAAAAAATTTTTTTTCATTTTTTGAAAAAGCATAAGGGGGTACCCTTTGCCTTTTTCATAATTTTTGAAAAAAAAATTTTTCTCGCTACCCGCAAGAAAAAAGATTTGAATTAAAGCCAATATGTTTATCTATACAACGCAAAAGAAATCAAGTCGATATCTTGAAAACTAAGCAAGTTATGACCAAAAAAGTAACCAGTTCTAGTACTGACTTTTTTGGTCATAACTTGCTTAGTTTTCAAGATATTGACTTGATTTCTTTTGCGTTGTATAGATAAACATATTGGCTTTAATTCAAAACTTTTTTTTTGCGGGTAGCGAGAAAAATTTTTTTTTTTCATTTTTTGAAAAAGCATAAGGGGGTACCCTTTGCCTTTTTCATAATTTTTGAAAAAAAATTTTTTTCTCGCTACCCGCAAAAAAAAAGTTTTGAATTAAAGCCAATATGTTTATCTATACAACGCAAAAGAAATCAAGTCGATATCTTGAAAACTAAGCAAGTTATGACCAAAAAAGTAACCAGTTCTAGTACTGACTTTTTTGGTCATAACTTGCTTAGTTTTCAAGATATTCACTTGATTTCTTTTGCGTTGTATAGATAAACATATTGGCTTTAATTCAAAACTTTTTTTTGCGGGTAGCGAGAAAAAAATTTTTTTTTTCATTTCTTGAAAAAGCCTTTGCCTTTTTCATAATTTTTGAAAAAAAAATTTTTCTCGCTACCCGCAAAAAAAAGTTTTGAATTAAAGCCAATATGTTTATCTATACAACGCAAAAGAAATCAAGTCAATATCTTGAAAACTAAGCAAGTTATGACCAAAAAAGTAACCAGTTCTAGTACTGACTTTTTTGGTCATAACTTGCTTAGTTTTCAAGATATTGACTTGATTTCTTTTGCGTTGTATAGATAAACATATTGGCTTTAATTCAAAACTTTTTTTTTGCGGGTAGCGAGAAAAATTTTTTTTTTCATTTTTTGAAAAAGCATAAGGGGGTACCCTTTGCCTTTTTCATAATTTTTGAAAAAAAATTTTTTCTCGCTACCCGCAAGAAAAAAGATTTGAATTAAAGCCAATATGTTTATCTATACAACGCAAAAGAAATCAAGTCGATATCTTGAAAACTAAGCAAGTTATGACCAAAAAAGTAACCAGTTCTAGTACTGACTTTTTGGTCATAACTTGCTTAGTTTTCAAGATATTGACTTGATTTCTTTTGCGTTGTATAGATAAACATATTGGCTTTAATTCAAAACTTTTTTTTTGCGGGTAGCGAGAAAAATTTTTTTTTCATTTTTTGAAAAAGCATAAGGGGGTACCCTTTGCCTTTTTCATAATTTTTGAAAAAAAAATTTTTCTCGCTACCCGCAAGAAAAAAGATTTGAATTAAAGCCAATATGTTTATCTATACAACGCAAAAGAAATCAAGTCGATATCTTGAAAACTAAGCAAGTTATGACCAAAAAAGTAACCAGTTCTAGTACTGACTTTTTTGGTCATAACTTGCTTAGTTTTCAAGATATTGACTTGATTTCTTTTGCGTTGTATAGATAAACATATTGGCTTTAATTCAAAACTTTTTTTTTGCGGGTAGCGAGAAAAATTTTTTTTTTCATTTTTTGAAAAAGCATAAGGGGGTACCCTTTGCCTTTTTCATAATTTTTGAAAAAAAATTTTTTCTCGCTACCCGCAAGAAAAAAGATTTGAATTAAAGCCAATATGTTTATCTATACAACGCAAAAGAAATCAAGTCGATATCTTGAAAACTAAGCAAGTTATGACCAAAAAAGTAACCAGTTCTAGTACTGACTTTTTGGTCATAACTTGCTTAGTTTTCAAGATATTGACTTGATTTCTTTTGCGTTGTATAGATAAACATATTGGCTTTAATTCAAAACTTTTTTTTTGCGGGTAGCGAGAAAAAATTTTTTTTTCATTTTTTGAAAAAGCATAAGGGGGTACCCTTTGCCTTTTTCATAATTTTTGAAAAAAAATTTTTTCTCGCTACCCGCAAGAAAAAAGATTTGAATTAAAGCCAATATGTTTATCTATACAACGCAAAAGAAATCAAGTCGATATCTTGAAAACTAAGCAAGTTATGACCAAAAAAGTAACCAGTTCTAGTACTGACTTTTTGGTCATAACTTGCTTAGTTTTCAAGATATTGACTTGATTTCTTTTGCGTTGTATAGATAAACATATTGGCTTTAATTCAAAACTTTTTTTTTGCGGGTAGCGAGAAAATTTTTTTTTTTTTCATTTTTTGAAAAAGCATAAGGGGGTACCCTTTGCCTTTTTCATAATTTTTGAAAAAAAATTTTTTTCTCGCTACCCGCAAAAAAAAAGTTTTGAATTAAAGCCAATATGTTTATCTATACAACGCAAAAGAAATCAAGTCGATATCTTGAAAACTAAGCAAGTTATGACCAAAAAAGTAACCAGTTCTAGTACTGACTTTTTTGGTCATAACTTGCTTAGTTTTCAAGATATTCACTTGATTTCTTTTGCGTTGTATAGATAAACATATTGGCTTTAATTCAAAACTTTTTTTTGCGGGTAGCGAGAAAAAAAAAATTTTTTTTCATTTTTTGAAAAAGCATAAGGGCGTACCCTTTGCTTTTTCATAATTTTTGAAAAAAAAAATTTTCTCGCTACCCGCAAAAAAAAGTTTTGAATTAAAGCCAATATGTTTATCTATACAACGCAAAAGAAATCAAGTCAATATCTTGAAAACTAAGCAAGTTATGACCAAAAAAGTAACCAGTTCTAGTACTGACTTTTTTGGTCATAACTTGCTTAGTTTTCAAGATATTGACTTGATTTCTTTTGCGTTGTATAGATAAACATATTGGCTTTAATTCAAAACTTTTTTTTTGCGGGTAGCGAGAAAAATTTTTTTTTTTTAATTTTTTGAAAAAGCATAAGGGGGTACCCTTTGCCTTTTTCATAATTTTTGAAAAAAAATTTTTTCTCGCTACCCGCAAAAAAAAAGTTTTGAATTAAAGCCAATATGTTTATCTATACAACGCAAAAGAAATCAAGTCCATATCTTGAAAACTAAGCAAGTTATGACCAAAAAAGTAACCAGTTCTAGTACTGACTTTTTTGGTCATAACTTGCTTAGTTTTCAAGATATTGACTTGATTTCTTTTGCGTTGTATAGATAAACATATTGGCTTTAATTCAAAACTTTTTTTTTGCGGGTAGCGAGAAAAAATTTTTTTTTCAAAAATTATGAAAAAGGCAAAGGGTACCCCCTTATGCTTTTTCAAAAAATGAAAAAAAAATTTTTCTCGCTACCCGCAAAAAAAAAGTTTTGAATTAAAGCCAATATGTTTATCTATACAACGCAAAAGAAATCAAGTCGATATCTTGAAAACTAAGCAAGTTATGACAAAAAAAGTCAGTACTAGAACTGGTTACTTTTTTGGTCATAACTTGCTTAGTTTTCAAGATATCGACTTGATTTCTTTTGCGTTGTATAGATAACCATATTGGCTTTAATTCAAAACTTTTTTTTTGCGGGTAGCGAGAAAAAATTTTTTTTTCAAAAAGTATGAAAAAGGCAAAGGGTACCCCCTTATGCTTTTTCAAAAAAATGAAAAAAAAAAATATTTCTCGCTACCCGCAAAAAAAAGTTTTGAATTAAAGCCAATATGTTTATCTATACAACGCAAAAGAAATCAAGTCGATATCTTGAAAACTAAGCAAGTTATGACCAAAAAAGTCAATACTAGAACTGGTTACTTTTTTGGTCACAACTTGCTTAGTTTTCAAGATATTGACTTGATTTCTTTTGCGTTGTATAGATAAACATATTGGCTCTAATTCAAAACTTTTTTTTCGGGTAGCGAGAAAAATTTTTTTTTTCAAAAATTATGAAAAAGGCAAAGGGTACCCCCTTATGCTTTTTCAAATAATGAAAAAAAACATTTTTTTCTCGCTACCCGCAAAAAAAAAGTTTTGAATTAAAGCCAATATGTTTATCTATAGAACGAAAAAGAAATCAAGTCGATATCTTGAAAACTAAGCAAGTTATGACCAAAAAAGTCAGTACTAGAACTGGTTACTTTTTTGGTCATAACTTGCTTAGTTTTCAAGATATTGACTTGATTTCTTTTAAAAGTCAGTACTAGAACTGGTTACTTTTTTGGTCATAACTTGCTTAGTTTTCAAGATATTGACTTGATTTCTTTTGCGTTGTATAGATAAACATATTCGCTTTAATTCAAAACTTTTTTTTTGCGGGTAGCGAGAAAATTTTTTTTTTAAATTATGAAAAAGACAAAGGGTACCCCCTTATGCTTTTTCAAAAAATGAAAAAAAAAATTTTCTCGCTACACGCAAAAAAAAAAGTTTTGAATTAAAGCCAATATGTTTATCTATACAACGCAAAAGAAATCAAGTCAATATCTTGAAAACTAAGCAAGTTATGACCAAAAAAGTCAGTACTAGAACTGGTTACTTTTTTGGTCATAACTTGCTTAGTTTTCAAGATATTGACTTGATTTCTTTTGCGTTGTATAGATAAACATATTGGCTTTAATTCAAAACTTTTTTTTTTGCGGGTAGCGAGAAAAATTTTTTTTTTCAAAAATTATGAAAAAGGCAAAGGGTACCCCCTTATGCTTTTTCAAAAAATGAAAAAAAATTTTTTTCTCGCTACCCGCAAAAAAAAAGTTTTGAATTAAAGCCAATATGTTTATCTATACAACGCAAAAGAAATCAAGTCAATATCTTGAAAACTAAGCAAGTTATGACCAAAAAAGTAACAAGTTCTAGTACTGCCTTTTTTGGTCATAACTTGCTTAGTTTTCAAGATATTGACTTGATTTCTTTTGCGTTGTATAGATAAACATATTGGCTTTAATTCAAAACTTTTTTTTGCGGGTAGCGAGAAAAAAATTTTTTTTCATTTTTTGAAAAAGCATAAGGGGGTACCCTTTGCCTTTTTCATAATTTTTGAAAAAAAAAATTTTTCTCGCTACCCGCAAAAAAAAGTTTTGAATTAAAGCCAATATGTTTATCTATACAACGCAAAAGAAATCAAGTCGATATCTTGAAAACTAAGCAAGTTATGACCAAAAAAGTAACCAGTTCTAGTACTGACTTTTTTGGTCATAACTTGCTTAGTTTTCAAGATATTGACTTGACTCGCTACCCGCAAAAAAAAGTTTTGAGTTAAAGCCAATATGTTTATCTATACAACGCAAAAGAAATCAAGTCAATATCTTGAAAACTAAGCAAGTTATGACAAAAAAAGTCAGTACTAGAACTTGTTACTTTTTTGGTCATAACTTGCTTAGTTTTCAAGATATTGACTTGATTTCTTTTGCGTTGTATAGATAAACATATTGGCTTTAATTCAAAACTTTTTTTTTGCGGGTAGCGAGAAAAAATTTTTTTTTTAATTTTTTGAAAAAGCATAAGGGGGTACCCTTTGCCTTTTTCATAATTTTTGAAAAAAAAATTTTTCTCGCTACCCGCAAAAAAAAAGTTTTGAATTAAAGCCAATATGTTTATCTATACAACGCAAAAGAAATCAAGTCCATATCTTGAAAACTAAGCAAGTTATGACCAAAAAAGTAACCAGTTCTAGTACTGACTTTTTTGGTCATAACTTGCTCAGTTTTCACGATATTGACTTGATTTCTTTTGCGTTGTATAGATAAACATATTGGCTTTAATTCAAAACTTTTTTTTTGCGGGTAGCGAGAAAAAATTTTTTTTCATTTTTTGAAAAAGCATAAGGGGGTACCCTTTGCCTTTTTCATAATTTTTGAAAAAATATTTTTTTCTCGCTACCCGCAAAAAAAAGTTTTGAATTAAAGCCAATATGTTTATCTATACAACGCAGAAGAAATCAAGTCAATATCTTGAAAACTAAGCAAGTTATGACCAAAAAAGTAACAAGTTCTAGTACTGACTTTTTTTGTCATAACTTGCTTAGTTTTCAAGATATCGACTTGATTTCTTTTGCGTTGTATAGATAAACATATTGGCTTTAATTCAAAACTTTTTTTTGCGGGTAGCGAGAAAAAAATTTTTGTTCATTTTTTGAAAAAGCATAAGGGGGTACCCTATGCCTTTTTCATAATTTTTGAAAAAAAAAAATTTCTCGCTACCCGCAAAAAAAAGTTTTGAATTAAAGCCAATATGTTTATCTATACAACGCAAAAGAAATCAAGTCGATATCTTGAAAACTAAGCAAGTTATGACCAAAATAGTAACCAGTTCTAGTACTGACTTTTTTGGTCATAACTTGCTTAGTTTTCAAGATATTGACTTGATTTCTTTTGCGTTGTATAGATAAACATATTGGCTTTAATTCAAAACTTTTTTTTTGCGGGTAGAGAGAAAAAATTTTTTTTTTTAATTTTTTGAAAAAGCATAAGGGGGTACCCTTTGCCTTTTTCATAATTTTTGAAAAAAACTTTTTTCTCGCTACCCGCAAAAAAAAGTTTTGAATTAAAGCCAATATGTTTATCTATACAACGCAAAAGAAATCAAGTCGATATCTTGAAAACTAAGCAAGTTATGACAAAAAAAGTCAGTACTAGAACTGGTTACTTTTTTGGTCATAACTTGCTTAGTTTTCAAGATATCGACTTGATTTCTTTTGCGTTGTATAGATAACCATATTGGCTTTAATTCAAAACTTTTTTTTTGCGGGTAGCGAGAAACAATTTTTTTTTCAAAAAGTATGAAAAAGGCAAAGGGTACCCCCTTATGCTTTTTCAAAAAAATGAAAAAAAAAATATTTCTCGCTACCCGCAAAAAAAAGTTTTGAATTAAAGCCAATATGTTTATCTATACAACGCAAAAGAAATCAAGTCGATATCTTGAAAACTAAGCAAGTTATGACCAAAAAAGTCAATACTAGAACTGGTTACTTTTTTGGTCACAACTTGCTTAGTTTTCAAGATATTGAGTTGATTTCTTTTGCGTTGTATAGATAAACATATTGGCTCTAATTCAAAACTTTTTTTTCGGGTAGCGAGAAAATTTTTTTTTTCAAAAATTATGAAAAAGGCAAAGGGTACCCCCTTATGCTTTTTCAAATAATGAAAAAAAACATTTTTTTCTCGCTACCCGCAAAAAAAAAGTTTTGAATTAAAGCCAATATATTTATCTATACAACGAAAAAGAAATCAAGTCGATATCTTGAAAACTAAGCAAGTTATGACCAAAAAAGTCAGTACTAGAACCGGTTACTTTTTTGGTCATAACTTGCTTAGTTTTCAAGATATTGACTTGATTTCTTTTAAAAGTCAGTACTAGAACTGGTTACTTTTTTGGTCATAACTTGCTTAGTTTTCAAGATATTGACTTGATTTCTTTTGCGTTGTATAGATAAACATATTGGCTTTAATTCAAAACTTTTTTTTTGCGGGTAGCGAGAAAAATTTTTTTTTAAATTATGAAAAAGACAAGGGGTACCCCCTTATGCTTTTTCAAAAAATGAAAAAAAAAATTTTCTCGCTACACGCAAAAAAAAAAGTTTTGAATTAAAGCCAATATGTTTATCTATACAACGCAAAAGAAATCAAGTCAATATCTTGAAAACTAAGCAAGTTATGACCAAAAAAGTCAGTACTAGAACTGGTTACTTTTTTGGTCATAACTTGCTTAGTTTTCAAGATATCGACTTGATTTCTTTTGCGTTGTATAGATAAACATATTGGCTTTAATTCAAAACTTTTTTTTTGCGGGTAGCGAGAAATATTTTTTTTTTCATTTTTTTGAAAAAGCATAAGGGGGTACCCTTTGCCTTTTTCATACTTTTTGAAAAAAAAATTGTTTCTCGCTACCCGCAAAAAAAAGTTTTGAATTCAATTCAATTCAATTCAAGTTTATTGAGACTTTTTTCAAAATACAGATTACAAAAGTGATGAAGAACTAGTTAACAGAAATTATATGTGAACTTAAAACTGTAATGTATTATTTTAATTGCCTTTAAAAGTATTACTTATGAATATATACGCAACATGCTTAAGTAATTTTGTGTGGATGATAGGAAAATGTTAATAGATAATAGATAAATTATATCGCTCAATATAATATAATAATCGTTTACGGAGACAGCCAAAATGTCCGGATATAAACTTAATTAATTAAAACTTAATTCTAAAACTAAACTACCAAGAAATAAATAAAATTAAACAAAAACAAAACAAAACATAAAGCACAAAAAAATGAAATAAAAAGTAAAAAAAAAATTAGCCTCTATTCGAGCCAGGGATTGAGTGAGAATAAAACTCTGGTAGACTGTATGTAGCGTCATTGCGTGAAGAGATAATTTCCTCATGAAAAATTCCAACTGGAGACAAATAACAAGCGTTTGACCAGTTAACTTCAGATTGAGACTCAATAATGTCCCTCATGAGATGATTCTCATGATATTCAAGACGAGACATGAACTTCTTAAGTAAGACTAACGCGTAAGTGGAAAGCGGCTGCACTTTGGCTTTCTTATAAATTACCGAATTAGAAAATCTTTTTACATGATTTTTGAAATTTAAACCAACACATAGTCTTAAGCAACTACGCTCCAAAATCTCCAACTCTTTCATGACTGTTGGCGAAATTGTGAACCAAATGGGAAAACCATACAAGATAACTGAACGGATACATACTTTATAAATTACTAATTTTGCCTTTTGACTGAGGTGTCTGTTAGCTAATAATCTGGAAAATAAGCCCTTAACGCGTAATCCTTTGGACTTTGCAATTCTTCCATGTTGGTTAAATTTAAAGAGATTGTTTAAGGTTACCCCGAGGTACTTTATGTGGTTCTTAAAGGGTATAACCGAATCCAGCAAGGAGAGATTTAATACTTTACTTAAAGCAACGGTATTGCGGAGTCCTTTGCCTGAGGCATTACGGAAGCAAATTGCTTCAGACTTATGAGTATTAATCTTAATACCCCAGTTTTCATAAAAATGTTTAATTTCCAATAAATGATTATGTACATTCCTTAAAGCAATTGTAGGGTCCCTATCATGAGCGTAAATTAAAGAATCATCCGCATAAAGAATGCTCTTAGACTGACTGAAGATATGCGGAAAATCATAAACGAGAATGTTATATAAAAATGGGGCCAAGATTGCTCCCTGTGGGACGCCACAGAAAATGCTACCTAGATCCGATTTGATATTATTAACCTCCACAAAAAAGGACCTATCCTTAAAGAAGCTATAGATAAGTTTAATAATAAAGGACTCGCAACCTATTCTTATAAGTTTAAAAATAATACCCAAATGATAAGCTCGATCAAACGCCTTCTCTATATCCAAAGAAACCGCAACTGTGCATTGTTGCCTTCTCAGATTAAAGTTTTGAATTAAAGCCAATAAGTTTATCTATACAACGCAAAATAAATCAAGTCAATATCTTGAAAACTAAGCAAGTTATGACCAAAAAAGTCAGTACTAGAACTGGTTACTTTTTTGGTCATAACTTGCTTAGTTTTCAAGATATTGACTTGATTTCTTTTGCTTTGTATAGATAAACATATTGGCTTTAATTCAAAACTTTTTTTTTGCAGGTAGCGAGAAAAAAATTTTTTTTAAAAAATTATGAAAAAGGCAAAGGGTACCCCCTTATGCATTTTCAAAAAATGAAAAAAATTTTTTTTTTCTCGCTACCCGCAAAAAAAAAGTATTGAATTAAAGCCAATATGTTTATCTATACAACGCAAAAGAAATCAAGTCAATATCTTGAAAACTAAGCAAGTTATGACCAAAAAAGTAACCAGTTCTAGTACTGACTTTTTTGGTCATAACTTGCTTAGTTTTCAAGATATTGACTTGATTTCTTTTGCGTTGTATAGATAAACATATTGGCTATAATTCAAAACTTTTTTTTTGCGGGTAGCGAGAAAAATTTTTTTTTCATTTTTTGGAAAGCATAAGGGGGTACCCTTTGCCTTTTTCATAATTTTTGAAAAAAAAAATTTTTTCTCGCTACCCGCAAAAAAAAGTTTTGAATTAAAGCCAATATGTTTATCTATACAACGCAAAAGAAATCAAGTCAATATCTTGAAAACTAAGCAAGTTATGACCAAAAAAGTCAGTACTAGAACTGGTTACTTTTTTGGTCATAACTTGCTTAGTTTTCAAGATATTGACTTGATTTTTTTTGCGTTGTATAGATAAACATATTGGCTTTAATTCAAAACTTTTTTTTGCGGGTAGCGAGAAAAATTTTTTTTCAAAAATTATGAAAAAGGCAAAGGGTACCTCCTTATGCTTTTTCAAAAAATTAAAAAAAATTTTTTTCTCGCTACCCGCAAAAAAAAAGTTCTGAATTAAAGCCACCATGTTTATCTATACAACGCAAAAGAAATCAAGTCAATATCTTGAAAACTAAGCAAGTTATGACCAAAAAAGTAACCAGTTCTAGTACTGACTTTTTTGGTCATAACTTGCTTAGTTTTCAAGATATTGACTTGATTTCTTTTGCGTTGTATAGATAAACATATTGGCTTTAATTCAAAATTTTTTTTTGCTGGTAGCGAGAAAAAAATTTTTTTTTTATTTTTTGAAAAAGCATAAGGGGGTACCCTTTGCCTTTTTCATAACTTTTGAAAAAAAATTTTCTCTCGCTACCCGCAAAAAAAAAATTTGAATTAAAGCCAATATGTTTATCTATACAACGCAAAAGAAATCAAGTCAATATCGTGAAAACTAAGCAAGTTATGACCAAAAAAGTAACCAGTTCTAGTACTGACTTTTTTGGTCATAACTTGCTTAGTTTTCAAGATATTGACTTGATTTATTTTGCGTTGTATAGAAAAACATATTGGCTTTAATTCAAAACTTTTTTTTGCGGGTAGCGAGAAAAAAATTTTTTTTTCATTTTTTGAAAAAGCATAAGGGGTACCCTTTGCTTTTTCATAATTTTTGAAAAAAAAAAAAATTTTCTCGCTACCGCAAAAAAAAGTTTTGAATTAAAGCCCATATGTTTATCTATACAACGCAAAAGAAATCAAGTCAATATCTTGAAAACTAAGCAAGTTATGACCAAAAAAGTAACCAGTTCTAGTACTGACTTTTTTGGTCATAACTTGCTTAGTTTTCAAGATATTGACTTGATTTCTTTTGCGTTGTATAGATAAACATATTGGCTTTAATTCAAATTTTTTTTTTTCGGGTAGCGAGAAAAAATTTTTTTTCAAAAATTATGAAAAATGCGTTGTATAGATAAACATATTGGCTTTAATTCAAAACTTTTTTTTTGCGGGTAGCGAGAAAAATTTTTTTTCAAAAATTATGAAAAAGGCAAAGGGTACCCCCTTATGCTTTTTCAAAAAATGAAAAAAAAAATTTTCTCGCTACTCGCAAAAAAAAAGTTTTGAATTAAAGCCAATTTGTTTATCTATACAACGCAAAAGAAATCAAGTCAATATCTTGAAAACTAAGCAAGTTATGACCAAAAAAGTAACCAGTTCTAGTACTGACTTTTTTGGTCATAACTTGCTTAGTTTTCAAGATATTGACTTGATTTCTTTTGCGTTGTATAGATAAACATATTGGCTTTAATTCAAAATTTTTTTTTTGCGGGTAGCGAGAAAAAATTTTTTTCAAAAATTATGAAAAATGCAAAGGGTACCCCCTTATGTTTTTCAAAAAATGAAAAAAAAATTTTTCTCGCTACCCGCAAAAAAAGTTTTTAATTAAAGCCAATATGTTTATCTATACAACGCAAAAGAAATCAAGTCAATATCTTGAAAACTAAGCAAGTTATGACCAAAAAAGTCAGTACTAGAACTGGTTACTTTTTTGGTCATAACTTGCTTAGTTTTCAAGATATTGACTTGATTTCTTTATGAAAAAGGCAACGGGTACCCCCTTATGCTTTTTCAAAAAATGAAAAAAAAAATTTTCTCGCTACTCGCAAAAAAAAAGTTTTGAATTAAAGCCAATTTGTTTATCTATACAACGCAAAAGAAATCAAGTCAATATCTTGAAAACTAAGCAAGTTATGACCAAAAAAGTAACCAGTTCTAGTACTGACTTTTTTGGTCATAACTTGCTTAGTTTTCAAGATATTGACTTGATTTCTTTTGCGTTGTATAGATAAACATATTGGCTTTAATTCAAAATTTTTTTTTGCGGGTAGCGAGAAAAAATTTTTTTCAAAAATTATGAAAAATGCAAAGGGTACCCCCTTATGTTTTTCAAAAAATGAAAAAAAAATTTTTTCTCGCTACCCGCAAAAAAAAGTTTTTAATTAAAGCCAATATATTTATCTATACAACGCAAAAGAAATCAAGTCAATATCTTGAAAACTAAGCAAGTTATGACCAAAAAAGTCAGTACTAGAACTGGTTACTTTTTTGGTCATAACTTGCTTAGTTTTCAAGATATTGACTTGATTTCTTTTGCGTTGTATAGATAAACAAATTGGCTTTAATTCAAAACTTTTTTTTTGCGAGTAGCGAGAAAATTTTTTTTTTCATTTTTTGAAAAAGCATAAGGGGGTACCCGTTGCCTTTTTCATAAAGAAATCAAGTCAATATCTTGAAAACTAAGCAAGTTATGACCAAAAAAGTAACCAGTTCTAGTACTGACTTTTTTGGTCATAACTTGCTTAGTTTTCAAGATATTGACTTGATTTCTTTTGCGTTGTATAGATAAACATATCGGCTTTAATTAAAAACTTTTTTTGCGGGTAGCGAGAAAAAATTTTTTTTTCATTTTTTGAAAAACATAAGGGGGTACCCTTTGAATTTTTCATAATTTTTGAAAAAAAATTTTTCTCGCTACCCGCAAAAAAAAATTTTGAATTAAAGCCAATATGTTTATCTATACAACGCAAAAGAAATCAAGTCAATATCTTGAAAACTAAGCAAGTTATGACCAAAAAAGTCAGTACTAGAACTGTTTACTTTTTTGGTCATAACTTGCTTAGTTTTCAAGATATTGACTTGATTTCTTTTGCGTTGTATAGATAAACAAATTGGCTTTAATTCAAAATTTTTTTTTGCGAGTAGCGAGAAAATTTTTTTTTTCATTTTTTGAAAAAGCATAAGGGGGTACCCTTTGCCTTTTTCATAACTTTTGAAAAAAAATTTTCTCTCGCTACCCGCAAAAAAAAATTTGAATTAAAGCCAATATGTTTATCTATACAACGCAAAAGAAATCAAGTCAATATCGTGAAAACTAAGCAAGTTATGACCAAAAAAGTAACCAGTTCTAGTACTGACTTTTTTGGTCATAACTTGCTTAGTTTTCAAGATATTGACTTGATTTCTTTTGCGTTGTATAGATAAACATATTGGCTTTAATTCAAAATTTTTTTTTTTCGGGTAGCGAGAAAAAATTTTTTTTCAAAAATTATGAAAAATGCGTTGTATAGATAAACATATTGGCTTTAATTCAAAACTTTTTTTTTGCGAGTAGCGAGAAAATTTTTTTTTTCATTTTTTGAAAAAGCATAAGGGGGTACCCGTTGCCTTTTTCATAAAGAAATCAAGTCAATATCTTGAAAACTAAGCAAGTTATGACCAAAAAAGTAACCAGTTCTAGTACTGACTTTTTTGGTCATAACTTGCTTAGTTTTCAAGATATTGACTTGATTTCTTTTGCGTTGTATAGATAAACATATTGGCTTTAATTCAAAATTTTTTTTTGCGGGTAGCGAGAAAAAAATTTTTTTTTTATTTTTTGAAAAAGCATAAGGGGGTACCCTTTGCATTTTTCATAACTTTTGAAAAAAAATTTTCTCTCGCTACCCGCAAAAAAAAAATTTGAATTAAAGCCAATATGTTTATCTATACAACGCAAAAGAAATCAAGTCAATATCGTGAAAACTAAGCAAGTTATGACCAAAAAAGTAACCAGTTCTAGTACTGACTTTTTTGGTCATAACTTGCTTAGTTTTCAAGATATTGACTTGATTTATTTTGCGTTGTATAGATAAACATATTGGCTTTAATTCAAAACTTTTTTTTGCGGGTAGCGAGAAAAATTTTTTTTTTTCATTTTTTGAAAAAGCATAAGGGGTACCCTTTGCTTTTTCATAATTTTTGAAAAAAAAAAAAATTTTCTCGCTACCGCAAAAAAAAGTTTTGAATTAAAGCCCATATGTTTATCTATACAACGCAAAAGAAATCAAGTCAATATCTTGAAAACTAAGCAAGTTATGACCAAAAAAGTAACCAGTTCTAGTACTGACTTTTTTGGTCATAACTTGCTTAGTTTTCAAGATATTGACTTGATTTTTTTTGCGTTGTATAGATAAACATATTGGCTTTAATTCAAAACTTTTTTTTGCGGGTAGCGAGAAAAATTTTTTTTTTTCATTTTTTGAAAAAGCATAAGGGGTACCCTTTGCTTTTTCATAATTTTTGAAAAAAAAAAAAATTTTCTCGCTACCGCAAAAAAAAGTTTTGAATTAAAGCCCATATGTTTATCTATACAACGCAAAAGAAATCAAGTCAATATCTTGAAAACTAAGCAAGTTATGACCAAAAAAGTAACCAGTTCTAGTACTGACTTTTTTGGTCATAACTTGCTTAGTTTTCAAGATATTGACTTGATTTCTTTTGCGTTGTATAGATAAACATATTGGCTTTAATTCAAAATTTTTTTTTGCTGGTAGCGAGAAAAAAATTTTTTTTTTATTTTTTGAAAAAGCATAAGGGGGTACCCTTTGCCTTTTTCATAACTTTTGAAAAAAAATTTTCTCTCGCTACCCGCAAAAAAAAAATTTGAATTAAAGCCAATATGTTTATCTATACAACGCAAAAGAAATCAAGTCAATATCGTGAAAACTAAGCAAGTTATGACCAAAAAAGTAACCAGTTCTAGTACTGACTTTTTTGGTCATAACTTGCTTAGTTTTCAAGATATTGACTTGATTTATTTTGCGTTGTATAGAAAAACATATTGGCTTTAATTCAAAACTTTTTTTTGCGGGTAGCGAGAAAAAAATTTTTTTTTCATTTTTTGAAAAAGCATAAGGGGTACCCTTTGCTTTTTCATAATTTTTGAAAAAAAAAAAAATTTTCTCGCTACCGCAAAAAAAAGTTTTGAATTAAAGCCCATATGTTTATCTATACAACGCAAAAGAAATCAAGTCAATATCTTGAAAACTAAGCAAGTTATGACCAAAAAAGTAACCAGTTCTAGTACTGACTTTTTTGGTCATAACTTGCTTAGTTTTCAAGATATTGACTTGATTTCTTTTGCGTTGTATAGATAAACATATTGGCTTTAATTCAAATTTTTTTTTTCGGGTAGCGAGAAAAAATTTTTTTTCAAAAATTATGAAAAATGCGTTGTATAGATAAACATATTGGCTTTAATTCAAAACTTTTTTTTTGCGGGTAGCGAGAAAAATTTTTTTTCAAAAATTATGAAAAAGGCAAAGGGTACCCCCTTATGCTTTTTCAAAAAATGAAAAAAAAAATTTTCTCGCTACTCGCAAAAAAAAAGTTTTGAATTAAAGCCAATTTGTTTATCTATACAACGCAAAAGAAATCAAGTCAATATCTTGAAAACTAAGCAAGTTATGACCAAAAAAGTAACCAGTTCTAGTACTGACTTTTTTGGTCATAACTTGCTTAGTTTTCAAGATATTGACTTGATTTCTTTTGCGTTGTATAGATAAACATATTGGCTTTAATTCAAAATTTTTTTTTTGCGGGTAGCGAGAAAAAATTTTTTTCAAAAATTATGAAAAATGCAAAGGGTACCCCCTTATGTTTTTCAAAAAATGAAAAAAAAATTTTTCTCGCTACCCGCAAAAAAAGTTTTTAATTAAAGCCAATATGTTTATCTATACAACGCAAAAGAAATCAAGTCAATATCTTGAAAACTAAGCAAGTTATGACCAAAAAAGTCAGTACTAGAACTGGTTACTTTTTTGGTCATAACTTGCTTAGTTTTCAAGATATTGACTTGATTTCTTTATGAAAAAGGCAACGGGTACCCCCTTATGCTTTTTCAAAAAATGAAAAAAAAAATTTTCTCGCTACTCGCAAAAAAAAAGTTTTGAATTAAAGCCAATTTGTTTATCTATACAACGCAAAAGAAATCAAGTCAATATCTTGAAAACTAAGCAAGTTATGACCAAAAAAGTAACCAGTTCTAGTACTGACTTTTTTGGTCATAACTTGCTTAGTTTTCAAGATATTGACTTGATTTCTTTTGCGTTGTATAGATAAACATATTGGCTTTAATTCAAAATTTTTTTTTGCGGGTAGCGAGAAAAAATTTTTTTCAAAAATTATGAAAAATGCAAAGGGTACCCCCTTATGTTTTTCAAAAAATGAAAAAAAAATTTTTTCTCGCTACCCGCAAAAAAAAGTTTTTAATTAAAGCCAATATATTTATCTATACAACGCAAAAGAAATCAAGTCAATATCTTGAAAACTAAGCAAGTTATGACCAAAAAAGTCAGTACTAGAACTGGTTACTTTTTTGGTCATAACTTGCTTAGTTTTCAAGATATTGACTTGATTTCTTTTGCGTTGTATAGATAAGCAAATTGGCTTTAATTCAAAACTTTTTTTTTGCGAGTAGCGAGAAAATTTTTTTTTTCATTTTTTGAAAAAGCATAAGGGGGTACCCGTTGCCTTTTTCATAAAGAAATCAAGTCAATATCTTGAAAACTAAGCAAGTTATGACCAAAAAAGTAACCAGTTCTAGTACTGACTTTTTTGGTCATAACTTGCTTAGTTTTCAAGATATTGACTTGATTTCTTTTGCGTTGTATAGATAAACATATTGGCTTTAATTAAAAACTTTTTTTGCGGGTAGCGAGAAAAAATTTTTTTTTCATTTTTTGAAAAACATAAGGGGGTACCCTTTGAATTTTTCATAATTTTTGAAAAAAAATTTTTCTCGCTACCCGCAAAAAAAAATTTTGAATTAAAGCCAATATGTTTATCTATACAACGCAAAAGAAATCAAGTCAATATCTTGAAAACTAAGCAAGTTATGACCAAAAAAGTCAGTACTAGAACTGTTTACTTTTTTGGTCATAACTTGCTTAGTTTTCAAGATATTGACTTGATTTCTTTTGCGTTGTATAGATAAACAAATTGGCTTTAATTCAAAATTTTTTTTTGCGAGTAGCGAGAAAATTTTTTTTTCATTTTTTGAAAAAGCATAAGGGGGTACCCTTTGCCTTTTTCATAACTTTTGAAAAAAAAGTTTCTCTCGCTACCCGCAAAAAAAAATTTGAATTAAAGCCAATATGTTTATCTATACAACGCAAAAGAAATCAAGTCAATATCGTGAAAACTAAGCAAGTTATGACCAAAAAAGTAACCAGTTCTAGTACTGACTTTTTTGGTCATAACTTGCTTAGTTTTCAAGATATTGACTTGATTTCTTTTGCGTTGTATAGATAAACATATTGGCTTTAATTCAAAATTTTTTTTTTTCGGGTAGCGAGAAAAAATTTTTTTTCAAAAATTATGAAAAATGCGTTGTATAGATAAACATATTGGCTTTAATTCAAAACTTTTTTTTTGCGAGTAGCGAGAAAATTTTTTTTTTCATTTTTTGAAAAAGCATAAGGGGGTACCCGTTGCCTTTTTCATAAAGAAATCAAGTCAATATCTTGAAAACTAAGCAAGTTATGACCAAAAAAGTAACCAGTTCTAGTACTGACTTTTTTGGTCATAACTTGCTTAGTTTTCAAGATATTGACTTGATTTCTTTTGCGTTGTATAGATAAACATATTGGCTTTAATTCAAAATTTTTTTTTGCGGGTAGCGAGAAAAAAATTTTTTTTTTATTTTTTGAAAAAGCATAAGGGGGTACCCTTTGCCTTTTTCATAACTTTTGAAAAAAAATTTTCTCTCGCTACCCGCAAAAAAAAAATTTGAATTAAAGCCAATATGTTTATCTATACAACGCAAAAGAAATCAAGTCAATATCGTGAAAACTAAGCAAGTTATGACCAAAAAAGTAACCAGTTCTAGTACTGACTTTTTTGGTCATAACTTGCTTAGTTTTCAAGATATTGACTTGATTTATTTTGCGTTGTATAGATAAACATATTGGCTTTAATTCAAAACTTTTTTTTGCGGGTAGCGAGAAAAATTTTTTTTTTTCATTTTTTGAAAAAGCATAAGGGGTACCCTTTGCTTTTTCATAATTTTTGAAAAAAAAAAAATTTTCTCGCTACCGCAAAAAAAAGTTTTGAATTAAAGCCCATATGTTTATCTATACAACGCAAAAGAAATCAAGTCAATATCTTGAAAACTAAGCAAGTTATGACCAAAAAAGTAACCAGTTCTAGTACTGACTTTTTTGGTCATAACTTGCTTAGTTTTCAAGATATTGACTTGATTTCTTTTGCGTTGTATAGATAAACATATTGGCTTTAATTCAAAACTTTTTTTTTGCGGGTAGCGAGAAAAATTTTTTTTCAAAAATTATGAAAAAGGCAAAGGGTACCCCCTTATGCTTTTTCAAAAAATGAAAAAAAAAAATTTCTCGCTACTCGCAAAAAAAAAGTTTTGAATTAAAGCCAATTTGTTTATCTATACAACGCAAAAGAAATCAAGTCAATATCTTGAAAACTAAGCAAGTTATGACCAAAAAAGTAACCAGTTCTAGTACTGACTTTTTTGGTCATAACTTGCTTAGTTTTCAAGATATTGACTTGATTTCTTTTGCGTTGTATAGATAAACATATTGGCTTTAATTCAAAATTTTTTTTTGCGGGTAGCGAGAAAAAATTTTTTTCAAAAATTATGAAAAATGCAAAGGGTACCCCCTTATGTTTTTCAAAAAATGAAAAAAAAATTTTTCTCGCTACCCGCAAAAAAAGTTTTTAATTAAAGCCAATATGTTTATCTATACAACGCAAAAGAAATCAAGTCAATATCTTGAAAACTAAGCAAGTTATGACCAAAAAAGTCAGTACTAGAACTGGTTACTTTTTTGGTCATAACTTGCTTAGTTTTCAAGATATTGACTTGATTTCTTTATGAAAAAGGCAACGGGTACCCCCTTATGCTTTTTCAAAAAATGAAAAAAAAAATTTTCTCGCTACTCGCAAAAAAAAAGTTTTGAATTAAAGCCAATTTGTTTATCTATACAACGCAAAAGAAATCAAGTCAATATCTTGAAAACTAAGCAAGTTATGACCAAAAAAGTAACCAGTTCTAGTACTGACTTTTTTGGTCATAACTTGCTTAGTTTTCAAGATATTGACTTGATTTCTTTTGCGTTGTATAGATAAACATATTGGCTTTAATTCAAAATTTTTTTTTTGCGGGTAGCGAGAATAAATTTTTTTCAAAAATTATGAAAAATGCAAAGGGTACCCCCTTATGTTTTTCAAAAAATGAAAAAAAAAATTTTTCTCGCTACCCGCAAAAAAAAGTTTTTAATTAAAGCCAATATATTTATCTATACAACGCAAAAGAAATCAAGTCAATATCTTGAAAACTAAGCAAGTTATGACCAAAAAAGTCAGTACTAGAACTGGTTACTTTTTTGGTCATAACTTGCTTAGTTTTCAAGATATTGACTTGATTTCTTTTGCGTTGTATAGATAAACAAATTGGCTTTAATTCAAAACTTTTTTTTGCGAGTAGCGAGAAAATTTTTTTTTTCATTTTTTAAAAAAGCATAAGGGGGTACCCGTTGCCTTTTTCATAAAGAAATCAAGTCAATATCTTGAAAACTAAGCAAGTTATGACCAAAAAAGTAACCAGTTCTAGTACTGACTTTTTTGGTCATAACTTGCTTAGTTTTCAAGATATTGACTTGATTTCTTTTGCGTTATATAGATAAACATATTGGCTTTAATTCAAAATTTTTTTTTGCGGGTAGCGAGAAAAAAATTTTTTTTTTATTTTTTGAAAAAGCATAAGGGGGTACCCTTTGCCTTTTTCATAACTTTTGAAAAAAAATTTTCTCTCGCTACCCGCAAAAAAAAAATTTGAATTAAAGCCAATATGTTTATCTATACAACGCAAAAGAAATCAAGTCAATATCGTGAAAACTAAGCAAGTTATGACCAAAAAAGTAACCAGTTCTAGTACTGACTTTTTTGGTCATAACTTGCTTAGTTTTCAAGATATTGACTTGATTTATTTTGCGTTGTATAGATAAACATATTGGCTTTAATTCAAAACTTTTTTTTGCGGGTAGCGAGAAAAATTTTTTTTTTCATTTTTTGAAAAAGCATAAGGGGTACCCTTTGCTTTTTCATAATTTTTGAAAAAAAAAAAAAATTTTCTCGCTACCGCAAAAAAAAGTTTTGAATTAAAGCCCATATGTTTATCTATACAACGCAAAAGAAATCAAGTCAATATCTTGAAAACTAAGCAAGTTATGACCAAAAAAGTAACCAGTTCTAGTACTGACTTTTTTGGTCATAACTTGCTTAGTTTTCAAGATATTGACTTGATTTCTTTTGCGTTGTATAGATAAACATATTGGCTTTAATTCAAAATTTTTTTTTTTCGGGTAGCGAGAAAAAATTTTTTTTCAAAAATTATGAAAAATGCGTTGTATAGATAAACATATTGGCTTTAATTCAAAACTTTTTTTTTGCGGGTAGCGAGAAAAATTTTTTTTCAAAAATTATGAAAAAGGCAAAGGGTACCCCCTTATGCTTTTTCAAAAAATGAAAAAAAAAAATTTCTCGCTACTCGCAAAAAAAAAGTTTTGAATTAAAGCCAATTTGTTTATCTATACAACGCAAAAGAAATCAAGTCAATATGTTGAAAACTAAGCAAGTTATGACCAAAAAAGTAACCAGTTCTAGTACTGACTTTTTTGGTCATAACTTGCTTAGTTTTCAAGATATTGACTTGATTTCTTTTGCGTTGTATAGATAAACATATTGGCTTTAATTCAAAATTTTTTTTTTTTTGCGGGTAGCGAGAAAAAATTTTTTTCAAAAATTATGAAAAATGCAAAGGGTACCCCCTTATGTTTTTCAAAAAATGAAAAAAAAATTTTTTCTCGCTACCCGCAAAAAAAGTTTTTAATTAAAGCCAATATGTTTATCTATACAACGCAAAAGAAATCAAGTCAATATCTTGAAAACTAAGCAAGTTATGACCAAAAAAGTCAGTACTAGAACTGGTTACTTTTTTGGTCATAACTTGCTTAGTTTTCAAGATATTGACTTGATTTCTTTATGAAAAAGGCAACGGGTACCCCCTTATGCTTTTTCAAAAAATGAAAAAAAAAATTTTCTCGCTACTCGCAAAAAAAAAGTTTTGAATTAAAGCCAATATGTTTATCTATACAACGCAAAAGAAATCAAGGCAATATCTTGAAAACTAAGCAAGTTATGACCAAAAAAGTCAGTACTAGAACTGGTTACTTTTTTTGGTCATAACTTGCTTAGTTTTCAAGATATTGACTTGATTTCTTTTGCGTTGTATAGATAAGCATATTGCCTTTAATTAAAAACTTTTTTTTGCGGGTAGCGAGAAAATTTTTTTTTTCAAAAATTATGAAAAAGCAAAGGGTACCCCCTTATGCCTTCCAAAAAATGAAAAAAAATTTTTTCTCGCTACCCGCAAAAAAAAAGTTCTGAATTATAGCCAATATGTTTATCTATACAACGCAAAAGAAATCAAGTCAATATCTTGAAAACTAAGCAAGTTATGACCAAAAAAGTCAGTACTAGAACTGGTTACTTTTTTGGTCATAACTTGCTTAGTTTTCAAGATATTTACTTGATTTCTTTTGCGTTGTATAGATAAACATATTGGCTTTAATTCAAAACTTTTTTTTTGCGGGTAGCGAGAAAAATTTTTTTTCAAAAATTATGAAAAAGGCAAAGGGTACCCCCTTATGCTTTTTCAAAAAATGAAAAAAAAATGTTTTTCTCGCTACCCGCAAAAAAAAAGTTTTGAATCAAAGCCAATATGTTTATCTATACAACGCAAAAGAAATCAAGTCAATATCTTGAAAACTAAGCAAGTTATGACCAAAAAAGTCAGTACTAGAACTGGTTACTTTTTTGGTCATAACTTGCTTAGTTTTCAAGATATTGACTTGATTTCTTTTGCGTTGTATAGATAAATATATTGGCTTTAATTCAACTTTTTTTTTGCGGGTAGCGAGAAAAAATTTTTTTTTAAAAATTATGAAAAAGGCAAAGGGTACCCCCTTATGCTTTTTCAAAAAATGAAAAAAAAAATTTTTCTCGCTACCCGCAAAAAAAAAGTTTTGAATTAAAGCCAATATGTTTATCTATACAACGCAAAAGAAATCAAGGCAATATCTTGAAAACTAAGCAAGTTATGACCAAAAAAGTAACCAGTTCTAGTACTGACTTTTTTGGTCATAACTTGCTTAGTTTTCAAGATATTGACTTGATTTCTTTTACGTTGTATAGATAAACATATTGGCATTAATTCAAAACTTTTTTTTGAGGGTAGCGAGAAAAAATTTTTTTTCAAAAATTATGAAAAAGGCAAAGGGTACCCCCTTATGCTTTTTCAAAAAATGAAAAAAAAAATTTTTTTTCTCGCTACCCGCAAAAAAAAGTTTTTAATTAAAGGCAATATGTTTATCTATACAACGCAAAAGAAATCAAGTCAATATCTTGAAAACTAAGCAAGTTATGACCAAAAAAGTAACCAGTTCTAGTACTGACTTTTCTGGTCATAACTTGCTTAGTTTTCAAGATATTGACTTGATTTCTTTTGCGTTGTATAGATAAACATATTGGCTTTAATTCAAAACATTTTTTTGCGGGTAGCGAGAAAATTTTTTTTTTTAAAATTATGAAAAATCAAAGGGTACCCCCTTATGCTTTTTCAAAAAATGAAAAAAATATTTTTCTCGCTACCCGCAAAAAAAAGTTTTGAATTAAAGCCAATATGTTTATCTATACAACGCAAAAGAAATCAAGGCAATATCTTGAAAACTAAGCAAGTTATGACCAAAAAAGTAACCAGTTCTAGTACTGACTTTTTTGGTCATAAATTGCTTAGTTTTCAAGATATTGACTTGATTTCTTTTACGTTGTATAGATAAACATATTGGCATTAATTCAAAACTTTTTTTGCGGGTAGCGAGAAAATTTTTTTTTTTTCAAAAATTATGAAAAACGCAAAGGGTACCCCCTTATGTTTTTTCAAAAAATGAAAAAAAAATTTTTTTCTCGCTACCCGCAAAAAAAAGTTTTTAATTAAAGGCAATATGTTTATCTATACAACGCAAAAGAAATCAAGTCAATATCTTGAAAACTAAGCAAGTTATGACCAAAAAAGTAACCAGTTCTAGTACTGACTTTTTTGGTCATAACTTGCTTAGTTTTCAAGATATTGACTTGATTTCTTTTGCGTTGTATAGATAAACATATTGGCCTTAATTCAAAACTTTTTTTTTTGCGGGTAGCGAGAAAAAATTTTTTTTTCAAAAATTATGAAAAAGGCAAAGGGTACCCCCTTATGCTCTTTCAAAAAATGAAAAAAAATTTTTTTCTCGCTACCCGCAAAAAAAAGCTTTTAATTAAAGGCAATATGTTTATCTATACAACGCAAAAGAAATCAAGTCAATATCTTGAAAACTAAGCAAGTTATGACCAAAAAAGTAACCAGTTCTAGTACTGACTTTTTTGGTCATAACTTGCTTAGTTTTCAAGATATTGACTTGATTTCTTTTGCGTTGTATAGATAAACATATTGGCTTTAATTCAAAACTTTTTTTTTGCGGGTAGCGAGAAAAAATTTTTTTTCAAAAATTATGAAAAAGGCAAAGGGTACCCCCTTATGCTTTTTCAAAAAATGAAAAAAAATTTTTTCTCGCTACCCGCAAAAAAAAAAGTTTTGAATTAAAGCCAATATGTTTATCTATACAACGCAAAAGAAATCAAGTCAATATCTTGAAAACTAAGCAAGTTATGACCAAAAAAGTAACCAGTTCTAGTACTGACTTTTTTGGTCATAACTTGCTTAGTTTTCAAGATATTGACTTGATTTCTTTTGCGTTGTATAGATAAACATATTGGCCTTAATTCAAAACTTTTTTTTTTGCGGGTAGCGAGAAAAAAATTTTTTTTCAAAAATTATGAAAAAGGCAAAGGGTACCCCCTTATGCTTTTTCAAAAAATGAAAAAAAAATTTTTCTCGCTACCCGCAAAAAAAAGTTTTTAATTAAAGGCAATATGTTTATCTATACAACATAAAAGAAATCAAGTCAATATCTTGAAAACTAAGCAAGTTATGACCAAAAAAGTAACCAGTTCTAGTACTGACTTTTTTGGTCATAACTTGCTTAGTTTTCAAGATATTGACTTGATTTCTTTTGCGTTGTATAGATAAACATATTGGCTTTAATTCAAAACTTTTTTTTGCGGGTAGCGAGAAAAAAATTTTTTTTTCAAAAATTATGAAAAAGGCAAAGGGTACCCCCTTATGCTTTTTCAAAAAATGAAAAAAAAAATTTTTTCTCGCTACCCGCAAAAAAAAGTTTTTAATTAAAGGCAATATGTTTATCTATACAACGCAAAAGAAATCAAGTCAATATCTTGAAAACTAAGCAAGTTATGACCAAAAAAGTAACCAGTTCTAGTACTGACTTTTTTGGTCATAACTTGCTTAGTTTTCAAGATATTGACTTGATTTCTTTTGCGTTGTATAGATAAACATATTGGCCTTAATTCGAAACTTTTTTTTTGCGGGTAGCGAGAAAAAAATTTTTTTTCAAAAATTATGAAAAAGGCAAAGGGTACCCCCTTATGCTCTTTCAAAAAATGAAAAAAAAAATTTTCTCGCTACACGCAAAAAAAAGCTTTTAATTAAAGGCAATATGTTTATCTATACAACGCAAAAGAAATCAAGTCAATATCTTGAAAACTAAGCAAGTTATGACCAAAAAAGTAACCAGTTCTAGTACTGACTTTTTTGGTCATAACTTGCTTAGTTTTCAAGATATTGACTTGATTTCTTTTGCGTTGTATAGATAAACATATTGGCTTTAATTCAAAACTTTTTTTTTGCGGGTAGGGAGAAAAAATTTTTTTTTCAAAAATTATGAAAAAGGCAAAGGGTACCCCCTTATGCTTTTTCAAAAAATGAAAAAAAAATTTTTTCTCGCTACCCGCAAAAAAAAAAGTTTTGAATTAAAGCCAATATGTTTATCTATACAACGCAAAAGAAATCCAGTCAATATCTTGAAAACTAAGCAAGTTATGACCAAAAAAGTAACCAGTTCTAGTACTGACTTTTTTGGTCATAACTTGCTTAGTTTTCAAGATATTGACTTGATTTCTTTTGCGTTGTATAGATAAACATATTGGCCTTAATTCAAAACTTTTTTTTTGCGGGTAGCGAGAAAAAATTTTTTTTTCAAAAATTATGAAAAAGGCAAAGGGTACCCCCTTATGCTTTTTCAAAAAATGAAAAAAAAAATTTTTTTCTCGCTACCCGCAAAAAAAAAGTTTTTAATTAAAGGCAATATGTTTATCTATACAACGCAAAAGAAATCAAGTCAATACCTTGAAAACTAAGCAAGTTATGACCAAAAAAGTAACCAGTTCTAGTACTGACTTTTTTGGTCATAACTTGCTTAGTTTTCAAGATATTGACTTGATTTCTTTTGCGTTGTATAGATAAACATATTGGCTTTAATTCAAAACTTTTTTTGCGGGTAGCGAGAAAAAAATTTTTTTTTCAAAAATTATGAAAAAGGCAAAGGGTACCCCCTTATGCTTTTTCAAAAAATGAAAAAATATTTTTTTCTCGCTACCCGCAAAAAAAAAGTTTTGAATTAAAGCCAATATGTTTATCTATACAACGCAAAAGAAATCAAGTCAATATCTTGAAAACTAAGCAAGTTATGACCAAAAAAGTAACCAGTTCTAGTACTGACTTTTTTGGTCATAACTTGCTTAGTTTTCAAGATATTGACTTGATTTCTTTTGCGTTGTATAGATAAACATATTGGCTTTAATTCAAAACTTTTTTTTGCGGGTAGCGAGAAAAAATTTTTTTTTCAAAAATTATGAAAAAGGCAAAGGGTACCCCCTTATGCTTTTTCAAAAAATGAAAAAAAAATTTTTTCTCGCTACCCGCAAAAAAAAAGTTTTGAATTAAAGCCAATATGTTTATCTATACAACGCAAAAGAAATCAAGTCAATATCTTGAAAACTAAGCAAGTTATGACCAAGAAAGTAACCAGTTCTAGTACTGACTTTTTTGGTCATAACTTGCTTAGTTTTCAAGATATTGACTTGATTTCTTTTGCGTTGTATAGATAAACATATTGGCTTTAATTCAAAACTTTTTTTTGCGGGTAGCGAGAAAAAATTTTTTTTTTAATTTTTTGAAAAAGCATAAGGGGGTACCCTTTGCCTTTTTCATAATTTTTTTAAAAAAATTTTTTTCTCGCTACCCGCAAAAAAAAGTTTTGAATTAAAGGCAATATGTTTATCTATACAACGCAAAAGAAATCAAGTCAATATCTTGAAAACTAAACAAGTTATGACCAAAAAAGTAACCAGTTCTAGTACTGACTTTTTTGGTCATAACTTGCTTAGTTTTCAAGATATTGACTTGATTTCTTTTGCGTTGTATAGATAAACATATTGGCTTTAATTCAAAACATTTTTTTGCGGGTAGCGAGAAAAATTTTTTTTAAAAAATTATGAAAAAGCAAAGGGTACCCCCTTATGCTTTTTCAAAAAATGAAAAAAAAAATAATGTTTTTCTCGCTACCCGCAAAAAAAAAGTTTTGAATTAAAGCCAATATGTTTATCTATACAACGCAAAAGAAATCAAGGCAATATCTTGAAAACTAAGCAAGTTATGACCAAAAAAGTCAGTACTAGAACTGGTTACTTTTTTGGTCATAACTTGCTTAGTTTTCAAGATATTGACTTGATTTCTTTTGCGTTGTATAGATAAACATATTGCCTTTAATTAAAAACTTTTTTTTTGCGGGTAGCAAGAAAAAAATTTTTTTTTTAATTTTTTGAAAAAGCATAAGGGGGTACCCTTTGCCTTTTTCATAATTTTTTAAAAAAATTTTTTTCTCGCTACCCGCAAAAAAAAAGTTTTGAATTAAAGCCAATATATTTTTCTATACAACGCAAAAGAAATCAAGTCAATATCTTGAAAACTAAGCAAGTTATGACCAAAAAAGTAACCAGTTCTAGTACTGCATTTTTTGGTCATAACTTGCTTAGTTTTCAAGATATTGACTTGATTTCTTTTGCGTTGTATAGATAAACATATTGGCATTAATTCAAAACTTTTTTTTTGAGGGTAGCGAGAAAATTTTTTTTTTCAAAAATTATGAAAAAGGCAAAGGGTACCCCCTTATGCTTTTTCAAAAAATGAAAAAAAAAATTTTTTCTCGCTACCCGCAAAAAAAAAGTTTTTAATTAAAGGCAATATGTTTATCTATACAACGCAAAAGAAATCAAGTCAATATCTTAAAAACTAAGCAAGTTATGTACATCAAGCATCTTAAACTTTATGGGTCGAGGGGGTAGAGCAACTACGCTCGGCAAATCAACAGCACCAGTACATGTGTTTGGGGTAAATACGTTTTTTAAATGACCAGCTAATATGTTACCTTTTTCAGTATTAGTTCTTGCCCAACCTCCGGTAGAAGTGCGCAGGGGTGGTTTAGACTCAACGGGTGTTTTAAGTTTTTTAGCAGCGCGCCACAAGGAGTAATTAGATGCTGCTGTGGCATCGAGACCTAAATATATTGGCTTTAATTCAAAACTTTTTTTTGCGGGTAGCGAGAAAAAATTTTTTTTTCAAAAATCATGAAAAAGGCAAAGGGTACCCCCTTATGCATTTTCAAAAAATGAAAAAAAAAATTTTTTTCTCGCTACCCGCAAAAAAAAAGTTTTGAATTAAAGCCAATATATTTATCTATACAACGCAAAAGAAATCAAGGCAATATCTTGAAAACTAAGCAAGTTATGACCAAAAAAGTAACCAGTTCTAGTACTGACTTTTTTGGTCATAACTTGCTTAGTTTTCAAGATATTGACTTGATTTCTTTTGCGTTGTATAGATAAACATATTGGCTTTAATTCAAAACATTTTTTTGCGGGTAGCGAGAAAAATTTTTTTTTAAAAATTATGAAAAAGCAAAGGGTACCCCCTTATGCTTTTTCAAAAAATGAAAAAAAAAATGTTTTTCTCGCTACCCGCAAAAAAAAGTTTTGAATTAAAGCCAATATGTTTATCTATACAACGCAAAAGAAATCAAGGCAATATCTTGAAAACTAAGCAAGTTATGACCAAAAAAGTAACCAGTTCTAGTACTGACTTTTTTGGTCATAACTTGCTTAGTTTTCAAGATATTGACTTGATTTCTTTTACGTTGTATAGATAAACATATTGGCATTAATTCAAAACTTTTTTTTTGAGGGTAGCGAGAAAAAATTTTTTTTTCAAAAATTATGAAAAAGGCAAAGGGTACCCCCTTATGCTTTTTCAAAAAATGAAAAAAAAAATTTTTTCTCGCTACCCGCAAAAAAAAAGTTTTTAATTAAAGGCAATATGTTTATCTATACAACGCAAAAGAAATCAAGTTAATATCTTGAAAACTAAGCAAGTTATGACCAAAAAAGTAACCAGTTCTAGTACTGACTTTTTTGGTCATAACTTGCTTAGTTTTCAAGATATTGACTTGATTTCTTTTGCGTTGTATAGATAAACATATTGGCTTTAATTCAAAACTTTTTTTTGCGGGTAGCGAGAAAAAATTTTTTTTTCAAAAATTATGAAAAAGGCAAAGGGTACCTACCCCCTTATGCTTTTTCAAAAAATGAAAAAAAAATTTTTCTCGCTACCCGCAAAAAAAAAAGTTTTAAATTAAAGCCAATATGTTTATCTATACAACGTAAAAGAAATCAAGTCAATATCTTGAAAACTAAGCAAGTTATGACCAAAAAAGTAACCAGTTCTAGTACTGACTTTTTTGGTCATAACTTGCTTAGTTTTCAAGATATTGACTTTATTTCTTTTGCGTTGTATAGATAAACATATTGGCTTTAATTCAAAACTTTTTTTTGCGGGTAGCGAGAAAAAATTTTTTTTTCAAAAATCATGAAAAAGGCAAAGGGTACCCCCTTATGCATTTTCAAAAAATGAAAAAAAAAATTTTTCTCGCTACCCGCAAAAAAAAAGTTTTGAATTAATGCCAATATGTTTATCTATACAACGTAAAAGAAATCAAGTCAATATCTTGAAAACTAAGCAAGTTATGACCAAAAAAGTCAGTACTAGAACTGGTTACTTTTTTGGTCATAACTTGCTTAGTTTTCAAGATATTGACTTTATTTCTTTTGCGTTGTATAGATAAACATATTGGCTTTAATTCAAAACTTTTTTTTTGCGGGTAGCGAGAAAAATTTTTTTTTCAAAAATTATGAAATAGGCAAAGGGTACCCCATTATGCTTTTTCAAAAAATGAAAAAAAAAATTTTTCTCGCTACCCGCAAAAAAAAGTTTTGAATTAAAGCCAATATGTTTATCTATACAACGCAAAAGAAATCAAGTCAATATCTTGAAAACTAAGCAAGTTATGACCAAAAAAGTAACCAGTTCTAGTACTGACTTTTTTGGTCATAACTTGCTTAGTTTTCAAGATATTGACTTTATTTCTTTTGCGTTGTATAGATAAACATATTGGCTTTAATTCAAAACTTTTTTTTGCGGGAAGCGAGAAAAAATTATGAAAAAGGCAAAGGGTACCCCCTTATGCTTTTTCAAAAAATGAAAAAAAAATTTTTCTCGCTACCCGCAAAAAAAAGTTTTGAATTAAAGCCAATATGTTTATCTATACAACGCAAAAGAAATCAAGTCAATATCTTGAAAACTAAGCAAGTTATGACCAAAAAAGTAACCAGTTCTAGTACTGACTTTTTTGGTCATAACTTGCTTAGTTTTCAAGATATTGACTTTATTTCTTTTGCGTTGTATAGATAAACATATTGGCTTTAATTCAAAACTTTTTTTTGCGGGTAGCGAGAAAAAATTTTTTTTTCAAAAATCATGAAAAAGGCAAAGGGTACCCCCTTATGCATTTTCAAAAAATGAAAAAAAAATTTTTTTCTCGCTACCCGCAAAAAAAAAGTTTTGAATTAAAGCCAATATATTTATCTATACAACGCAAAAGAAATCAAGTCAATATCTTGAAAACTAAGCAAGTTATGACCAAAAAAGTCAGTACTAGAACTGGTTACTTTTTTGGTCATAACTTGCTTAGTTTTCAAGATATTGACTTGATTTCTTTTGCGTTGTATAGATAAACATATTGCCTTTAATTAAAAACTTTTTTTTTGCGGGTAGCGAGAAAAAATTTTTTTTTTTTAATTTTTTGAAAAAGCATAAGGGGGTACCCTTTGCCTTTTTCATAATTTTTTAAAAAAATTTTTTTCTCGCTACCCGCAAAAAAAAGTTTTGAATTAAAGCCAATATATTTTTCTATACAACGCAAAAGAAATCAAGTCAATATCTTGAAAACTGAGCAAGTTATGACCAAAAAAGTAACCAGTTCTAGTACTGACTTTTTTGGTCATAACTTGCTTAGTTTTCAAGATATTGACTTGATTTCTTTTACGTTGTATAGATAAACATATTGGCATTAATTCAAAACTTTTTTTTTGAGGGTAGCGAGAAAATTTTTTTTCAAAAATTATGAAAAAAGCAAAGGGTACCCCCTTATGCTTTTTCAAAAAATGAAAAAAAAATTTTTTTCTCGCTACCCGCAAAAAAAAGTTTTTAATTAAAGGCAATATGTTTATCTATACAACGCAAAAGAAATCAAGTCAATATCTTGAAAACTAAGCAAGTTATGACCAAAAAAGTAACCAGTTCTAGTACTGACTTTTTTGGTCATAACTTGCTTAGTTTTCAAGATATTGACTTGATTTCTTTTACGTTGTATATATAAACATATTGGCATTAATTCAAAACTTTTCTTTTGAGGGTAGCGAGAAAATTTTTTTTTCAAAAATTATGAAAAAGGCAAAGGGTACCCCCTTATGCTTTTTCAAAAAATGAAAAAAAAAAATTTTTCTCGCTACCCGCAAAAAAAAGTTTTTAATTAAAGGCAATATGTTTATCTATACAACGCAAAAGAAATCAAGTCAATATCTTGAAAACTAAGCAAGTTATGACCAAAAAAGTAACCAGTTCTAGTACTGACTTTTTTGGTCATAACTTGCTTAGTTTTCAAGATATTGACTTGATTTCTTTTGCGTTGTATAGATAAACATATTGGCCTTAATTCAAAACTTTTTTTTGTGCGGGTAGCGAGAAAAAAATTTTTTTTCAAAAATTATGAAAAAGGCAAAGGGTACCCCCTTATGCTTTTTCAAAAAATGAAAATAAAATTTTTTTCTCGCTACCCGCAAAAAAAAGTTTTTAATTAAAGGCAATATGTTTATCTATACAACGCAAAAGAAATCAAGTCAATATCTTGAAAACTAAGCAAGTTATGACCAAAAAAGTAACCAGTTCTAGTACTGACTTTTTTGGTCATAACTTGCTTAGTTTTCAAGATATTGACTTGATTTCTTTTGCGTTGTATAGATAAACATATTGGCTTTAATTCAAAACTTTTTTTTTGCGGGTAGCGAGAAAAATTTTTTTTTCAAAAATTATGAAAAAGGCAAAGGGTACCCCCTTATGCTTTTTCAAAAAATGAAAAAAAAAATTTTTCTCGCTACCCGCAAAAAAAAGTTTTGAATTAAAGCCAATATGTTTATCTATACAACGCAAAAGAAATCAAGTCAATATCTTGAAAACTAAGCAAGTTATGACCAAGAAAGTAACCAGTTCTAGTACTGACTTTTTTGGCCATAACTTGCTTAGTTTTCAAGATATTGACTTTATTTCTTTTGCGTTGTATAGATAAACATATTGGCTTTAATTCAAAAATTTTTTTTGCGGGTAGCGAGAAAAAATTTTTTTTTCAAAAATCATGAAAAAGGCAAAGGGTACCCCCTTATGCATTTTCAAAAAATGAAAAAAAAATTTTTTTCTCGCTACCCGCAAAAAAAAAGTTTTGAATTAAAGCCAATATATTTATCTATACAACGCAAAAGAAATCAAGTCAATATCTTGAAAACTAAGCAAGTTATGACCAAAAAAGTCAGTACTAGAACTGGTTACTTTTTTGGTCATAACTTGCTTAGTTTTCAAGATATTGACTTGATTTCTTTTGCGTTGTATAGATAAACATATTGCCTTTAATTAAAAACTTTTTTTTTTGCGGGTAGCGAGAAAAAATTTTTTTTTTTTAATTTTTTGAAAAAGCATAAGGGGGTACCCTTTGCCTTTTTCATAATTTTTTAAAAAAAATTTTTTCTCGCTACCCGCAAAAAAAGTTTTGAATTAAAGCCAATATATTTTTCTATACAACGCAAAAGAAATCAAGTCAATATCTTGAAAACTGAGCAAGTTATGACCAAAAAAGTAACCAGTTCTAGTACTGACTTTTTTGGTCATAACTTGCTTAGTTTTCAAGATATTGACTTGATTTCTTTTGCGTTGTATAGATAAACATATTGGCTTTAATTCAAAACTTTTTTTTTGCGGGTAGCGAGAAAAAATTTTTTTTTCAAAAATTATGAAAAAGGCAAAGGGTACCCCCTTATGCTTTTTCAAAAAATGAAAAAAAAATTTTTTCTCGCTACCCGCAAAAAAAAGTTTTGAATTAAAGCCAATATGTTTATCTATACAACGCAAAAGAAATCAAGTCAATATCTTGAAAACTAAGCAAGTTATGACCAAAAAAGTAACCAGTTCTAGTACTGACTTTTTTGGTCATAACTTGCTTAGTTTTCAAGATATTGACTTTATTTCTTTTGCGTTGTATAGATAAACATATTGGCTTTAATTCAAAACTTTTTTTTGCGGGTAGCGAGAAAAATTTTTTTTTTTCAAAAATCATGAAAAAGGCAAAGGGTACCCCCTTATGCATTTTCAAAAAATGAAAAAAAAAATTTTTTCTCGCTACCCGCAAAAAATAGTTTTGAATTAAAGCCAATATATTTATCTATACAACGCAAAAGAAATCAAGTCAATATCTTGAAAACTAAGCAAGTTATGACCAAAAAAGTCAGTACTAGAACTGGTTACTTTTTTGGTCATAACTTGCTTAGTTTTCAAGATATTGACTTGATTTCTTTTGCGTTGTATAGATAAACATATTGCCTTTAATTAAAAACTTTTTTTTTGCGGGTAGCGAGAAAAAAATTTTTTTTTAATTTTTTGAAGAAGCATAAGGGGGTACCCTTTGCCTTTTTCATAATTTTTTAAAAAAAATTTTTTCTCGCTACCCGCAAAAAAAAAGTTTTGAATTAAAGCCAATATATTTTTCTATACAACGCAAAAGAAATCAAGTCAATATCTTGAAAACTAAGCAAGTTATGACCAAAAAAGTAACCAGTTCTAGTACTGACTTTTTTGGTCATAACTTGCTTAGTTTTCAAGATATTGACTTGATTTCTTTTACGTTGTATAGATAAACATATTGGCATTAATTCAAAACTTTTTTTTTGAGGGTAGCGAGAAAATTTTTTTTTTCAAAAATTATGAAAAAGGCAAAGGGTACCCCCTTATGCTTTTTCAAAAAATGAAAAAAAAAATTTTTCTCGCTACCCGCAAAAAAAAGTTTTGAATTAAAGCCAATATATTTATCTATACAACGCAAAAGAAATCAAGTCAATATCTTGAAAACTAAGCAAGTTATGACCAAAAAAGTAACCAGTTCTAGTACTGACTTTTTTGGTCATAACTTGCTTAGTTTTCAAGATATTGACTTTATTTCTTTTGCGTTGTATAGATAAACATATTGGCTTTAATTCAAAACTTTTTTTTGCGGGTAGCGAGAAAAAAATTTTTTTTTCAAAAATCATGAAAAAGGCAAAGGGTACCCCCTTATGCATTTTCAAAAAATGAAAAAAAAAATTTTTTTCTCGCTACCCGCAAAAAAAAGTTTTGAATTAAAGCCAATATATTTATCTATACAACGCAAAAGAAATCAAGTCAATATCTTGAAAACTAAGCAAGTTATGACCAAAAAAGTCAGTACTAGAACTGGTTACTTTTTTGGTCATAACTTGCTTAGTTTTCAAGATATTGACTTGATTTCTTTTGCGTTGTATAGATAAATATATTGGCTTTAATTCAACTTTTTTTGCGGGTAGCGAGAAAAAAATTTTTTTTAAAAATTATGAAAAAGGCAAAGGGTACCCCCTTATGCTTTTTCAAAAAATGAAAAAAAAAATTTTCTCGCTACCCGCAAAAAAAAAGTTTTAAATTAAAGCCAATATGTTTATCTATACAACACAAAAGAAATCAAGGCAATATCTTGAAAACTAAGCAAGTTATGACCAAAAAAGTAACCAGTTCAAGTACTGACTTTTTTGGTCATAACTTGCTTAGTTTTCAAGATATTGACTTGATTTCTTTTGCGTTGTATAGATAAACATATTGGCTTTAATTCAAAACATTTTTTTGCGGGTAGCGAGAAAAATTTTTTTTAAAAATTATGAAAAAGCAAAGGGTACCCCCTTATGCTTTTTCAAAAAATGAAAAAAAAATGTTTTTCTCGCTACCCGCAAAAAAAAAGTTTTGAATTAAAGCCAATATGTTTATCTATACAACGCAAAAGAAATCAAGGCAATATCTTGAAAACTAAGCAAGTTATGACCAAAAAAGTAACCAGTTCTAGTACTGACTTTTTTGGTCATAACTTGCTTAGTTTTCAAGATATTGACTTGATTTCTTTTACGTTGTATAGATAAACATATTGGCATTAATTCAAAACTTTTTTTTTTGAGGGTAGCGAGAAAATTTTTTTTTTCAAAAATTATGAAAAAGGCAAAGGGTACCCCCTTATGCTTTTTCAAAAAATGAAAAAAAAAATTTTTTTCTCGCTACCCGCAAAAAAAAAGTTTTTAATTAAAGGCAATATGTTTATCTATACAACGCAAAAGAAATCAAGTTAATATCTTGAAAACTAAGCAAGTTATGACCAAAAAAGTAACCAGTTCTAGTACTGACTTTTTTGGTCATAACTTGCTTAGTTTTCAAGATATTGACTTGATTTCTTTTGCGTTGTATAGATAAACATATTGGCTTTAATTCAAAACTTTTTTTTTGCGGGTAGCGAGAAAAAATTTTTTTTTCAAAAATTATGAAAAAGGCAAAGGGTACCTACCCCCTTATGCTTTTTCAAAAAATTAAAAAAAAATTTTTCTCGCTACCCGCAAAAAAAAGTTTTAAATTAAAGCCAATATGTTTATCTATACAACGTAAAAGAAATCAAGTCAATATCTTGAAAACTAAGCAAGTTATGACCAAAAAAGTAACCAGTTCTAGTACTGACTTTTTTGGTCATAACTTGCTTAGTTTTCAAGATATTGACTTGATTTCTTTTGCGTTGTATAGATAAACATATTGGCTTTAATTCAAAACTTTTTTTTGCGGGTAGCGAGAAAATTTTTTTTTTTCAAAAATCATGAAAAAGGCAAAGGGTACCCCCTTATGCATTTTCAAAAAATGAAAAAAAAATTTTTTCTCGCTACCCGCAAAAAAAAAGTTTTGAATTAATGCCAATATGTTTATCTATACAACGTAAAAGAAATCAAGTCAATATCTTGAAAACTAAGCAAGTTATGACCAAAAAAGTCAGTACTAGAACTGGTTACTTTTTTGGTCATAACTTGCTTAGTTTTCAAGATATTGACTTGATTTCTTTTACGTTGTATAGATAAACATATTGGCATTAATTCAAAACTTTTTTTTTGAGGGTAGCGAGAAAATTTTTTTTTCAAAAATTATGAAAAAGGCAAAGGGTACCCCCTTATGCTTTTTCAAAAAATGAAAAAAAAAAATTTTTTTCTCGCTACCCGCAAAAAAAAAGTTTTTAATTAAAGGCAATATGTTTATCTATACAACGCAAAAGAAATCAAGTTAATATCTTGAAAACTAAGCAAGTTATGACCAAAAAAGTAACCAGTTCTAGTACTGACTTTTTTGGTCATAACTTGCTTAGTTTTTAAGATATTGACTTGATTTCTTTTGCGTTGTATAGATAAACATATTGGCTTTAATTCAAAACTTTTTTTTTGCGGGTAGCGAGAAAAAAATTTTTTTTCAAAAATTATGAAAAAGGCAAAGGGTACCTACCCCCTTATGCTTTTTCAAAAAATGAAAAAAAAATTTTTCTCGCTACCCGCAAAAAAAAAAGTTTTAAATTAAAGCCAATATGTTTATCTATACAACGTAAAAGAAATCAAGTCAATATCTTGAAAACTAAGCAAGTTATGACCAAAAAAGTAACCAGTTCTAGTACTGACTTTTTTGGTCATAACTTGCTTAGTTTTCAAGATATTGACTTTATTTCTTTTGCGTTGTATAGATAAACATATTGGCTTTAATTCAAAACTTTTTTTTTGCGGGTAGCGAGAAAAAAATTTTTTTTCAAAAATTATGAAAAAGGCAAAGGGTACCTACCCCCTTATGCTTTTTCAAAAAATGAAAAAAAAAATTTTCTCGCTACCCGCAAAAAAAAAGTTTTTAATTAAAGGCAATATGTTTATCTATACAACGCAAAAGAAATCAAGTTAATATCTTGAAAACTAAGCAAGTTATGACCAAAAAAGTAACCAGTTCTAGTACTGACTTTTTTGGTCATAACTTGCTTAGTTTTCAAGATATTGACTTGATTTCTTTTGCGTTGTATAGATAAACATATTGGCTTTAATTCAAAACTTTTTTTTTGCGGGTAGCGAGAAAAAAATTTTTTTTCAAAAATTATGAAAAAGGCAAAGGGTACCTACCCCTTATGCTTTTTCAAAAAATGAAAAAAAAATTTTTTCTCGCTACCCGCAAAAAAAAAGTTTTAAATTAAAGCCAATATGTTTATCTATACAACGCAAAAGAAATCAAGTCAATATCTTGAAAACTAAGCAAGTTATGACCAAAAAAGTCAGTACTAGAACTGGTTACTTTTTTGGTCATAACTTGCTTAGTTTTCAAGATATTGACTTGATTTCTTTTGCGTTGTATAGATAAATATATTGGCTTTAATTCAACTTTTTTTGCGGATAGCGAGAAAAAATTTTTTTTTTAAAATTATGAAAAAACAAAGGGTACCCCCTTATGTTTTTCAAAAAATGAAAAAAAAAAAATGTTTTTCTCGCTACCCGCAAAAAAAAGTTTTGAATTAAAGCCAATATGTTTATCTATACAACGCAAAAGAAATCAAGGCAATATCTTGAAAACTAAGCAAGTTATGACCAAAAAAGTAACCAGTTCTAGTACTGACTTTTTTGGTCATAACTTGCTTAGTTTTCAAGATATTGACTTGATTTCTTTTACGTTGTATAGATAAACATATTGGCATTAATTCAAAACTTTTTTTTTGAGGGTAGCGAGAAAATTTTTTTTTTCAAAAATTATGAAAAAGGCAAAGGGTACCCCCTTATGCTTTTTCAAAAAATGAAAAAAAAATTTTTTCTCGCTACCCGCAAAAAAAAGTTTTTAATTAAAGGCAATATGTTTATCTATACAACGCAAAAGAAATCAAGTCAATATCTTGAAAACTAAGCAAGTTATGACCAAAAAAGTAACCAGTTCTAGTACTGACTTTTTTGGTCATAACTTGCTTAGTTTTCAAGATATTGACTTGATTTCTTTTGCGTTGTATAGATAAACATATTGGCCTTAATTCAAAACTTTTTTTTGCGGGTAGCGAGAAAAAAATTTTTTTTCAAAAATTATGAAAAAGGCAAAGGGTACCCCCTTATGCTTTTTCAAAAAAATGAAAAAAAAATTTTTCTCGCTACCCGCAAAAAAAAAGTTTTAAATTAAAGCCAATATGTTTATCTATACAACGTAAAAGAAATCAAGTCAATATCTTGAAAACTAAGCAAGTTATGACCAAAAAAGTAACCAGTTCTAGTACTGACTTTTTTGGTCATAACTTGCTTAGTTTTCAAGATATTGACTTTATTTCTTTTGCGTTGTATAGATAAACATATTGGCTTTAATTCAAAACTTTTTTTTGCGGGTAGCGAGAAAAAATTTTTTTTTCAAAAATCATGAAAAAGGCAAAGGGTACCCCCTTATGCATTTTCAAAAAATGAAAAAAAAAAATTTTTCTCGCTACCCGCAAAAAAAAAGTTTTGAATTAATGCCAATATGTTTATCTATACAACGTAAAAGAAATCAAGTCAATATCTTGAAAACTAAGCAAGTTATGACCAAAAAAGTCAGTACTAGAACTGGTTACTTTTTTGGTCATAACTTGCTTAGTTTTCAAGATATTGACTTGATTTCTTTTGCGTTGTGTAGATAAATATATTGGCTTTAATTCAACTTTTTTTTGCGGGTAGCGAGAAAAAATTTTTTTTTAAAAATTATGAAAAAGGCAAAGGGTACCCCCTTATGCATTTTCAAAAAATGAAAAAAAAAATTTTTCTCGCTACCCGCAAAAAAAAGTTTTTAATTAAAGGCAATATGTTTATCTATACAACGCAAAAGAAATCAAGGCAATATCTTGAAAACTAAGCAAGTTATGACCAAAAAAGTAACCAGTTCTAGTACTGACTTTTTTGGTCATAACTTGCTTAGTTTTCAAGATATTGACTTGATTTCTTTTGCGTTGTATAGATAAACATATTGGCCTTAATTCAAAACTTTTTTTTGCGGGTAGCGAGAAAAAATTTTTTTTCATTTTTTGAAAAAGCATAAGGGGGTACCCTTTGCCTTTTTCATAACTTTTGAAAAAAAAATTTTTTCTCGCTACCCGCAAAAAAAAAGTTTTGAATTAAAGCCAATATGTTTATCTATACAACGCAAAAGAAATCAAGTCAATATCTTGAAAACTAAGCAAGTTATGACCAAAAAAGTCAGTACTAGAACTGGTTACTTTTTTGGTCATAACTTGCTTAGTTTTTAAGATATTGACTTGATTTCTTTTGCGTTGTATAGATAAACATATTGCCTTTAATTAAAAACTTTTTTTTGCGGGTAGCGAGAAAAATTTTTTTTTTCATTTTTTGAAAAAGCATAAGGGGGTACCCTTTGCATTTTTCATAATTTTTGAAAAAAAAATTTTCTCGCTACCCTCAAAAAAAAAAGTTTTGAATTAATGCCAATATGTTTATCTATACAACGTAAAAGAAATCAAGTCAATATCTTGAAAACTAAGCAAGTTATGACCAAAAAAGTCAGTACTAGAACTGGTTATTTTTTTGGTCATAACTTGCTTAGTTTTCAAGATATTGACTTGATTTCTTTTGCGTTGTATAGATAAACATATTGGCTTTAATTCAAAACTTTTTTTTGCGGGTAGCGAGAAAAAATTTTTTTTTCATTTTTTGAAAAAACATAAGGGGGTACCCTTTGCCTTTTTCATAATTTTAAAAAAAAAATTTTTTCTCGCTACCCGCAAAAAAAAGTTTTGAATTAAAGCCAATATATTTATCTATACAACGCAAAAGAAATCAAGTCAATATCTTGAAAACTAAGCAAGTTATGACCAAAAAAGTAACCAGTTCTAGTACTGACTTTTTTGGTCATAACTTGCTTAGTTTTCAAGATATTGACTTGATTTCTTTTGCTTTGTATAGATAAACATATTGGCTTTAATTCAAAACTTTTTTTTTGCGGGTAGCGAGAAAAAAATTTTTTTTTTCATTTTTTGAAAATGCATAAGGGGGTACCCTTTGCCTTTTTCATGATTTTTGAAAAAAAAATTTTTTTCTTGCTACCCGCAAAAAAAAGTTTTGAATTAAAGCCAATATGTTTATCTATACATCGCAATAGAAATCAAGTCAATATCTTGAAAACTAAACAAGTTATGACCAAAAAAGTAACCAGTTCTAGTACTGACTTTTTTGGTCATAACTTGCTTAGTTTTCAAGATATTGACTTGATTTCTTTTGCTTTGTATAGATAAACATATTGGCTTTAATTCAAAACTTTTTTTGCGGGTAGCGAGAAAAACATTTTTTTTTCATTTTTTGAAAAACATAAGGGGGTACCCTTTGTTTTTTCATAATTTTTTAAAAAAAAATTTTCTCGCTACCCGCAAAAAAAAAGTTTTGAATTAATGCCAATATGTTTATCTATACAACGTAAAAGAAATCAAGTCAATATCTTGAAAACTAAGCAAGTTATGACCAAAAAAGTCAGTACTAGAACTGGTTACTTTTTTGGTCATAACTTGCTTAGTTTTCAAGATATTGACTTGATTTCTTTTGCGTTGTATAGATAAATATATTGGCTTTAATTCAACTTTTTTTTGCGGGTAGCGAGAAAAAATTTTTTTTAAAAATTATGAAAAAGGCAAAGGGTACCCCCTTATGCATTTTCAAAAAATGAAAAAAAAAATTTTTCTCGCTACCCGCAAAAAAAAGTTTTTAATTAAAGGCAATATGTTTATCTATACAACGCAAAAGAAATCAAGTCAATATCTTGAAAACTAAGCAAGTTATGACCAAAAAAGTAACCAGTTCTAGTACTGACTTTTTTGGTCATAACTTGCTTAGTTTTCAAGATATTGACTTGATTTCTTTTACGTTGTATAGATAAACATATTGGCATTAATTCAAAACTTTTTTTTTGCGGGTAGCGAGAAAAAATTTTTTTTTTCATTTTTTGAAAATGCATAAGGGGGTACCCTTTGCCTTTTTCATGATTTTTAAAAAAAAAATATTTTTCTCGCTACCCGCAAAAAAAAGTTTTGAATTAAAGCCAATATGTTTATCTATACAACGCAAAAGAAATAAAGTCAATATCTTGAAAACTAAGCAAGTTATGACCAAAAAAGTCAGTACTAGAACTGGTTACTTTTTTGGTCATAACTTGCTTAGTTTTCAAGATATTGACTTGATTTCTTTTGCGTTGTGTAGATAAATATATTGGCTTTAATTCAACTTTTTTTTGCGGGTAGCGAGAAAAAATTTTTTTTTAAAAGTTATGAAAAAGGCAGAGGGTACCCCCTTATGCTTTTTCAAAAAATGAAAAAAAATTTTTTCTCGCTACCCGCAAAAAAAAGTTTTGAATTAAGGCCAATATGTTTATCTATACAACGCAAAAGAAATCAAGTCAATATCTTGAAAACTAAGCAAGTTATGACCAAAAAAGTCAGTACTAGAACTGGTTACTTTTTTGGTCATAACTTGCTTAGTTTTCAAGATATTGACTTGATTTCTTTTGCGTTGTATAGATAAACATATTGCCTTTAATTAAAAACTTTTTTTTGCGGGTAGCGAGAAAAATTTTTTTTTTCATTTTTTGAAAATGCATAAGGGGGTACCCTTTGCCTTTTTCATAATTTTAAAAAAAAAATTTTTTTCTCGCTACCCGCAAAAAAAAGTTGAATTAAAGCCAATATATTTATCTACACAACGCAAAAGAAATCAAGTCAATATCTTGAAAACTAAGCAAGTTATGACCAAAAAAGTAACCAGTTCTAGTACTGACTTTTTTGGTCATAACTTGCTTAGTTTTCAAGATATTGACTTTATTTCTTTTGCGTTGTATAGATAAACATATTGGCTTTAATTCAAAACTTTTTTTTGCGGGTAGCGAGAAAAAATTTTTTTTTCAAAAATCATGAAAAAGGCAAAGGGTACCCCCTTATGCATTTTCAAAAAATGAAAAAAAAAATTTTTCTCGCTACCCGCAAAAAAAAAGTTTTGAATTAATGCCAATATGTTTATCTATACAACGTAAAAGAAATCAAGTCAATATCTTGAAAACTAAGCAAGTTATGACCAAAAAAGTCAGTACTAGAACTGGTTACTTTTTTGGTCATAACTTGCTTAGTTTTCAAGATATTGACTTGATTTCTTTTGCGTTGTGTAGATAAATATATTGGCTTTAATTCAACTTTTTTTTGCGGGTAGCGAGAAAAAATTTTTTTTTAAAAATTATGAAAAAGGCAAAGGGTACCCCCTTATGCATTTTCAAAAAATGAAAAAAAAAATTTTTCTCGCTACCCGCAAAAAAAAGTTTTTAATTAAAGGCAATATGTTTATCTATACAACGCAAAAGAAATCAAGTCAATATCTTGAAAACTAAGCAAGTTATGACCAAAAAAGTAACCAGTTCTAGTACTGACTTTTTTGGTCATAACTTGCTTAGTTTTCAAGATATTGACTTGATTTCTTTTGCGTTGTATAGATAAACATATTGGCCTTAATTCAAAACTTTTTTTTGCGGGTAGCGAGAAAAAATTTTTTTTCATTTTTTGAAAAAGCATAAGGGGGTACCCTTTGCCTTTTTCATAACTTTTGAAAAAAAAATTTTTTCTCGCTACCCGCAAAAAAAAAGTTTTGAATTAAAGCCAATATGTTTATCTATACAACGCAAAAGAAATCAAGTCAATATCTTGCAAACTAAGCAAGTTATGACCAAAAAAGTCAGTACTAGAACTGGTTACTTTTTTGGTCATAACTTGCTTAGTTTTTAAGATATTGACTTGATTTCTTTTGCGTTGTATAGATAAACATATTGCCTTTAATTAAAAACTTTTTTTTGCGGGTAGCGAGAAAAATTTTTTTTTTCATTTTTTGAAAAAGCATAAGGGGGTACCCTTTGCATTTTTCATAATTTTTGAAAAAAAAATTTTCTCGCTACCCTCAAAAAAAAAAGTTTTGAATTAATGCCAATATGTTTATCTATACAACGTAAAAGAAATCAAGTCAATATCTTGAAAACTAAGCAAGTTATGACCAAAAAAGTCAGTACTAGAACTGGTTATTTTTTTGGTCATAACTTGCTTAGTTTTCAAGATATTGACTTGATTTCTTTTGCGTTGTATAGATAAACATATTGGCTTTAATTCAAAACTTTTTTTTGCGGGTAGCGAGAAAAAATTTTTTTTTCATTTTTTGAAAAAACATAAGGGGGTACCCTTTGCCTTTTTCATAATTTTAAAAAAAAAAATTTTTCTCGCTACCCGCAAAAAAAAGTTTTGAATTAAAGCCAATATATTTATCTATACAACGCAAAAGAAATCAAGTCAATATCTTGAAAACTAAGCAAGTTATGACCAAAAAAGTAACCAGTTCTAGTACTGACTTTTTTGGTCATAACTTGCTTAGTTTTCAAGATATTGACTTGATTTCTTTTGCTTTGTATAGATAAACATATTGGCTTTAATTCAAAACTTTTTTTTTGCGGGTAGCGAGAAAAAAAATTTTTTTTTCATTTTTTGAAAATGCATAAGGGGGTACCCTTTGCCTTTTTCATGATTTTTGAAAAAAAAATTTTTTTCTTGCTACCCGCAAAAAAAAGTTTTGAATTAAAGCCAATATGTTTATCTATACATCGCAAAAGAAATCAAGTCAATATCTTGAAAACTAAACAAGTTATGACCAAAAAAGTAACCAGTTCTAGTACTGACTTTTTTGGTCATAACTTGCTTAGTTTTCAAGATATTGACTTGATTTCTTTTGCTTTGTATAGATAAACATATTGGCTTTAATTCAAAACTTTTTTTGCGGGTAGCGAGAAAAACATTTTTTTTTTCATTTTTTGAAAAACATAAGGGGGTACCCTTTGTTTTTTCATAATTTTTTAAAAAAAAATTTTCTCGCTACCCGCAAAAAAAAAGTTTTGAATTAATGCCAATATGTTTATCTATACAACGTAAAAGAAATCAAGTCAATATCTTGAAAACTAAGCAAGTTATGACCAAAAAAGTCAGTACTAGAACTGGTTACTTTTTTGGTCATAACTTGCTTAGTTTTCAAGATATTGACTTGATTTCTTTTGCGTTGTATAGATAAATATATTGGCTTTAATTCAACTTTTTTTTGCGGGTAGCGAGAAAAAATTTTTTTTTAAAAATTATGAAAAAGGCAAAGGGTACCCCCTTATGCATTTTCAAAAAATGAAAAAAAAAATTTTTCTCGCTACCCGCAAAAAAAAGTTTTTAATTAAAGGCAATATGTTTATCTATACAACGCAAAAGAAATCAAGTCAATATCTTGAAAACTAAGCAAGTTATGACCAAAAAAGTAACCAGTTCTAGTACTGACTTTTTTGGTCATAACTTGCTTAGTTTTCAAGATATTGACTTGATTTCTTTTGCGTTGTATAGATAAACATATTGGCCTTAATTCAAAACTTTTTTTTGCGGGTAGCGAGAAAAAATTTTTTTTCATTTTTTGAAAAAGCATAAGGGGGTACCCTTTGCCTTTTTCATAATTTTTGAAAAAAAATTTTTTTCTCGCTACCCGCAAAAAAAAAGTTTTGAATTAAAGCCAATATGTTTATCTATACAACGCAAAAGAAATCAAGTCAATATCTTGAAAACTAAGCAAGTTATGACCAAAAAAGTCAGTACTAGAACTGGTTACTTTTTTGGTCATAACTTGCTTAGTTTTTAAGATATTGACTTGATTTCTTTTGCGTTGTATAGATAAACATATTGCCTTTAATTAAAAACTTTTTTTTGCGGGTAGCGAGAAAATTTTTTTTTTTCATTTTTTGAAAAAGCATAAGGGGGTACCCTTTGCATTTTTCATAATTTTTGAAAAAAAAAAATTTTCTCGCTACCCTCAAAAAAAAAAGTTTTGAATTAATGCCAATATGTTTATCTATACAACGTAAAAGAAATCAAGTCAATATCTTGAAAACTAAGCAAGTTATGACCAAAAAAGTCAGTACTAGAACTGGTTATTTTTTTGGTCATAACTTGCTTAGTTTTCAAGATATTGACTTGATTTCTTTTGCGTTGTATAGATAAACATATTGGCTTTAATTCAAAACTTTTTTTTGCGGGTAGCGAGAAAAATTTTTTTTTTCATTTTTTGAAAAAACATAAGGGGGTACCCTTTGCCTTTTTCATAATTTTTAAAAAAAAATTTTTTCTCGCTACCCGCAAAAAAAAGTTTTGAATTAAAGCCAATATATTTATCTATACAACGCAAAAGAAATCAAGTCAATATCTTGAAAACTAAGCAAGTTATGACCAAAAAAGTAACCAGTTCTAGTACTGACTTTTTTGGTCATAACTTGCTTAGTTTTCAAGATATTGACTTGATTTCTTTTGCTTTGTATAGATAAACATATTGGCTTTAATTCAAAACTTTTTTTTTGCGGGTAGCGAGAAAAAAATTTTTTTTTTCATTTTTTGAAAATGCATAAGGGGGTACCCTTTGCCTTTTTCATGATTTTTGAAAAAAAAATTTTTTTCTCGCTACCCGCAAAAAAAAGTTTTGAATTAAAGCCAATATGTTTATCTATACATCGCAAAAGAAATTAAATTCAATATCTTGAAAACTAAACAAGTTATGACCAAAAAAGTAACCAGTTCTAGTACTGACTTTTTTGGTCATAACTTGCTTAGTTTTCAAGATATTGACTTGATTTCTTTTGCTTTGTATAGATAAACATATTGGCTTTAATTCAAAACTTTTTTTTTGCGGGTAGCGAGAAAAAAATTTTTTTTTCATTTTTTGAAAATGCATAAGGGGGTACCCTTTGCCTTTTTCATGATTTTTGAAAAAAAAAATTTTTTCTCGCTACCCGCAAAAAAAGTTTTGAATTAAAGCCAATATGTTTATCTATACATCGCAAAAGAAATCAAGTCAATATCTTGAAAACTAAACAAGTTATGACCAAAAAAGTAACCAGTTCTAGTACTGACTTTTTTGGTCATAACTTGCTTAGTTTTCAAGATATTGACTTGATTTCTTTTGCGTGTATAGATAAACATATTGGCTTTAATTCAAAACTTTTTTTTGCGGGTAGCGAGAAAAAAAATTTTTTTTTCAAAAATTATGAAAAAGGCAAAGGGTACCCCCTTATGCTTTTTCAAAAAATGAAAAAAAAATTTTTTCTCGCTACCCGCAAAAAAAAAAGTTTTGAATTAAAGCCAATATGTTTATCTATACAACGCAAAAGAAATCAAGTCAATATCTTGAAAACTAAGCAAGTTATGACCAAAAAAGTAACCAGTTCTAGTACTGACTTTTTTGGTCATAACTTGCTTAGTTTTCAAGATATTGACTTTATTTCTTTTGCGTTGTATAGATAAACATATTGGCTTTAATTCAAAACTTTTTTTTGCGGGTAGCGAGAAAAATTTTTTTTTTCAAAAATCATGAAAAAGGCAAAGGGTACCCCCTTATGCATTTTCAAAAAATGAAAAAAAAAAATTTTTCTCGCTACCCGCAAAAAAAAAGTTTTGAATTAAAGCCAATATGTTTATCTATACAACGCAAAAGAAATCAAGTCAATATCTTGAAAACTAAGCAAGTTATGACCAAAAAAGTAACCAGTTCTAGTACTGACTTTTTTGGTCATAACTTGCTTAGTTTTCAAGATATTGACTTTATTTCTTTTGCGTTGTATAGATAAACATATTGGCTTTAATTCAAAACTTTTTTTTGCGGGTAGCGAGAAAAATTTTTTTTTTCAAAAATCATGAAAAAGGCAAAGGGTACCCCCCTTATGCATTTTCAAAAAATGAAAAAAAAAAATTTTTCTCGCTACCCGCAAAAAAAAAGTTTTGAATTAAAGCCAATATGTTTATCTATACAACGCAAAAGAAATCAAGTCAATATCTTGAAAACTAAGCAAGTTATGACCAAAAAAGTCAGTACTAGAACTGGTTACTTTTTTGGTCATAACTTGCTTAGTTTTCAAGATATTGACTTGATTTCTTTTGCGTTGTATAGACAGACATATTGCCTTTAATTAAAAACTTTTTTTTGCGGGTAGCGAGAAAAAAATTTTTTTTAATTTTTTGAAAAAGCATAAGGGGGTACCCTTTGCCTTTTTCATAATTTTTGAAAAAAAAATTTTTTCTCGCTACCCGCAAAAAAAAAGTTTTGAATTAAAGCCAATATGTTTATCTATACAACGCAAAAGAAATCAAGTCAATATCTTGAAAACTAAGCAAGTTATGACCAAAAAAGTCAGTACTAGAACTGGTTACTTTTTTGGTCATAACTTGCTTAGTTTTCAAGATATTGACTTGATTTCTTTTGCGTTGTATAGATAAACATATTGCCTTTAATTAAAAACTTTTTTTTTGCGGGTAGCGAGAAAAATTTTTTTTTTCATTTTTTGAAAAAGCATAAGGGGGCACCCTTTGCCTTTTTCATAATTTTTGAAAAAAAATTTTTTCTCGTTACCCTCAAAAAAAAAGTTTTGAATTAATGCCAATATGTTTATCTATACAACGTAAAAGAAATCAAGTCAATATCTTGAAAACTAAGCAAGTTATGACTAAAAAAGTCAGTACTAGAACTGGTTACTTTTTTGGTCATAACTTGCTTAGTTTTCAAGATATTGACTTGATTTCTTTTGCGTTGTATAGATAAACATATTGGCTTTAATTCGAAACTTTTTTTGCGAGTAGCGATAAAAAATTTTTTTTAATTTTTTGAAAAAGCATAAGGGGGTACCCTTTGCCTTTTTCATAATTTTAAAAAAAAATTTTTTTCTCGCTACCCGCAAAAAAAAGTTTTGAATTAAAGCCGATATATTTATCTATACAACGCAAAAGAAATCAAGTCAATATCTTGAAAACTAAGCAAGTTATGACCAAATAAGTAACCAGTTCTAGTACTGACTTTTTTGGTCATAACTTGCTTAGTTTTCAAGATATTGACTTGATTTCTTTTGCGTTGTATAGATAAACATATTGGCTTTAATTCAAAACTTTTTTTTTTGCGGGTAGCGAGAAAATTTTTTTTCAAATATTATGAAAAAGGCAAAGGGTACCCCCTTATGCTTTTTCAAAAATGAAAAAAAAAATTTTTTTTCTCGCTACCCGCAAATAATGTTTTGAATTAAAGCCAATATGTTTATCTATACAACGCAAAAGAAATCAAGTCAATATCTTGAAAACTAAGCAAGTTATGACCAAAAAAGTAACCAGTTCTAGTACTGACTTTTTTGGTCATAACTTGCTTAGTTTTCAAGATATTGACTTTATTTCTTTTGCGTTGTATAGATAAACATATTGGCTATAATTCAAAACTTTTTTTTTGCGGGTAGCGAGAAAAAATTTTTTTTTTCATTTTTTGCAAAAACATAAGAGGGTACCCTTTGCCTTTTTCATAATTTTTGAAAAAAAAATTTTTCTCGCTACCCGCAAAAAAAAAGTTTTGAATTAAAGCCAATATATTTATCTATACAACGCAAAAGAAATCAAGTCGATATCTTGAAAACTAAGCAAGTTATGACCAAAAAAGTCAGTACTAGAACTGGTTACTTTTTTGGTCATAACTTGCTTAGTTTTCAAGATATTGACTTGATTTCTTTTGCGTTGTATAGATAAACATATTGGCTTTAATTCAACTTTTTTTTTGCGGGTAGGGAGAAAAAATTTTTTTTAAAAATTATGAAAAAGGCAAAGGGTACCCCCTTATGCTTTTTCAAAAAAAAAATTTTTTTTCTCGCTACCCGCAAAAAAAAAGTTTTGAATTAAAGCCAATATGTTTATCTATACAACGCAAAAGAAATCAAGTCAATATCTTGAAAACTAAGCAAGTTATGACCAAAAAAGTAACCAGTTCTAGTACTGACTTTTTTGGTCATAACTTGCTTAGTTTTCAAGATATTGACTTGATTTCTTTTGCGTTGTATAGATAAACATATTGGCTTTAATTCAAAACTTTTTTTTTTTTTTTTGCGGGTAGCGAGAAAAATTTTTTTTTTCATTTTTTGAAAAAGCATAAGGGGGTACCCTTTGCCTTTTTCATAATTTTTTAAAAAAAAATTTTTTCTCGCTACCCGCAAAAAAAAACTTGAATTAAAGCCAATATGTTTATCTATACAACGCAAAAGAAATCAAGTCAATATCTTGAAAACTAAGCAAGTTATGACCAAAAAAGTCAGTACTAGAACTTGTTCCTTTTTTGGTCATAACTTGCTTAGTTTTCAAGATATTGACTTGATTTCTTTTGCGTTGTATAGATAAACATATTGGCTTTAATTCAAAACTTTTTTTTGCGGGTAGCGAGAAAAAAATTTTTTTTTTCATTTTTTGAAAAAGCATAAGGGGGTACCCTTTGCTTTTTTAATAATTTTTGAAAAAAATTTTTTCTCCCTACCCGCAAAAAAAAAGTTTTGAATTAAAGGCAATATGTTTATCTATACAACGCAAAAGAAATCAAGTCAATATCTTGAAAACTAAGCAAGTTATGACCAAAAAAGTAACCAGTTCTAGTACTGACTTTTTTGGTCATAACTTGCTTAGTTTTCAAGATATTGACTTGATTTCTTTTGCGTTGTATAGATAAACATATTGGCTTTAATTCAAAACTTTTTTTTTGCGGGTAGCGAGAAAAAATTTTTTTTTTCAAAAATTATGAAAAAGGCAAAGGGTACCCCCTTATGCTTTTTCAAAAAATGAAAAAAAAAATTTTTTCTCGCTACCCGCAAAAAAAAAGTTTTGAATTAAAGCCAATATGTTTATCTATACAACGCAAAAGAAATCAAGTCAATATCTTGAAAACTAAGCAAGTTATGACCAAAAAAGTAACCAGTTCTAGTACTGACTTTTTTGGTCATAACTTGCTTAGTTTTCAAGATATTGACTTGATTTCTTTTGCGTTGTATAGATAAACATATTGGCTTTAATTCAAAACTTTTTTTTTGCGGGTAGCAAGAAAAAAATTTTTTTTATTTTTTGAAATGAAAAAGCATAAGGGGGTACCCTTTGCCTTTTTCATAATTTTTTAAAAAATTTTTTTCTCGCTACCCGCAAAAAAAAGTTTTGAATTAAAGCCAATATGTTTATCTATACAACGCAAAAGGAATCAAGTCAATATCTTGAAAACTAAGCAAGTTATGACCAAAAAAGTCAGTACTAGAACTGGTTACTTTTTTGGTCATAACTTGCTTAGTTTTCAAGATATTGACTTGATTTCTTTTGCGTTGTATAGATAAACATATTGGCTTTAATTCAAAACTTTTTTTTTTGCGGGTAGCGAGAAAAAAATTTTTTTTTCATTTTTTGAAAATGCATAAGGGGGTACCCTTTGCCTTTTTCATGATTTTTGAAAAAAAAATTTTTTTCTCGCTACCCGCAAAAAAAGTTTTGAATTAAAGCCAATATGTTTATCTATACAACGCAAAAGAAATAAAGTCAATATCTTGAAAACTAAGCAAGTTATGACCAAAAAAGTCAGTACTAGAACTGGTTACTTTTTTGGTCATAACTTGCTTAGTTTTCAAGATATTGACTTGATTTCTTTTGCGTTTTCATAATTTTTGAAAAAAAAATTTTTTCTCGCTACCCGCAAAAAAAAAAGTTTTGAATTAAAGCCAATATGTTTATCTATACAACGCAAAAGAAATCAAGTCAATATCTTGAAAACTAAGCAAGTTATGACCAAAAAAGTCAGTACTAGAACTGGTTACTTTTTTTGGTCATAACTTGCTTAGTTTTCAAGATATTGACTTGATTTCTTTTGCGTTGTATAGATAAACATATTGCCTTTAATTAAAAACTTTTTTTTTTGCGGGTAGCGAGAAAAAATTTTTTTTTCAATTTTTGAAAAAGCATAAGGGGGTACCCTTTGCCTTTTTCATAATTTTTGAAAAAAAGAATTTTTCTCGCTACCCGCAAAAAAAAAGTTTTGAATTATAGCCAATATGTTTATCTACACAACGCAAAAGAAATCAAGTCAATATCTTGAAAACTAAGCAAGTTATGACCAAAAAAGTAACCAGTTCTAGTACTGACTTTTTTGGTCATAACTTGCTTAGTTTTCAAGATATTGACTTGATTTCTTTTGCGTTGTATAGATAAACATATTGGCTTTAATTCAAAACTTTTTTTTGCGGGTAGCGAGAAAAAATTTTTTTTTTCAAAAATTATGAAAAAGGCAAAGGGTACCCCCTTATGCTTTTTCAAAAAATGAAAAAAAAATTTTTTTCTCGCTACCCGCAAAAAAAAAGTTTTAAATTAAAGCCAATATGTTTATCTATACAACGCAAAAGAAATCAAGTCAATATCTTGAAAACTAAGCAAGTTATGACCAAAAAAGTAACCAGTTCTAGTACTGACTTTTTTGGTCATAACTTGCTTAGTTTTCAAGATATTGACTTGATTTCTTTTGCGTTGTATAGATAAACATATTGGCTTTAATTCAAAACTTTTTTTTGCGGGTAGCGAGAAAAAATTTTTTTTTCAAAAATTATGAAAAAGGCATTATGCTTTTTCATTTCAAAAAATGAAAAAAAAAAATTTTCTCGCTACCAGCAAAAAAAAGTTTTGAATTAAAGCCAATATGTTTATCTATACAACGCAAAAGAAATCAAGTCAATATCTTGAAAACTAAGCAAGTTATGACCAAAAAAGTAACCAGTTCTAGTACTGACTTTTTTGGTCATAACTTGCTTAGTTTTCGAGATATTGACTTGATTTCTTTTGCGTTGTATAGATAAACATATTGGCTTTAATTCAAAACTTTTTTTTGCGGGTAGCGAGAAAAATTTTTTTTTTTCAAAAATTATGAAAAAGGCATTATGCTTTTTCATTTCAAAAAATGAAAAAAAAATTTCTCGCTACCCGCAAAAAAAAAGTTTTGAATTAAAGCCAATATGTTTATCTATACAACGCAAAAGAAATCAAGTCAATATCTTGAAAACTAAGCAAGTTATGACCAAAAAAGTCAATACTAGAACTGGTTACTTTTTTGGTCATAACTTGTTTAGTTTTCAAGATATTGACTTGATTTCTTTTTGCGTTGTATAGATAAACATATTGGCTTTAATTCAAAACTTTTTTTTGCGGGTAGCGAGAAAAAACATTTTTTTTCATTTTTTGAAAAAGCATAAGGGGGTACCCTTTGCCTTTTTCATAATTTTTGAAAAAAAAATTTTTTCTCGCTACCCGCAAAAAAAAACTTGAATTAAAGCCAATATGTTTATCTATACAACGCAAAAGAAATCAAGTCAATATCTTGAAAACTAAGCAAGTTATGACCAAAAAAGTCAATACTAGAACTGGTTACTTTTTTGGTCATAACTTGCTTAGTTTTCAAGATATTGACTTGATTTCTTTTGCGTTGTATAGATAAACATATTGGCTTTAATTCAAAACTTTTTTTTTGCGGGTAGCGAGAAAAATTTTTTTTTCAAAAATTATGAAAAAGGCAAAGGGTACCCCCTTATGCTTTTTCAAAAAATGAAAAAAAATGTTTTTTCTCGCTACCCGCAAAAAAAAGTTTTGAATTAAAGCCAATATGTTTATCTATACAACGCAAAAAGAAATCAAGTCAATATCTTGAAAACTAAACAAGTTATGACCAAAAAAGTAACCAGTTCTAGTATTGACTTTTTTGGTCATAACTTGCTTAGTTTTCAAGATATTGACTTGATTTCTTTTGCGTTGTATAGATAAACATATTGGCTTTAATTCAAAACTTTTTTTTTGCGGGTAGCGAGAAATTTTTTTTTCATTTTTTGAAATGAAAAAGCATAATGCCTTTTTCATAATTTTTGAAAAAAAAAATTTTTTCTCGCTACCCGCAAAAAAAGTTTTGAATTAAAGCCAATATGTTTATCTATACAACGCAAAAGAAATAAAGTCAATATCTTGAAAACTAAGCAAGTTATGACCAAAAAAGTCAGTACTAGAACTGGTTACTTTTTTGGTCATAACTTGCTTAGTTTTCAAGATATTGACTTGATTTCTTTTGCGTTTTCATAATTTTTGAAAAAAAAATTTTTTCTCGCTACCCGCAAAAAAAAAAGTTTTGAATTAAAGCCAATATGTTTATCTATACAACGCAAAAGAAATCAAGTCAATATCTTGAAAACTAAGCAAGTTATGACCAAAAAAGTCAGTACTAGAACTGGTTACTTTTATTGGTCATAACTTGCTTAGTTTTCAAGATATTGACTTGATTTCTTTTGCGTTGTATAGATAAACATATTGCCTTTAATTAAAAACTTTTTTTTTTGCGGGTAGCGAGAAAAAATTTTTTTTTCAATTTTTGAAAAAGCATAAGGGGGGTACCCTTTGCCTTTTTCATAATTTTTGAAAAAAAGAATTTTTCTCGCTACCCGCAAAAAAAAAAGTTTTGAATTATAGCCAATATGTTTATCTACACAACGCAAAAGAAATCAAGTCAATATCTTGAAAACTAAGCAAGTTATGACCAAAAAAGTCAGTACTAGAACTGGTTACTTTTTTGGTCATAACTTGCTTAGTTTTCAAGATATTGACTTGATTTCTTTTGCGTTGTATAGATAAACATATTGGCTTTAATTCAAAACTTTTTTTTTGCGGGTAGCGAGAAAAATTTTTTTTTCAAAAATTATGAAAAAGGCAAAGGGTACCCCCTTATGCTTTTTCAAAAAATGAAAAAAAAATTTTTTTCTCGCTACCCGCAAAAAAAAAGTTTTGAATTAAAGCCAATATGTTTATCTATACAACGCAAAAGAAATCAAGTCAATATCTTGAAAACTAAGCAAGTTATGACCAAAAAAGTAACCAGTTCTAGTACTGACTTTTTTGGTCATAACTTGCTTAGTTTTCAAGATATTGACTTGATTTCTTTTGCGTTGTATAGATAAACATATTGGCTTTAATTCAAAACTTTTTTTTGCGGGTAGCGAGAAAAAATTTTTTTTTCAAAAATTATGAAAAAGGCATTATGCTTTTTCATTTCAAAAAATGAAAAAAAAAATTTTCTCGCTACCAGCAAAAAAAAGTTTTGAATTAAAGCCAATATGTTTATCTATACAACGCAAAAGAAATCAAGTCAATATCTTGAAAACTAAGCAAGTTATGACCAAAAAAGTAACCAGTTCTAGTACTGACTTTTTTGGTCATAACTTGCTTAGTTTTCAAGATATTGACTTGATTTCTTTTGCGTTGTATAGATAAACATATTGGCTTTAATTCAAAACTTTTTTTTGCGGGTAGCGAGAAAAAATTTTTTTTTTCAAAAATTATGAAAAAGGCATTATGCTTTTTCATTTCAAAAAATGAAAAAAAAATTTCTCGCTACCCGCAAAAAAAAAGTTTTGAATTAAAGCCAATATGTTTATCTATACAACGCAAAAGAAATCAAGTCAATATCTTGAAAACTAAGCAAGTTATGACCAAAAAAGTCAATACTAGAACTGGTTACTTTTTTGGTCATAACTTGTTTAGTTTTCAAGATATTGACTTGATTTCTTTTTGCGTTGTATAGATAAACATATTGGCTTTAATTCAAAACTTTTTTTTGCGGGTAGCGAGAAAAAACATTTTTTTTCATTTTTTGAAAAAGCATAAGGGGGTACCCTTTGCCTTTTTCATAATTTTTGAAAAAAAAATTTTTCTCGCTACCCGCAAAAAAAAAGTTTTGAATTAAAGCCAATATGTTTATCTATACAACGCAAAAGAAATCAAGTCAATATCTTGAAAACTAAGCAAGTAATGACCAAAAAAGTAACCAGTTCTAGTACTGACTTTTTTGGTCATAACTTGCTTAGTTTTCAAGATATTGACTTGATTTCTTTTGCGTTGTGTAGATAAACATATTGGCTATAATTCAAAACTTTTTTTTTGCGGGTAGCGAGAAAAATTCTTTTTTTCAAAAATTATGAAAAAGGCAAAGGGTACCCCCTTATGCTTTTTCAAAAATTGAAAAAAAAATTTTCTCGCTACCCGCAAAAAAAAAAGTTTTTAATTAAAGGCAATATGTTTATCTATACAACGCAAAAGAAATCAAGTCAATATCTTGAAAACTAAGCAAGTTATGACCAAAAAAAGTAACCAGTTCTAGTACTGACTTTTTTGGTCATAACTTGCTTAGTTTTCAAGATATTGACTTGATTTCTTTTGCGTTGTATAGATAAACATATTGGCTTTAATTCAAAACTTTTTTTTTTGCGGGTAGCGAGAAAAATTTTTTTTTCAAAAATTATGAAAATGGCAAAGGGTACCCCCTTATGCTTTTTCAAAAATGAAAAAAAAAATTTTTCTCGCTACCCGCAAAAAAAAAGTTTTGAATTAAAGACAATATGTTTATCTATACAACGCAAAAGAAATCAAGTCAATATCTTGAAAACTAAGCAAGTTATGACCAAAAAAGTCAGTACTAGAACTGGTTACTTTTTTGGTCATAACTTGCTTAGTTTTCAAGATATTGACTTGATTTCTTTTGCGTTGTATAGATAAACATATTGGCTCTAATTCAAAACTTTTTTTTTGCGGGTAGCGAGAAAAATTTTTTTTCAAAAATTATGAAAAAAGCAAAGGGTACCCCCTTATGCTTTTTCAAAAAATGAAAAAAAATGTTTTTTCTCGCTACCCGCAAAAGAAAAGTTTTGAATTAAAGCCAATATGTTTATATATACAACGCAAAAAGAAATCAAGTCAATATCTTGAAAACTAAGCAAGTTATGACCAAAAAAGTCAGTACTAGAACTGGTTACTTTTTTGGTCATAACTTGCTTAGTTTTCAAGATATTGACCTGATTTCTTTTGCGTTGTATAGATAAACATATTGGCTTTAATTCAAAACTTTTTTTTGCGGGTAGCGAGAAAATTTTTTTTTCATTTTTTGAAATGAAAAATCATAATGCCTTTTTCATAATTTTTGAAAAAAAATTTTTTTCTCGCTACCCGCAAAAAAAAGTTTTGAATTAAAGCCAATATGTTTATCTATACAACGCAAAAGAAATCAAGTCAATATCTTGAAAACTAAGCAAGTTATGACCAAAAAAGTCAGTACTAGAACTGGTTACTTTTTTGGTCATAACTTGCTTAGTTTTCAAGATATCTACTTGATTTCTTTTGCGTTGTATAGATAAACATATTGGCTTTAATTCAAAACTTTTTTTTTGCGGGTAGCGAGAAAAAATTTTTTTTCAAAAATTATGAAAATGGCAAAGGGTACCCCCTTATTCTTTTCCAAAAACTGAAAAAAAATTTTTTTCTCCCTACCTGCAAAAAAAAGCTTTGAATTAAAGCCAATATGTTTATCTATCCAACGCAAAAGAAATCAAGTAGATATCTTGAAAAGTAAGCAAGTTATGACGGAAAAGGTAACCAGTTCTAGTACTGATTTTTTTGGTCATAACTTACTTAGTTTTCAAGATATTGACTTTATTTCTTTTGCGTTGGATAGATAAACATAATGGCTTTAAATCAAAACTTTTTTTTACGGGCAGGGGAAAAAATGTTTTTAAATTATGAAAAAAAGGCAAAGGATAAGGGGGTACCCTTTGCCTTTTTCAAAAAATGAAAAAAAAAGAAAAAGTCGATATCTTGAAAACTAAGCAAGTTATGACCAAAAAAAGTAACGAGTTCTAGTACTGACTTTTTAACCAGTTCTAGTACTGACTTTTTTGGTCATAATTTCCTTAGTTTTCATGATATCGACTTGATTTCTTTTGCGTTGTATAGATAAATAGATTGGCTTTAATTCAACTTTTTTTTGCGGGTAGCGAGAAAAATTTTTTTTTAAAAATTATGAAAAAGGCAAAGGGTACCCCCTTATGCTTTTTCAAAAAATAAAAAAAAAATTTTCTCGCTACCCGCAAAAAAAAGTTTTTAATTAAAGGCAATATGTTTATCTATACAACTCAAAAGAAATCAAGTCAATATCTTGAAAACTAAGCAAGTTATGACCAAAAAAGTAACCAGTTCTAGTACTGACTTTTTTGGTCATAACTTGCTTAGTTTTCAAGATATTGACTTGATTTCTTTTGCGTTGTATAGATAAACATATTGGCTTTAATTCAAAACTTTTTTTTTTGCGGGTAGCGAGAAAAAAATTTTTTTTCAAAAATTATGAAAAAGGCAAAGGGTACCCCTTATGCTTTTTCAAAAAATGAAAAAAAAAAATTTTTTTCTCCCTACCTGCAAAAAAAAGCTTTGAATTAAAGCCAATATGTTTATCTATCCAACGCAAAAGAAATCAAGTAGATATCTTGAAAAGTAAGCAAGTTATGACGGAAAAGGTAACCAGTTCTAGTACTGATTTTTTTGGTCATAACTTACTTAGTTTTCAAGATATTGACTTTATTTCTTTTGCGTTGGATAGATAAACATAATGGCTTTAAATCAAAACTTTTTTTTACGGGCAGGGGAAAAAATGTTTTTAAATTATGAAAAAAAGGCAAAGGATAAGGGGGTACCCTTTGCCTTTTTCAAAAAATGAAAAAAAAAGAAAAAGTCGATATCTTGAAAACTAAGCAAGTTATGACCAAAAAAAGTAACGAGTTCTAGTACTGACTTTTTAACCAGTTCTAGTACTGACTTTTTTGGTCATAATTTCCTTAGTTTTCATGATATCGACTTGATTTCTTTTGCGTTGTATAGATAAATAGATTGGCTTTAATTCAACTTTTTTTTGCGGGTAGCGAGAAAAATTTTTTTTTAAAAATTATGAAAAAGGCAAAGGGTACCCCCTTATGCTTTTTCAAAAAATAAAAAAAAAATTTTCTCGCTACCCGCAAAAAAAAGTTTTTAATTAAAGCCAATATGTCTATCTATACAACGCAAAAGAAATCAAGGCAATATCTTGAAAACTAAGCAAGTTATGACCAAAAAAAGTAACCAGTTCTAGTACTGACTTTTTTGGTCATAACTTGCTTAATTTTCAAGATATTGACTTGATTTCTTTTGCGTTGTATAGATAAACATATTGGCTTTAATTCAAAACTTTTTTTTTTGCGGGTAGCGAGAAAAAATTTTTTTTTTCATTTTTTGAAAAAGCATAAGGGGGTACCCTTTGCCTTTTTCATAATTTTTGAAAAAAAAAATTTTTCTCGCTACCCGCAAAAAAAACTTGAATTAAAGCCAATATGTTTATCTATACAACGCAAAAGAAATCAAGTCAATATCTTGAAAACTAAGCAAGTTATGACCAAAAAAGTCAGTACTAGAACTGGTTACTTTTTTGGTCATAACTTGCTTAGTTTTCAAGATATTGACTTGATTTCTTTTGTGTTGTATAGATAAACATATTGGCTTTAATTCAAAACTTTTTTTTTGCGGGTAGCGAGAAAAAAATTTTTTTTTTCATTTTTTGAAAAAGCATAAGGGGGTACCCTTTGCCTTTTTCATAATTTTTAAAAAAATTTTTTTCTCGCTACCCGCAAAAAAAAGTTTTTAATTAAAGGCAATATGTTTATCTATACAACTCAAAAGAAATCAAGTCAATATCTTGAAAACTAAGCAAGTTATGACCAAAAAAGTCAGTACTAGAACTGGTTACTTTTTTGGTCATAACTTGCTTAGTTTTCAAGATATTGACTTGATTTCTTTTGCGTTGTATAGATAAACATATTGGCTTTAATTCAAAACTTTTTTTTTGCGGGTAGCGAGAAAAATTTTTTTTTCAAAAATTATGAAAAAGGCAAAGGGTACCTACCCCCTTATGCTTTTTCAAAAAATGAAAAAAAAAATTTTTTTCTCGCTACCCGCAAAAAAAAAGTTTTGAATTAAAGCCAATATGTTTATCTATACAACGCAAAAGAAATCAAGTCAATATCTTGAAAACTAAGCAAGTTATGACCAAAAAAGTAACCAGTTCTAGTACTGACTTTTTTGGTCATAACTTGCTTAGTTTTCAAGATATTGACTTGATTTCTTTTGCGTTGTATAGATAAACATATTGGCTTTAATTCAAAACTTTTTTTTGCGGGTAGCGAGAAAAAAATTTTTTTTTCAAAAATTATGAAAAAGGCAAAGGGTACCCCCTTTTGCTTTTTCAAAAAATGAAAAAAAAATTTTTTTCTCGCTACCCGCAAAAAAAAAGTTTTGAATTAAAGCCAATATGTTTATCTATACAACGCAAAAGAAATCAAGTCAATATCTTGAAAACTAAGCAAGTTATGACCAAAAAAGTAACCAGTTCTAGTACTGACTTTTTTGGTCATAACTTGCTTAGTTTTCAAGATATTGACTTGATTTCTTTTGCGTTGTATAGATAAACATATTGGCTTTAATTCAAAACTTTTTTTTGCGGGTAGCGAGAAAAAATTTTTTTTCAAAAATTATGAAAAAGGCATTATGCTTTTTCATTTCAAAAAATGAAAAAAAAATTTTCTCGCTACCAGCAAAAAAAAGTTTTTTAATTAAAGCCAATATGTTTATCTATACAACGCAAAAGAAATCAAGTCAATATCTTGAAAACTAAGCAAGTTATGACCAAAAAAGTAACCAGTTCTAGTACTGACTTTTTTGGTCATAACTTGCTTAGTTTTCAAGATATTGACTTGATTTCTTTTGCGTTGTATAGATAAACATATTGGCTTTAATTCAAAACTTTTTTTGCGGGTAGCGAGAAAAAATTTTTTTTTCAAAAATTATGAAAAAGGCATTATGCTTTTTCATTTCAAAAAATGAAAAAAAAATTTCTCGCTACCCGCAAAAAAAAAGTTTTGAATTAAAGCCAATATGTTTATCTATACAACGCAAAAGAAATCAAGTCAATATCTTGAAAACTAAGCAAGTTATGACCAAAAAAGTCAGTACTAGAACTGGTTACTTTTTTGGTCATAACTTGCTTAGTTTTCAAGATATTGACTTGATTTCTTTTGCGTTGTATAGATAAACATATTGGCTTTAATTCAAAACTTTTTTTTGCTGGTAGCGAGAAAATTTTTTTTTCATTTTTTGAAATGAAAAAGCATAATGCCTTTTTCATAATTTTTGAAAAAAAATTTTTTCTCGCTACCCGCAAAAAAAAGTTTTGAATTAAAGCCAATATGTTTATCTATACAACGCAAAAGAAATCAAGTCAATATCTTGAAAACTAAGCAAGTTATGACCAAAAAAGTCAGTACTAGAACTGGTTACTTATTTGGTCATAACTTGCTTAGTTTTCAAGATATTGACTTGATTTCTTTTGCGTTGTATAGATAAACATATTGGCTTTAATTCAAAACTTTTTTTTTGCGGGTAGCGAGAAAAAATTTTTTTTTTTATTTTTTGAAAAAGCATAAGGGGGTACCCTTTGCATTTTTCATAATTTTTGAAAAAAAAATTTTTTTCTCGCTACGCGCAAAAAAAAAGTTTTGAATTAAAGCCAATATGTTTATCTATTCAACGCAAAAGAAATCAAGTCAATATCTTGAAAACTAAGCAAGTTATGACCAAAAAAGTCAGTACTAGAACTGGTTACTTTTTTGGTCATAACTTGCTTAGTTTTCAAGATATTGACTTGATTTCTTTTGCGTTGTATAGATAAACATATTGGCTTTAATTCAAAACTTTTTTTTTGCGGGTAGCGAGAAAAAATTTTTTTTCAAAAATTATGAAAATGGCAAAGGGTACCCCCTTATGCTTTTTCAAAAATGAAAAAAAAAATTTTTCTCGCTACCCGTAAAAAAAAAGTTTTGAATTAAAGACAATATGTTTATCTATACAACGCAAAAGAAATCAAGTCAATATCTTGAAAACTAAGCAAGTTATGACCAAAAAAGTCAGTACTAGAACTGGTTACTTTTTTGGTCATAACTTGCTTAGTTTTCAAGATATTGACTTGATTTCTTTTGCGTTGTATAGATAAACATATTGGCTCTAATTCAAAACTTTTTTTTTGCGGGTAGCGAGAAAAATTTTTTTTCAAAAATTATGAAAAAAGCAAAGGGTACCCCCTTATGCTTTTTCAAAAAATGAAAAAAAATGTTTTTTCTCGCTACCCGCAAAAGAAAAGTTTTGAATTAAAGCCAATATGTTTATATATACAACGCAAAAAGAAATCAAGTCAATATCTTGAAAACTAAGCAAGTTATGACCAAAAAAGTCAGTACTAGAACTGGTTACTTTTTTGGTCATAACTTGCTTAGTTTTCAAGATATTGACCTGATTTCTTTTGCGTTGTATAGATAAACATATTGGCTTTAATTCAAAACTTTTTATTGCGGGTAGCGAGAAAAAATTTTTTTTTCATTTTTTGAAATGAAAAAGCATAATGCCTTTTTCATAATTTTTGAAAAAAAATTTTTTTCTCGCTACCCGCAAAAAAAAGTTTTGAATTAAAGCCAATATGTTTATCTATACAACGCAAAAGAAATCAAGTCAATATCTTGAAAACTAAGCAAGTTATGACCAAAAAAGTAACCAGTTCTAGTACTGACTTTTTTGGTCATAACTTGCTTAGTTTTCAAGATAGTGACTTGATTTCTTTTGCGTTGTATAGATAAACATATTGACTTTAATTCAAAACTTTTTTTTGCGGGTAGCGAGAAAAATTTTTTTTTCAAAAATTATGAAAAAGGCAAAGGGTACCCCCTTATGCTTTTTCAAAAAATGAAAAAAAAAATTTTCTCGCTACCCGCAAAAAAAAAGTTTTGAATTAAATCCAATATGTTTATCTATACAACGCAAAAGAAATCAAGTCAATTTCTTGAAAACTAAGCAAGTTATGACCAAAAAAGTAACCAGTTCTAGTACTGACTTTTTTGGTCATAACTTGCTTAGTTTTCAAGATATTGACTTTATTTCTTTTGCGTTGTATAGATAAACATATTGGCTTTAATTCAAAACTTTTTTTTGCGGGTAGCGAGAAAAATTTTTTTTCAAAAATCATGAAAAAGGCAAAGGGTACCCCCTTATGCATTTTCAAAAAATGAAAAAAAAATTTTTTCTCGTTACCCGCAAAAAAAAAGTTTTGAATTAAAGCCAATATGTTTATCTATACAACGCAAAAGAAATCAAGTCAATATCTTGAAAACTAAGCAAGTTATGACCAAAAAAGTAACCAGCTCTAGTACTGACTTTTTTGGTCATAACTTGCTTAGTTTTCAAGATATTGACTTGATTTCTTTTGCGTTGTATAGATAAACATATTGGCTTTAATTCAAAACTTTTTTTTGCGGGTAGCGAGAAAAAAAATTTTTTTCATTTTTTGAAAAAGCATAAGGGGGTACCCTTTGCCTTTTTCATAATTTTTGAAAAAAAATTTTTTCTCGCTACCCGCAAAAAAAAAGTTTTGAATTAAAGCCAATATGTTTATCTATACAACGCAAAAGAAATCAAGTCAATATCTTGAAAACTAAGCAAGTTATGACCAAAAAAGTCAGTACTAGAACTGGTTACTTTTTTGGTCATAACTTGCTTAGTTTTCAAGATATTGACTTGATTTCTTTTGCGTTGTATAGATAAATAGATTGGCTTTAATTCAACTTTTTTTTTGCGGGTAGCGAGAAAAATTTTTTTTTCAAAAATTATGAAAATGGCAAAGGGTACCCCCTTATTCTTTTCCAAAAACTGAACAAAAATTTTTTTCTCCCTACCTGCAAAAAAAAGCTTTGAATTAAAGCCAATATGTTTATCTATCCAACGCAAAAGAAATCAAGTAGATATCTTGAAAAGTAAGCAAGTTATGACGGAAAAGGTAACCAGTTCTAGTACTGATTTTTTTGGTCATAACTTACTTAGTTTTCAAGATATTGACTTTATTTCTTTTGCGTTGGATAGATAAACATAATGGCTTTAAATCAAAACTTTTTTTTACGGGCAGGGGAAAAAATGTTTTTAAATTATGAAGAAAAGGCAAAGGATAAGGGGGTACCCTTTGCCTTTTTCAAAAAATGAAAAAAAAGAAAAAGTCGATATCTTGAAAACTAAGCAAGTTATGACCAAAAAAGTAACGAGTTCTAGTACTGACTTTTTAACCAGTTCTAGTACTGACTTTTTTGGTCATAATTTCCTTAGTTTTCATGATATCGACTTGATTTCTTTTGCGTTGTATAGATAAATAGATTGGCTTTAATTCAACTTTTTTTTTGCGGGTAGCGAGAAAATTTTTTTTTAAAAATTATGAAAAAGGCAAAGGGTACCCCCTTATGCTTTTTCAAAAAATAAAAAAAAAATTTTCTCGCTACCCGCAAAAAAAAGTTTTTAATTAAAGCCAATATGTCTATCTATACAACGCAAAAGAAATCAAGGCAATATCTTGAAAACTAAGCAAGTTATGACCAAAAAAAGTAACCAGTTCTAGTACCGACTTTTTTGGTCATAACATGCTTAGTTTTCAAGATATTGACTTGATTTCTTTTACGTTGTAAAGATAAACATATTGGCATTAATTCAAAACTTTTTTTTTGAGGGTAGCGAGAAAATTTTTTTTCAAATATTATGAAAAAGGCAAAGGGTACCCCCTTATGCTTTTTCAAAAATGAAAAAAAAAATTTTTTTCTCGCTACCCGCAAAAAAAAGTTTTTAATAAAAGGCAATATGTTTATCTATACAACTCAAAAGAAATCAAGTCAATATCTTGAAAACTAAGCAAGTTATGACCAAAAAAGTAACCAGTTCTAGTACTGACTTTTTTGGTCATAACTTGCTTAGTTTTCAAGATATTGACTTGATTTCTTTTGCGTTGTATAGATAAACATATTGGCTTTAATTCAAAACTTTTTTTTTTGCGGGTAGCGAGAAAAAAATTTTTTTTCAAAAATTATGAAAAAGGCAAAGGGTACCCTTATGCTTTTTCAAAAAATGAAAAAAAAAAATTTTTTTTCTCGCTACCCGCAAAAAAAAAGCTTTTAATTAAAGGCAATATGTTTATCTATACAACGCAAAAGAAATCAAGTCAATATCTTGAAAACTAAGCAAGTTATGACCAAAAAAGTAACCAGTTCTAGTACTGACTTTTTTGGTCATAACTTGCTTAGTTTTCAAGATAGTGACTTGATTTCTTTTGCGTTGTATAGATAAACATATTGACTTTAATTCAAAACTTTTTTTTGCGGGTAGCGAGAAAAATTTTTTTTTCAAAAATTATGAAAAAGGCAAAGGGTACCCCCTTATGCTTTTTCAAAAAATGAAAAAAAAAATTTTCTCGCTACCCGCAAAAAAAAAGTTTTGAATTAAATCCAATATGTTTATCTATACAACGCAAAAGAAATCAAGTCAATTTCTTGAAAACTAAGCAAGTTATGACCAAAAAAGTAACCAGTTCTAGTACTGACTTTTTTGGTCATAACTTGCTTAGTTTTCAAGATATTGACTTTATTTCTTTTGCGTTGTATAGATAAACATATTGGCTTTAATTCAAAACTTTTTTTTGCGGGTAGCGAGAAAATTTTTTTTTCAAAAATCATGAAAAAGGCAAAGGGTACCCCCTTATGCATTTTCAAAAAATGAAAAAAAAATTTTTTCTCGTTACCCGCAAAAAAAAAGTTTTGAATTAAAGCCAATATGTTTATCTATACAACGCAAAAGAAATCAAGTCAATATCTTGAAAATTAAGCAAGTTATGACCAAAAAAGTAACCAGCTCTAGTACTGACTTTTTTGGTCATAACTTGCTTAGTTTTCAAGATATTGACTTGATTTCTTTTGCGTTGTATAGATAAACATATTGGCTTTAATTCAAAACTTTTTTTTGCGGGTAGCGAGAAAAAAATTTTTTTTCATTTTTTGAAAAAGCATAAGGGGGTACCCTTTGCCTTTTTCATAATTTTTGAAAAAAAATTTTTTCTCGCTACCCGCAAAAAAAAAGTTTTGAATTAAAGCCAATATGTTTATCTATACAACGCAAAAGAAATCAAGTCAATATCTTGAAAACTAAGCAAGTTATGACCAAAAAAGTCAGTACTAGAACTGGTTACTTTTTTGGTCATAACTTGCTTAGTTTTCAAGATATTGACTTGATTTCTTTTGCGTTGTATAGATAAATAGATTGGCTTTAATTCAGCTTTTTTTTTGCGGGTAGCGAGAAAAATTTTTTTTTAAAAATTATGAAAAAAGCAAAGGGTACCCCCTTATGCTTTTTAAAAAAATAAAAAAAAAATTTTTTCTCGCTACCCGCAAAAAAAAGTTTTTAATTAAAGCCAATATGTTTATCTATACAACGCAAAAGAAATCAAGGCAATATCTTGAAAACTAAGCAAGTTATGACCAAAAAAGTAACCAGTTCTAGTACTGACTTTTTTGGTCATAACTTGCTTAGTTTTCAAGATATTGACTTTATTTCTTTTGCGTTGTATAGATAAACATATTGGCTTTAATTCAAAACTTTTTTTTGCGGGTAGCGAGAAAAAATTTTTTTTTCAAAAATCATGAAAAAGGCAAAGGGTACCCCCTTATGCATTTTCAAAAAATGAAAAAAAATTTTTTTCTCGTTACCCGCAAAAAAAAAAGTTTTGAATTAAAGCCAATATGTTTATCTATACAACGCAAAAGAAATCAAGTCAATATCTTGAAAACTAAGCAAGTTATGACCAAAAAAGTAACCAGTTCTAGTACTGACTTTTTTGGTCATAACTTGCTTAGTTTTCAAGATATTGACTTGATTTCTTTTGCGTTGTATAGATAAACATATTGGCTTTAATTCAAAACTTTTTTTTTGCGGGTACCGAGAAAAATTTTTTTTTCAAAAATTATGAAAAAGGCAAAGGGTACCCCCTTATGCTTTTTCAAAAAATGAAAAAAAATTTTTTTCTCGTTACCCGCAAAAAAAAAGTTTTGAATTAAAGCCAATATGTTTATCTATACAACGCAAAAGAAATCAAGTCAATATCTTGAAAACTAAGCAAGTTATGACCAAAAAAGTAACCAGTTCTAGTACTGACTTTTTTGGTCATAACTTGCTTAGTTTTCAAGATATTGACTTGATTTCTTTTGCGTTGTATAGATAAACATATTGGCTTTAATTCAAAACTTTTTTTTGCGGGTAGCGAGAAAAAATTTTTTTTTCAAAAATTATGAAAAAGGCAAAGGGTACCCCCTTATGCTTTTTCAAAAAATGAAAAAAAAATTTTTTCTCGCTACCCGCAAAAAAAAAAAGTTTTTAATTAAAGGCAATATGTTTATCTATACAACGCAAAAGAAATCAAGTCAATATCTTGAAAACTAAGCAAGTTATGACCAAAAAAGTAACCAGTTCTAGTACTGACTTTTTTGGTCATAACTTGCTTAGTTTTCAAGATATTGACTTGATTTCTTTTGCGTTGTATAGATAAACATATTGGCTTTAATTCAAAACTTTTTTTTTTGCGGGTAGCGAGAAAAATTTTTTTTTTTTCAAAAATTATGAAAAAGGCAAAGGGTACCCCCTTATGCTTTTTCAAAAAATGAAAAAAAAAATTTTTCGCGCTACCCGCAAAAAAAAAGTTTTGAATTAAAGCCAATATGTTTATCTATACAACGCAAAAGAAATCAAGTCAATATCTTGAAAACTAAGCAAGTTATGACCAAAAAAGTAACCAGTTCTAGTACTGACTTTTTTGGTCATAACTTGCTTAGTTTTCAAGATATTGACTTGATTTCGTTTGCGTTGTATAGATAAACATATTGGCTTTAATTCAAAACTTTTTTTTGCGGGTAGCGAGAAAAAATTTTTTTTCAAAAATTATGAAAAAGGCAAAGGGTACCCCCTTATGCTTTTTCAAAAAATGAAAAAAAAATTTTCTCGCTACCCGCAAAAAAAAAAGTTTTGAATTAAAGCCAATATGTTTATATATACAACGCAAAAGAAATCAAGTCAATATCTTGAAAACTAAGCAATTTATGACCAAAAAAGTAACCAGTTCTAGTACTGACTTTTTTGGTCATAACTTGCTTAGTTTTCAAGATATTGACTTGATTTCTTTTGCGTTGTATAGATAAACATATTGGCTTTAATTCAAAACTTTTTTTTGCGGGTAGCGAGAAAAAATTTTTTTTCAAAAATTATGAAAAAGGCAAAGGGTACCCCCTTATGCTTTTTCATTTCAAAAAATGAAAAAAAAATTTTTTCTCGCTACCCGCAAAAAAAAGTTTTGAATTAAAGCCAATATGTTTATCTATACAACGCAAAAAGAAATCAAGTCAATATCTTGAAAACTAAACAAGTTATGACCAAAAAAGTAACCAGTTCTAGTATTGACTTTTTTGCTCATAACTTGCTTAGTTTTCAAGATATTGACTTGATTTCTTTTGCGTTGTATAGATAAACATATTGGCTTTAATTCAAAACTTTTTTTTTGCGGGTGGCGAGAAAAATTTTTTTTTCATTTTTTGAAATGAAAAAGCATAATGCCTTTTTCATAATTTTTGAAAAAAAAATTTTTTCTCGCTACCCGCAAAAAAAAAGTTTTGAATTAAAGCCAATATGTTTATCTATACAACGCAAAAGAAATCAAGTCAATATCTTGAAAACTAAGCAAGTTATGACCAAAAAAGTCAGTACTAGAACTGGTTACTTTCTTGGTCATAACTTGCTTAGTTTTCAAGATATTGACTTGATTTCTTTTGCGTTGTATAGATAAACATATTGTCTTTAATTCAAAACTTTTTTTTTGCGGGTAGCGAGAAAAAGATTTTTTTTTCATTTTTTTAAAAAAGCATAAGGGGGTACCCTTTGCCATTTTCATAATTTTTGAAAAAAATTTTTTTCTCGCTACCAGCAAAAAAAAAGTTTTGAATTAAAGCCAATATGTTTATCTATACAACGCAAAAGAAATCAAGTCAATATCTTGAAAACTAAGCAAGTTATGACCAAAAAAGTAACCAGTTCTAGTACTGACTTTTTTGGTCATAACTTGCTTAGTTTTCAAGATATTGACTTGATTTCTTTTGCGTTGTATAGATAAACTTATTGGCTTTAATTCAAAACTTTTTTTTGCGGGTAGCGAGAAAAAATTTTTTTTTCAAAAATTATGAAAAAGGCATTATGCTTTTTCATTTCAAAAAATGAAAAAAAAAATTTTCTCGCTACCCGCAAAAAAAAGTTTTGAATTAAAGCCAATATGTTTATCTTTACAACGCAAAAGAAATCAAGTCAATATCTTGAAAACTAAGCAAGTTATGACCAAAAAAGTCAATACTAGAACTGGTTACTTTTTTGGTCATAACTTGTTTAGTTTTCAAGATATTGACTTGATTTCTTTTTGCGTTGTATAGATAAACATATTGGCTTTAATTCAAAACTTTTTTTTTTTGCTGGTAGCGAGAAAAATTTTTTTTTTCAAAAATTATGAAAATGGCAAAACTGAAAAAAAATTTTTTTCTCCCTACCTGCAATAAAAAGCTTTGAATTAAAGCCAATATGTTTATCTATCCAACGCAAAAGAAATCAAGTCAATATCTTGAAAACTAAGCAAGTTATGACCAAAAAAGTAACCAGTTCTAGTACTGACTTTTTTGGTCATAACTTGCTTAGTTTTCAAGATATTGACTTGATTTCTTTTGCGTTGGATAGATAAACATATTGGCCTTAATTCAAAACTTTTTTTTGCTTGTAGGGAGAAAAATATTTTTCAAAAATTATGAAAAACAGCAAGGGGTACCTTTTGCATTTTCAAAAATTGAAAAAAAAATTCCCTACCCGCAGAAAAAGAGTTTTGAACTAAATCCAATATATTTATCTCTCCAACGCAAAAGAAATCAAGTCGATATTTTGAAAACTAAGCAAGTTATGACCAAAACAGTCAGTATTAGAACTGGTGTCCTCTTCCGTAATAACTAGTTTAGGGTACCTACACTTTTTGCTTTTTCAAAAAATTAAAAAAAAAATTGTTTTCTCCCTACCCGCAAAAAAAAGTTTTGAAGTAAAGCAAATATGTTTATCTGTCCAACGCAAAGGTAATCAAGTCGATATCTTGAAAACTAAGCAGCTTATAAATAGTTCTTACAAAGTAAGCTTCCAACAAACACAGGTAGCGAATAAGGTTATGGACCCACTTTACCGGAATGTTTTTAGAATACTCTGCATTAATTACTTAAAAAACGTTTATCAGTGAGCTATAGGATCATCATCATTATTCTTGGACATAGAAAAAGACTAGAACTATTAACACATCCACATTATCAACTAAAATTTATTTGTTTTCAAATATAAAGAATTGGCAGTAAAAAATTCATGAAGGAAGGCCATCTATTTATTTTCAGAAATTAGTTGGGTTATTTTTTCATTAATAAAATTTGTTTATATAATTTTTTTATAGTTCAAAGCCGTTCTTTATGACTGAGATTTCAGTGGTGAATGTTCTAGCTCATCAGTGGACATTTGACCGTATCTTGAAGAGTACAAAAAGTTATGTGCTGACATATAAAGTTGTAACAAATAATTAAGAATTTCGATATCCAAAGTTCTACTGATTAACTAGCATAAGCTCCAACATATTTCTAGATGTGTTGACTAGACTTAAATCTACCAAAAATAAAGAGAACGAATCTGTATTTTCAAAATGCTTTCCTACCTATTCAAATATTGCACTTCATTTTATAGCAAAAGTAGTAATATTTAATTATTCTCTTCTAAATGTTTACTGAAAGTAACAAGTAATTTGGTAAAAATATTGAAACTGTTTCTTAAAGGAAGAGTCTGAAACAATTTACTTTTCGCAGTGTAAAAGCACTTGCAGGTTCCAATCTGAATCGAGCTAAATAATAAATACTAGCTTGGCTTCTACGAACTATGAGCCGTATAACTATTAGCATCATAGACATTTCATAATACCCTTTTGTGAACCTACTCATGCTCTATCGAAATTTCTTCGACAATGAACCGATACATTCGAACAATATTTAGCACAGGTTATTGTATAATTTCAAACGTTTCTCTAAGTAGTAAAAAACTAGTAAAATTAATCTTTAGTTTAATAAATAAGAGTTTCAATATCAATAATATACAGTTTTATTTTCAGTCGTAAGTGATTCCTTTACGTTCTAGGATAATACTAAGCTAGAATGGTTTTATAAGTAAATAGACTTATTTTAGATCAAGCAAATATGGTTATAATTCCTTAAAGGTAATAAATATAAGAGATGTTCCGGTGCCTAAAATGCTCAAGTGCCTAAAACAGTATCACAGACCCTTTCCGCTCAATTCACTCTGATAAAAGGAATGCATTCGGAAAGAACAAAATAAAATTTTAAGAAAGTTCATTATATCCTTGTTCTAAATACATAAGTCTACTTTCATAAGTTCAAGATCGTTCAGGTGGAAATGAAAACGAACAGCAAAAAACCATTTAAAACCACAAAAACTTAAATGTTAAAAAAATATAAAAATATCTATACGTTTAAATTAGTAAAATTGTGTTTATATATTGGGTCCCCAGGAGATGACTTTAAAAGCTATGGGTTCCAAGGAGTTAACATCCACATCATGAGAGTTCAAAGTTTTTATAATATTTTTTACATTTGTAGACAACTAAAATAGAGATATTTTGTAAATAAAATAATATATTTATTAAAGTTTTAAGAAAATTTAATCACCTTAATTTGCTCAATAAGGGGCTTAAATTCAGCACTTCTTAATGCCTGGTAGAATTTGGCAAATTTTGGATTTTTACTGCATTTATCTTTAATCATATTTTGATAAGCAGCATTTGGTAGATGTTCTAATACTTCTTCTATAAATGTTGTAAATGTCCCCAATGAAGTATGATTTGGATAGCAATTATTGCCTTCACGATTATGTTTGTGATGGCGATGATGATGGTGGTGTCTCTGCCTTTTTAATCCCAAGTCCTGCAGCAATACAATATGCACCAATAATTCCTGTTCGTGCAATGCAACTGAATTTGCATTTGAAGCCTCGTTATCATAATCTTTTATCCCAGCATATTTGTTGTTATCGTCTTTTATGTAAAACTGCTGTTGTGGTCTTTTAGGGACCTTTAAATTATTAAGCACTCCTTTTGTATTTCCAACAGCCATAGTTTCGGGTTTAGGGTTGGTGGTGTCGGTATTAGCGGTCATATTGTCCATTCTATTATAAGAATATGCAACAGCATCATCGTAATGTTCATCTAATGCTGTCATGACCCTGCCTGTGGTTGGCATTTTAGTTGCACCCATATGACTCGTTGTTGCATTTCCAGTTGTTAGATGTAAAAATTCTAAAACGTCTATAATTTCTGGAACATTTAATAACTGTCTTTGCAGCTGGGCAAATTCCTCACTACGCAAATATTTCAAGGTCGTGCGAAAGTTTCCATCAACCAAATAATGTTTGGCAATAATTTCGTCTATAGTGGCTTTTGATATTAAAGTCTCAAAATCTTTTAGTTCATTTATAATTTCTGGTGAAATGTGAGCACTTTGTTTTAGTATTAATTTTCCAGAATTTAAATATTTTTGTTTTACAGTAGCATGAGCACTGACAGTATTTATAATAATTCCATACAAAATGATCAATGAGGTCAATTTTTTCATAATTAAATGATTTCTATATTCAAGAAAATATGAATTAAAAATGATGGGAACCGCTTATTTTGATTGTTTTCTTTAGACTATTTTTGTTTGCGCACAATTTTTTTAAATATCTATAAGTTGTACGCACATACATATGTATATATGTATGTGTCTTATCAGCAGTTTCTTGCTTTTATTGTTGCATGAAATTCTTTTGTATAAGGGAAACATATTGAAAGGGTATTAGTCGAGTTTTTGGAACCTTATCGAGTAAAATTTTTATATCCAAATAAGTTTCTGAGATGACTTAAAATGTATTTGTGCTTAAAAATTCTTGCGTGAAACTTAATTTTGTCTATATAAGGTCCAGTGAAGCAGGTGGGATTGAACATTTTGGAATAGTTGATATAAAATGCTATCTGCTATCACGTTTGCTGTCATATCCTTCCCACGAGCAAATGAGAGAAGTTCCATGTAACAAATTCCATAATAAAATTCAATGGCTTTATGAATTATAAATTAAATTAGTAAGGTAAACCATAACTAGAATAATTGTCTCTCGTTCTAGTTCTTCAATATTAAGTGAACTAATAATTATGTATATCTAAAGTTATTAACTTAGATTCGGCTAATGCCTCTCGTAGGGTTTGTTTTCCTATTTGCATTTTATTATATTTATTTGCAGGGTGTGTAGATAAGGATTTGTATATTAAAACAATAAATCTATTTTCCAGAGAAGTTACGTGAGATTCCAGTAACAGTGCGTGTCATCGATAAAAATGTAGATCAATTCCCACACACAGCAGGCAAATTTTATGAATTCGCTTTAAAGCTGAAATCAATTGATTATTCTTATCAGCGTTGCCAGCTCATATCTTTTAGGTTATAGAAAATTATGCTCTTCCTGCAAAGAGAGAGTAGTAATGTTCCATGGGTGACTCCCAGAACAGTAGTTTAATTAAGACATCCTCTCACTTAAACATAAAAAACTGCAAGCAAAAAAAAACAGGATTAACGAAGGATCATCATTGTCATTTTACGTTGATTCCAGCAATTTATAATTGAAACAATAAAACTATTTATTATTTAAATAGTGCTTGAGTATTTTCTTTAAAATTAAGCAAATTAGTGTCAGATTCCATATTGTCATATTATTATTACTTTTATAATATTCTGTTCCTTGTTAAGCGAGTTCGTTAATTTATTTACTTCTATCGAGGACAAGCGTTTCTCATTATGTGGAGAGTGTTTCCATTTCATTCCGATCCGCTGATTTTGGAGCTTCCATTTTGAATTTAGAATGAAACATATTATTTTGAGCTATTAGCTTAAAAACCTCTTTCGTTAGATTTACATGTCAGCAAGCTTCTAAAAAACTATTAAGAAGACGCTGAATTGCGTAAAAGGCCAAGGGAAATATATGTTTCGAGAAGAAATCGAGGTAAGACAAATTTGTCGACTTCTAGGCACGCAAAAGTTAAATATTATCGAAATCATTAGAGCCATTTTAAGACATTAGATATTATTGTTTCAACAATTATGACAACTCTATTTGTCTTTCAACAATTTGTTTTAGTTTTTACTTACATTTAAATATAAGAAACCATTATATAAAATTTTGTTTAAAGTAAAATTTAAAATAAAAAGCTTCTGAGGAAACAAATAAAAACGGATGATATAAAGGATATATAATATATGCTAAGACGAATTCATACCAAGCAAAAACTCACCAGTACAAAAAATATAATTCTCTAAAAGAGCAGGATGATAGTAGTAAAGAAAAATAATCGAAATATATTAAAAAAATTTGATATGAAGCAGCTAAAAAACAAAAAGGAAAAAGTTATCGGCTGCGCTGCGAAATCCAATTGTTATGAATTTGCTTTGGTATGTGCCTAGGAAGTATATCCTTTTTATAATTGTGAAGATATACACATATACATATCAAGACCGTGATCGTCAATTTCATGAACAAATCATCTTCCTTTCAGGGCGTTCACATGCACGATAGTATACACGGCCATGTTCTGAAAGCAGGAGGTTTGAATACCAATGTTTTTACTGTCTATTGACAAACAAACATGATCAGATTTAAAAGTATATTCATTCCAATTATGCCTATTATATATACAAGAACCCTTGCACAGACGTCTTCTGGTTCCAAATAGTCCCAAATGCATTTTGCGACGACCTGGTAGTGAAAGGAAGATATTGTAGGAAATTTTCAAGTGGCAATAGCGAAGAGGATTATGTGCCTTTATATGATATACACAAGTAGATTTGGATAGTTTGTGACAAAACTTTGTAGACACTTTTATTAGATCTTTGCGGGACAGAATGTTTTGTCTTAGTATATATAACAATGTATGTGAGTAGTGATAGTTATAAGATTTTTGGTCCTATCAAAAATTTTTATTTGAATATTTGTTTTTTTTTTGCCTCCTCCCGATATTATAAAATAATAAGTGCGTAGACGGTAAATAAGTATCAGTCATATATATGTATGTACATAAATGTATTTCAAATGAAAATAACCTGAGGCTCACAAATTTATTTTCTTATATTATTGTAATGAATGTAGTGGTTTAGCTGTCCTTAGCATCACCATATCTTTGTTACAAACAGAATAACTTGTTTGAGACAATCATTGGAGCAAACATTAATGATAGTCTGCAATTATAATTGTATTAGCCATTTTATTTTTCTTTGTGTGTATTTCAATGATTTATATTTCCAATGGAAAAAGCTCTTCATATAAATATTCTTTTAAACTTTTTATTTAACTTTCCACCAACTACTTATATTATCGAATGCGACTACTGGTAACTACGTGTATAGTTTCTGTTTAATTAAATCCATAATTAATTCAATCTAGATGTTAGAAAGGTCTATTCATGTCCTCTTGGTTGCTTGTAACATGCAAAAAGGATTTCTAAAGCAGAACCTGGAGGACTATTGGAAGATGCCAACCCGTAATGACCAGAGTCGTAACCTTTTAATGATATGCACGAATTCTTGTATTTTTAAGGAAGAAAACGATATAGATGCTGCAATTCTTTATAACATAAATCACTTCATCACTAATTGGCGTCATCACATAATACTCAACATTTTGATGCATAAAAGAACATATTTGTTCTATTTATACTAGACACTCCAAGAGTTGTACTAACTACCAAAAGGATAATCGATAAAACAACTTCTGTGCAATATTTAAACGGTTGAGTATTAAAAACATTCCAGAGATAAGCTACTGATCTGTCAAGCTTTTTAAATAATTTTTTTGGGTAGTTATTAGGAGTCACAAAAAGTAGAATCGAATGTTGTTGAGGTTCTGGGCATCACAGTGGCTTAAATAGATAAAAAAATTATCACGCTACGTGTTTCACTTATTCTCTAAATATAACCAAGCAAGTCCCTATATAAAATTTTAACTTAAGTACTCAAAAAAATTACATGTTTAAGTACTTGGTTTTTGAGAAATTTTATATAATTAATTGAGCATAAGGAAGTTGTATCTAAATTTAAAAAACATTTGAATAGAAATAGGAATTTTGCATGGTAAGAACAAAATATTAAGATGAAAAACAGTGTGCCTTTTTTGAAAAAGGCTCTTTCAAAAGTTTGTTGTATTTATACTTATATTTATTTATTGATGATGTTTAATGTTAAGAAATTAACTTATTAGTGTAATATAATAATCCCTGGATAAAGTAAAAAAAAATTCACGAAACGTCGGGAAAATATGAAATAAGTAATTTTAAATCTAACGTAATCAAATCTAATTTGGCCAAGAAAGAAAAACAAAACAAAGAAAGAAAGAAAGTTGCTTAAGATTTGTTTTTGTTCAGCCCCTGGCAACACAGGTTGGAACTTTTTAATCTGTTTGTTTTAGTTTTAATTTCTCTGCCCTTTTGCTGACGAAGATCATACAGTAGTGAACAAAACATCAACAATTAGTTGAGTACACTAGAGCCCCGACTTGCGTCGTCCCGATTTGCGTCGTTTCGATTTGCGTCGCTTTTTAAAAACTGTAAAAATTCGATTTGCGTCGTTGCAATTTCAACTTGCGTCGATCCCAGTTGCGTCGTTTTGGCCCCGATTTGCGTCGGTTCGATTTGCATCGTTTTGATTTCGATTTGCATCGTTTTGATTTCGATTTGAGTCGCTAAAAACGGTTAAATTGTTTACTGCAGCATTGTGGATTACCATTTTTAGCATTTGTAGTGCCTGATATAGCATCTTTTCTATCTTTTATCATTTTTACAACTTCTGGCCTGTACATTAAGAAGTTTTTAAATTGCGTGAAATAAGGGGAATTCCCTTTTCTTTGTTATATAAGTGGTGCCAAGAACAACTGTCTGGTTATGGTAAGAATTTAGTGTGTTATTCGCCAGAATCCATTCAATTAAATGTTGTGTTGTTGATTTAGATTTATCATCTGAACAGAGCTCAATGTAAGCTAAATAAATTAAAATTTTTTTAATGTATATACTTTTTATGAATATACTTATGTACATATGTATGTAAATGAATTAAATTTTTATTATGTTTTTTCTTAATATATTGTTTTGTTATTTCTTTATAATAATTATAAACATTTGTTGAAGTAATTGAAATAAATAAAAATGTATTCATACTTGTTTTTTTTTATCAAAAATACAAAATTTTTTGCTTTGTTTTGAATATTTTCCCCAATAAATTAAATTTCAGTGCATTTATATAGAAAAAGGTGATTCGATTTGCGTCGTTTCGATTTGCGTCGTGTTTCTCCGGTCCCCATTAACGACGCAAGTCGGGGCTCTAGTGTACTTTAGTCTACATTTATTCTTTCTTTAAGATTTCCCTGCAATTCCTAAAATTTATTATTATTATTATTATTATTTCTAGAATTTTGTTTACAGTGTTTTTAATAAAGATATAAAATATCAAATTTTGTTTCTGTCTACTGATAAAAATTAATTTTTGAGCATAAGAAACTGAACTATACTGTTCAACGATAAACCTAGTAAAAATGCGACAACAAATAAACTACGGATGTATGTAGTTGATTGAGTCTCTTCTATTGTTTGTATGAGACGTGAGTGAAACAGTATGAAAAATTTTTTGTGCTTCCGCTGTGTGAAATCATAGTTTTCGACAGTTTAACGTTTTTCAAAATCAGACAAACATAATCAAACTGAGACGTATTTCAATTGATTTATTTATAAATGCTTGATATAAAGATTTCATAGTAAAGTTATATGTAGTATAACATCATTATTTTTACGGAAGCGGTTCTCCGTTAATTTCAATTTATAGTTATTTCGAATAAGCGATATCAGAAAATTCTACGAATAATAGTGAACTTATCACTTTTTAAATTGATTTACAAACTAGAGATAGAAAATGTGATGCATTCTATGAAACAAATAGACTATGCTAAATTCTGAACGACTATTTAATGTGTTTTGTTTTTGAATACATTTATATCTATAGAAAGAAGTTCCTTATAAGCCAAGAATATATCAATTGTTGTGCTTTGTTAATAAGAATACACAACTATTTTAATCTATAAAAAAGAGCTAGAATAGAATCCTTAAAGTCTATTATTTTAATACTATTCAATTTACCAAAGTTCTAATAATAGGGCTATTTAAAGTGTCATAACTACGATATCAGGATTTATTATATATCGGGTTATCCATTTAGTAATTTCAAAACCGATGCTCTAACAGAGTTAGAACTTACTACATATGTGGTGGTTAAAATGTGGCCACTTTTCCAGCATTACGGTTACACCGTCATAATTGACCTAATGTGTAAGAAATTGGCAAGATTATAAAGAAATTTGAAAACAATGAAAGCGTTAAAGATGTGATCAGGCCTGTACATTATTGTGCACACTGCCGAAAATATCACTTCTGTAAGTCAAATCGTGGGGGATAATTCGAATATATCTGTTCTCTGCAATTGGGCATATATTATGGTGTACTTTACATTTGGACTTGCAGCTTTATTCCTATAAAGCCCAGCTCACGTAACAATTAAAGCCGGCTGATCATTTACAAAAGCATACAAATGCATATTGGATGCTAGAGCAACAAGCTTTCAATGCTAATTATCCGAACAACATTGTTTTCAGCGATGAACCTCATTTCTCACTCGGTGGTTACGTCAACAAGCAATTGTGAACTGGACGATTTATAGTTTCATTGCCTATGAAGTTTCAAGAACTTGTAATTTCACGTTTTGGAGATGTCAATTGGCCACCAAGATCATGCAATTTAACGCCGTCAGACTAGCTTTGTAGGGTTACGTCAAAAACCGTGTCTAAGCGGATGATCTTCTAACGTTGGAGCATTTGAAAACCAACATTAGTCAACTTATCGCCGAGATACCGTCCGAAATGTGCAAAAAAGTGGTCGGAAACTCCCTTGTATTTTAAATGTAATTGCAAGGTTTTAGCATTATAAAAAATTAAAATAAAATCAAAATTATAGTTTTTTGTGTATTTAATTCAACTATACTTTTTAAATTAAAAGATGGATAACCCTGTACTTGATTACGGCATAGGCATACAGTTCGTGAATTAAATAGAATTCTTTCCAACAGAGTAGAACAAGCAATATTGGCATTATTTCAATTTTGTATTTCAAGGAATAAGATTCCATATTCAATCAACGTGATTCATAAGACACATACCGATAATAAAAACTCAAGATTAATAAATTTTCTTCTCCCTCTTTTAACGCATGCAATAGAAAATATATGGACTTCAAACAAAGGACATACAAAGCTCACAAGCCTGGTAAATGAAAGTATAATGAAGTTTTATGTTTTAAAGGTTTCATGGAGTTGAAACGGAGAGTAGAATAGTATTTTGGGAACTAACTTCTCCTCGAAATACCTAATCCGATGACATAGACAAATCTTAATTTTTGGAAGAGATAAAAAAATTTAAGGAACGTTGTATAGAGCTCAAAGTAGACTCTGTTGAAAAATAAAACGATTTTTTGTCTAAAAATCTGTAGTTTATTTTAGAAAGCCACGGGCTTATTGATCTACCTCCACATATTCAATTCCGCATTAAAAAAATTATATTGTTTAGAAATTGTGGTGTCTATTGTATTAAGATAATCATCAAAAATTCATTTAAACAATAATGCATTTATTTAAAAGAGAAAACACGATATCCTACCGCTTTTCATTTGTCTCTTTAACCAATAATATACAGAAGGAAGATCATATTGTTGTAAAAAATATGATAAATTTATATAAGTTTTCTCTACTCTAAAATACACTCTCGTGCAATTTCTTAATATCTTTATTAAGCAAATAAACTAATTAAAAAACCCTTGGATATTTTAATAATAGCTAAGGTTCCTATGGCTCAAACTCATTTAAATACTTCTAAGCAAAGAAGGCAGAAAACATTTTTCAATTTCATCATTTCCCAGAACTTTTAATTTCCTCTCGATTTCAATCTGTTGATAGCAGTAAAAACAAGAAAAATTTTATTGAATATTCAGCAGCATATAAATTGGCAGAATTTTCAAATGTTACTGTATGAGCCAACAAATAAGGCAAAAATACAGAAGAGGATAATAGAAATATGAGGATGAATTTATTAACCTCCAACTCAACCTCTACTTCTGACAAACCTTTTGCCATAATGAACATAAAACGCACATTTCGTATAGATGCAAAATAAAAAAGAGAAATTAGAAAAAACGCTATTCTATTATTTTTAAAGTTGTCAAAAAATAGCCCCAAGTCTTAAATGGCCAGTTTTCACTCCTTTCTTACTTTTGTTTTGAATTCTGTTGTTCTTTTTTTCTGCTTCAAAATTTAAATGTATGAAAAAGCGATATTGTATACTAATTTTTGAGTTGCTAGTTTGGACGTAGCAAGGCAGGAAAAAGGACGAAATAAAATTTTTATTGATAACTCTTGGAATTTTTGAGCAAATGAAAATTTTCATAAGACACATGGCATTGGAATACAGGACAAATATAAAATGCTTATCAATTGAAAAATTATTGAGTGATATAAGAAAAGAGCAACGTTTATATACATAGACACACATATTTACTGAATAAGATTAAATGGTATATGGGAATTACCGTATGTACTAGGTATGGGCACAACAATCGAACATGTATATAGAAAAATTGAGTAAAATACATTTATGTTACGTTTTATCAGACAATTCTGGTGTATTTCAAGGATACTTATCCTTGTGGCACAGATCAGCCAATAACGTATATATCTGAATCCTTTCACAAACAAAGTTGATGAATGTAGATCTTTTAGCCTACATTATAAAATCAAAGAATAAATTACTCATAAGATATATTAAAAAAAATTAATATATGTACTTTATTTGAGTTCAAAATGCATGTCTTATAACTCCAAAGCTTCGAAACTTCTTCGCTGCGAGTAAAAAGTGTTCTAACTGCCCAAAAAATTTTACTTAATCTTAATAAAATTTTAACACAATTTTTTTAATTTTTTATATAAATTTTTTTTAATATATTTTTTTATATATCGAGCCTTTGGTGCAATACCGTAGTAACTCAAAATTTGAATTTTTTAAGGTTATATTACGAAATTATTCGCCTTAGCATTTTTTATATTCTGTAGAAGTTTCATCAAAATATTTTGTATACTCAGCTCTTGAGAAAAGAACCAAATTTTCTTTTACCATTAAGTTGTGTGTGAATTCAAAACTTTAAACTCAATTTCTGCAAAACAAACTTTTTTGAATTATTGCGTTATTGCAGCAAAGGCTCGATATATTTTTTTAATTTCGATATTTTTTAATATACCTGTATACTCGTATTTAATTTTAGCAAATTTCTTTAAGTTGAGGTTCATGAATTCCCTTGATTTTCTAAATGTATCCATTTAAAGGATAAATTTATGGTAAATACAGGATCAGGTTTCTTATCAGGCTTTCAACAAGATGAAGAGTCAACATCAAAATTTCTTTAAATTACGACTTATTCTCAAAATCCGTAATTTTTCTTAAGTTATAGTCTATGAATTTACGTAATGAGATGAATTAACCAACAAATATATTTTTTTTATTTTATTGTGTATCATATTTTTAATTTTAGGTTCAAAGAAAATTTTTCAACTGTTGGCATAAGCGAAAAGGGTTTCTCCTAACCGACTTCCGTTTAAAGGGAAATAAATTGTTGAAATTTTAAATTTTCATTTACCCGAATTCGACTGTAAACAGTTTTAAGTTAATTTAATAACAATAGTACTGATAGTATTTTTTTGCTGGTATAGTGCTAGAAGATTTATAAAAAAACATGATTTTTACTTCATCTACATGAACAGAGTTCTATGTAAACCACGAAAGACCCCTAAGGAATTGTCAGCTGTCATATAATGTGCTACAAATTCATCAAGAGCTTAAAATAATATTTAATCAACATTTTTATATCCAACTGTCAAGTTGAATGAATATATCTCGTCTTTCAAATTATATATCATAAGTCTTTCAAAAATTTATAATTTGCCAAATAAAAATTATGAAATATTCCGGTAAAAACCTCAACTTGGTCAGCATTTTTAAACAAATCATTGAGCTTTCTTGCAAGTGGGTCATATAAAATCAAAATCTGTCTTGTCTTACCTTGGAGTAAAAATCCTTCGGACTACGATAGTAAAAGTTGGAGACAACAAAGCTTAACTACGAAAAGGACTTAATATGCCTTCGTCTTACTCAAGGGTAGAATGTCGTTTAACCCTTTTACTTGCGTGGTAATCATGGCCCACAGAAAAATGTAATTTAATTTATATTTAAATCTGCGCTCAGTATTTTCCATGGATTGCCATCAAATAACAACAACTTCCCTTAGATATACAAATGTTTTCAATATTATTATCGCATAATTTTTCTCTTTTTCTCAAAGTTATTCTTTGGATGTAGTATAAGTAAATACGCATAGTATGCATACATTATAATGAAGGTTGTTATTTTCTAACATGAAGGCTTTATCGGATAATCCATTACACTGTTTTGGGTTAAGCCATATAATAAAAACATGTGATGGATATTCCCAAGATCTTTCTTTAAAAAAAAAAAAAACACATCCAAAATTTTGATATCAATTTGTAATATGTAAGCAATCCAAGTACCTAAATAAACACGAAGCCTTTACTATGTTAGTAAAAGAATTAAGAATCCTTCTCTTATATCTGCAATGGAACTTAGTGAAGTAAGTCTCTTTGACAACACTGATAGCTTTTCGCTAACTTATCTTCTAGTTTTATTCTGAGGCGTTTCCTCTTCGGTTTGAAAATGTAAAATAGCGAAATATTTCGATACTCTGATACAAAGGAGCCCTCCTGCAGAACTTCCAGAATGGTATAGCCCAGATTGGATGCTAATCACACTTAGATTCTATAACGTTTCCATAAAAAGCACTGGAGCGACATTATCAGGGCACTGTAGACTCGATGTTTATGCCAGATTTTACGTTACACGATAATTTTCTGGAGCAAGATGGAAAGAAGACAATCCCTCACTTTTTGTACGAATCACCTTCACCGGATTTGTAGTAGTTTTTTAGATATCTCTAGGGCATCGAACATACCTCAGTCTGTCTGATTTGGTGATGGCTGACCTAGCGAGATTAGTTCCCTTACCAGGGACTCCTTTGTCAATTTGATTGTTATTGCATTTTGGGAGAAAACATTACTGCAGTCTATCCAGTGACTAAAATGTATATATATTTTTATTCATAGTTGATCACGACATTATCCAATATTTTGGATATTTGATAGCGATTAAGGCCTAAATCGGCCCAAGAAGCAATTTAATGTTAGACAAAATGTTTTAATTCAAAACATGGGCAAATTTTTTACTTGTGTCTGGAAAATAGTTTGTGATTGGTAAAATCAATATGGAACTAGGCTATTATGAAAGTGGTTTTTGTAATTCTTGGGCACTTCAAATTATTATTCTTTCGCGACAATATATTGCAGCACAAGCTCATGATTGTTAAAACTTTTAAACTGTATTCTTCATCATTATTATCATCGATTTTAAGACAAAAAATTTCATTTTGTTTTGACTTTAATGCCACTTCAAAACTATTTAACAGACCTACAAACGAAAAAAAAAAACTATATATAAAACATATGAAGTACTTCAACATGTTGAGAAGTATTTTACATAATTTGGCTCTTTCTCTTTCTTCAATTTTTTTTTTATAAAATACATAAAACTTGGTAGTTTGTATTATAAGTATTAAAAATAAACAGCTAGAAATGAAACCTTTGAAATACTTACAAACATTTTTGTTTTATTTATAAAAGCAATTGTTTTAAGTGGCAAGAAATGAAATCATTGGTGGCAACTTGCTCCTTTACACAATAGAACAAATATTCACACTTCCAAATGAGAAAAGTACTGCTATGTTAGTCATAAAATCAAATTGCTGGCCATGTTTATTGGAGCATAACACATATGTATTCATCTACATATTTTCATTCCTTAGAACAATATTCAAATTTTCCAAGAACATATTCAAATTTTCCTTAAAACTACCATGCCCATTTGCTACACACACTAACAATATGGAATGACTGTTAATGGGAGGACATATCCAACATCCCAAATATTTTGAAATTCCAAAATCGAAAATATAAAAGAAAAGAAAGAAGAATAGAGCAGTTTGTTTACTTTCCTTTCGTAAGAGGATTTGTTATCCTTTTTTATTTGGTGTGTGCTTGGTCATAGCTTGCCCGAAGTGTTTGTGTGATGCTACGGCTACATACATGGTACGAGTACATGTGAAGAGGAGATATTGTTAATATGCAAAAATTTCTAATTCAAATTCGAAAAATGTTAGGCCATATGACCATTTTTAATGGGAAAATTGTTTATTGTAGTAGTTTTTTATTTTTTTTAAGAATATTGAGACTGAAAAAAGCATACAAAAGCAGAGGGTTTTAAAAAACTAAACACACATTTTTACACCTCCTTTTAAAGGAAAAAATTTTATTAGGATAGTAACTATTTTTAAAGTTAGTAAAAATAAGTAGCATCGATAATTATTTGAATGATTAGATTGAATGATTATACCTTCTAATTTTCTTTCAAATTAACACTTTATAAGATTAAAGATTCATTTGTTGTGCGATGGTCTATTTGCTCTCCTTGGCTGTATGAAGTAATGCTCAACGAAGTATCTTGCAATAAATATGAACCTTAAAAATTAAGGAACAAAAAACAATATAAATAACATCCAAAGAAAGTAAAATTATGCCTAAATCTGTAATTGAGACGAAAGGAATTTTTTAAATAACTCGCAGGCAATACGTGCATCTTATTACAAAAGTTTTTAATACTGTATTATGAAAAGTTATTTACCAATTAAGATCGACTTATGTCCGCAGTGGGTACTTTTTACGACAAATAGTCTCAATCAAAGAATGACATCTTTGTCTTTGGTATACTTATGCCATTTTTATATATGAAACTCTTATGAAAAATGTGCTTCTAAGTAATAACTTAAATTTTAATTCAAACATACGAACATGATTGATTGGAATGCCTGATTAGTGACTCGTTGTCATAAATTGAGAAATATAAGTTTATATTTGTTGACTGTATCTACTGGTATTGTTAACCAAATGAATATAAATTATCTTTTTGGGATCGAGTTTACCCGACTCTGTTTAATAATGATGCTCATATATTTCTTATGTGTTTCAATTCGCTGTTCAAATTGACATTAACCGCAAGAAGAATACGATTTTTGATTCGAAAGAAAAGGGGAAAAATATTTATTCCATATTATATAAAGATACATATCGCTTCTTTAACGTATTATAGACATATCTCAAAAATAACGAACTTGATAAAATACAATTCACGTTTTTCAAAGTGCAAGATGGAAGATACGAAACTTTTGTGTATAATTTCGGTTTAGCTTCACACCAAATTCTATTGTTTTCTTCACACATTAAAAGAATAATGGAAAATAATTGTTCGCTAGTGACTAAGACATTTTAAATTCTTGCGGTATATTTTAGTATTTATGAATAGATTAATTTAAAAACCAAATCAAAAGTTTTTAGTATAACTTTAGATATGATTTTGACTTTTTTCTCTGCATAAATTATGTTGAGGAAAATTTTGACTTTACGCCTCAGTTGCGTTAAAGGAGTGATATGTTTAAATTACTCATGAGGACATCCGATAAAAAAAACTGTTTCTTGCTTACTTGTTACTACGGGCTTGCTATCATTTAAGATCTGCAAATAGCAAGCTGCTGTCAATAGTAGTTGATTTGTATCGACAATTGGTGAAAAAAATACAAATTTTTCACTGACATCACGAGTCAACTTATTATTAAATACAATTTGGATAATGTAGAAAAATACCAAGTCCCAAGTCGTTAAAAAGAAACTTCTGCATCAATCATAAAGATTGGTGCGGCTAAACATGATGATTTTGGGCAAGTACATCAATTAGGTTATTAAACAGGTCCTTACTTCTTACAGGACATTTTATTGGAGTGTATTCTGGTAGCTGAATGTAACTTCAATGGGAACAATTTATTAATAAAGTGACCTTTACAAAAAAATGTTTTACAGTGGTTACTTTATTAGTATAAGAAAATAAAGGATAAGAAGAGCCTTAGTTTATCATATTTTGCAGTTTGAAGTTAATTTAACCTTAACCTTAACACAAATGATAGATATTCATTCAGTTTTAGGTTTTTTAGCCGTTTAAGAGACATACTAAAAATAATGGATAAAAAGCAAAATTTAAAACTCTACATTAAAACATACAATTAAGTAAAATAATTTTTTAACTACAATGTAAAGTTTTACTTTTGGTATATTCTCTGCCTAAATGTAAAATAAAAATTTAAAAAGTGAATGAAAAAAAATAATAATAGGTTAAAAAAAAATAAATTGAAGCCTAAAATAAAATATGTAGTCCGAGTTCCGTCTACTTTTTTCACAATAATAGCACGTATGTATTGTTACTATTTAAAATCCTTTTTGTAAATTATTCAAGGTTTGCCTTTTATTCGCGGTTCATTTGTTGCAGTAGTTGCTGTCATTTTATGCTGTTTGTCTTGCTGGTTCTGTTGACAATTGATTGAAATTTGATTTCATTTTACAGAAACAAACAAAAAATTGATTTGTTGGTCATGTTACGAAATCGTAGTGGGGAATTGATAACGTTTTTCTTTTATTGTCGTGTAAGCCTTTCTGTTTTATAAAATTACCTAATGCTGACAATTTTATTTGTTTATATTTTTCACTGATGTATAGAAAAGTGAATTGATTGAATTCATGAAGTTTTTGGAATAATCATGACTAACAACTTTGTAGGACGCAGATTAGATGCTTTATTTTATTGTCAAGATTTTATAATGAATATTTCTCTAAGTCAAGCAGTTATAGAGGGTAACTCCTTCCCTTCTTTTTAGCAAAACAGCTCCTGTATAATATTCCAGTCATTCTTACACCAATCCCAGTGTCCCACTGTGAACCAGTTATATCTCGCAGGTAGTGTGGACTCCCAGTTTCCGGAAGGATAAGTGATATGTAATCGTTATGTATTTCTATTGAAGTTGAATTTTTCACTATAATGAAACAACTCTTAATCTTTAAATATTCAATATGGCCAATGTCTGCTGTATAAATAAAGCTTTAAATGTAAACCGATTTATATTTGAATATAAAGTCGTTGATACAAAAAAAAATAATTTTTGTTAAAATTGAATGGCCCCTTTGTTAACAATATTACACTTGACACTTTACGGACATACAAAAACAACATTATAATACAAAACAAAAAATAAAATAAACTTTATGCACATGTGAATGGGACAACAATAAAATAAATAAATAAGTAGTAAAACGAAATATACAAAATCAATTTGAGCAAAAATGTAAAAACTTTTTTACATTTAAATCATGATTCAAGTAATATTCTGGTACATATTTTAGTAGAAAGAAGTGATTTAAATATAGTTCAATTTTACAACATTAAACATTAAAGGACAGGATTATGGGAAATTTTGAAAATGAAAATATACTCCGTATGGCTACAACTGTATTGTGTGTGAAAAAACTGGGCACCAATACGTTTTTGACGTTTTGTTTAAGCGAAAACATACACAAGTTTTCCAATTACAAAAATTTTTTTAGTAAAATGGAAATTTTTTTGTTATTTCTAAGTTCACTATGGTTAACGAAGTTAGGAAATGTATTTTTTTGAAGAAATGATGATAAGTTAAGCTTAGAAAAAAATTATTTTTTAAAGCTAGTTAATACAATAAACAGAAATGTTAAGCTCAACTGGGAAATCATTTATTACATTATATTGAATTTCTCACAAATAAACTTTATAATTTTTTATAAAACTGGAAACCTTTTTTCTTATAGTAAATATTGAATATACGAGTTCAATGCTTCAAACGCTATGTTAGTAATCTTGCCACTGGTTTATTTTAATTAATGCTTTAATTCTTTTTTTAACTACATCTGCTGGCATTTAAAAATTTGGTGTCACCAACATCAAAATTAATGAATTGAAATTATGAAAAAAAATGTTGGAACTGGTGTTCTGTCAAAACATTTTTTATAGAAATCAGATAATATATTTCTTGATCGGACAAAATTTGCAGACTTTTGATAGAAAATGATCAAAATTGGACCACCAAAACTACTATGTAGGATAAGTCTAACTTCTTCGAAAATAAAACTCGCTGTTCAAATATTAAAATATTATTGGGCTGAAGCTTAAATTCTGGCCATTGATAAATACAGATGAAATAATTTTTGGGATAAAGTAAAAATTAAAAGTATCTATTTAATAATAATTTTCCCCCTAAAGGTTATACCCAAAAAGTTTTGAAATATTGTAAATAAAAATAAGATCTTGAAAAGAGGAAAAAGTAATATTACAGTATAAATTTTAAGATTTCGGTTTAAGTTAAGGCAACCATACAGAAAATACAATACAAAACCCGAAAACAATCATATGACAAAATTGGACTAAAGTTCTTGTAAATTAAGATGTTGCACTATTTTCAAATATTTTTGTGCTCATAACGGAGTAAGCTGTTACTTATCACGTTTTAGAAAAACCGTAAAAGGCAAAATGTACCAAACTAGTTCTGACAGCGATAACGAGAGCGCAATTGTTAGGTGGTGGTTATTGTCAAACATTGAGAATAGACAAAATGCAGTGCGTCCATGCAGAAAGGGCAAATTATGGCGAGTCTGACCAGCTATATAAAAATGTAAAAGAGCTCCCGGATAAATTTTACGAATACCTGAGGATGACTTCAGAAACGTTGAAGTATATTTTGGAAATCATTACTCCAGTTTTTCAAGAAGGAAGGCTAGTTTTGATAATAAGGTAAAGTTTTTAGTACATATTTTACGTGCAGCATATTTAGAAAAGAACATCTTCTACTGCAATTTTTCAGGACAAAATACAAAAAAGCAGGAGGTTATTAATAGATGTAACATTTTTATCCGAAATAGAAACGAACAAAGATCCCTTAATAATAACATAGTGAGTGATAAATAAGGAATTTTGGTTCCTTTAATATGTTGAGTTACAAATTGCATTATGCGTAGCTTTTATTACGATCTTTGGTTTTATATGTTCATCCTAAAATTATCCAAAGGCTATGTCCTTTTGAGATTAGCCAACAAGTTGCACACACATCAACTGTAACCCACTACATATCCACATTGATTCAGCCTTTCAGAAGTATTAATGATTTGGAATTGGATTTAAAAATATTAAATTTGTTCCATCTTTTTAATACTGCCAGAAGAAAAAAGTATTTTTTGAGAATATTTATAAGTAATTTAATTTTAAAATTTAACTTAGAATAAACTGTTTTAAGGTCACCATCTCATCGGCCGCTACCAAGTATTTACATTTAAATCAATTTCATGTATGAATTCCATTTCGTTGCTTCCACATCACTGCGGGTATATGAAATGGCATGTGTCCATATAAAACTTTAGCCTACATAAGTTTCCTTTTATCTATTTTTTTCTTTCATTCAGTTTAATTTTTTGACTCATTCATTCATTGTATGTATGAACAGGTGCAAAATTTTTGTCTATAAATCCAGCACGTTTGGCAAATATTTGTGCATGTTTTCAGTCCCTTTAAAGTTGGTTCAAGTTATTTGATTGCTGTTGATGAGAAAGTGTTTCAAGTTGAGTTTTTGTTATGTCCCTCCCTTGATATACATATGTACGTACAAGTATATGTGATTTTATTTAATAATAGGGTCATTGCATGGAGTTTTTCTGTTTATTTTGGAAGGGTTTTTTAATGTGTGTAAATATGATCGAATGAAAAGTGCACGTTTACCTTGACCAAAATCTTTAAGATTAACGTGAACATTTGTGTGGGTCTTCCACATTCACAAACAGTGTTTGGGAAGTTTGCATGTTATTTTTTAACTACATTTTGCTGTTGTATTTGATTTCCTTTATTGTTAAGTAAAATTTGTTTCAAATTAAAACGTAATTACTTAATATTGAAATTTATTATTCCGGAGAATATCCCGACTAATCGTTAGAAACAATTAGTTATCTTGCAAAATGCATTGAAAAAATGTTTATTGAAGCTTTAGCTCTTCATATGCCGACATTTCATTGGTTGAATGTTACCAAACTGCTTAAACTTTACTGACGATTTGGTTTTAGCAACCAATGAAATGTCGGCATATGAAGAGCTAAAGCCACAACAAACATTTTTTCAATGCATTAAAACGTAATGTTTTATTTTGCTAAAAGATTTTATTGTAATACTTTTAGTAATACTCTGATATAATTTTAATTTGTTTTTAAAATTATATATTTTGTTTGAAAACTGCTAAAATGAAAACAGGATATTTTTATTGTTCCTCATTTTGTTTCCGGGCATGGGTCCTTTTTTTTATGTTAATAAATATTGGTTTAAGGTAGAATTAGCCAGCCGTAAATGTAGAAATGTAAATGTAGATGTATCAGCTGATTGTTTCTATTATACTAAAAGCAATGCAAATGCTTACCCGACTGCAGTGAAATGTAACCGTAACGTTTCAACCTGTTGAAATTAGAATTTCACGTAACCTCGTACATGACAGATGTAGCAAGTGATGGTAGATAGAAAAGTAAACGAAAATGTGGCACAAAAACCCTTTTTTAGTAATTTTTTGGGTTTTTGACATCTTAGGCTTTTAAATTGTGAATCTTCTTTGAATATAAAAAATATTCTATAAATTTAGTTGTTTGTGTCAATTGCTCTTTATTGAAAAGTAACAAGATATTTTTATAATAGTTTGTGTGCATTTGATGCAAATTTTTTTTTATATAACCAGCAATCTAGTGAGTTAGAATGGCAGGTAGATAACATGGCTTCAAAGAAAATAATATTAGAAATAAGATATGTTGTAAACAAAGATAATAAACATATTTTTAAACAAAGTATTTAAAATAAGGATATGATTGTTTGAAGGTCAGACCAAGAGCATAATAACCATAATATGTAAACAAAATATACCAAACGAGGGTATAAATAGAAATGTAAATACTTTCGTTCATCAGTTCTAAAGCAAAATTCAATAAAACTCATACATACAGTGGTATCTTGAAGTAATTATTTTTGTAAACTAAGAACGAAGATTTTTAGTTTGTATATTATCTTAGAGAATTGTAAAATAATAGTATTTGTACATATGTACAACCTTTAGCACGTTCACAATAAAAAAATATAACAACAGTTATAACAAAGATTGTAATATAAATAATTGTGATATATGTAAATAACTTTATGTAAATATAAAAAATAAAGATGTTCAAAATTATGATATCATACTTTGAATTATTATATATATGTAAATGCATGTATAAAACTTATTTTTTTAACTTTATTGATAGAAATACCAAAGTTATAACAATTTAATAGTTAACAAAAATGTTTGGTACCATTCATATAATTCTGGTACTTTTTCTACAAACCTACAAATCATGCAAACACACTAAACTATCATCACTAATCCGAAACACATGACACGGTTTTAAGCGTTCTATAAGCACATCAACATTTACGATACATTTTCGTTACATTTACATGTACGATTTCTACAGTTGGCTAACGGAGCCTTTAGGCTTAAAATGAAGAAAGACACTATAATGTATAAAATATGTTCCAGGAAGATTTATTTCATATCAAATTTATTATATAAGTTGATATACCATTTGCTCAATGGGGTCTCATTCCATCTGGCCTGTCAACTCGCAGGATAGAAGAAAAAAGAATTGTATTTCCGTTAATTTTCTTATTATTCCGTAACTTAAATAAATGAGATTGTACCGCATCTTTTTTTAAACAGGGAGAGATAAAGAGATGCAATTAACAAAGCGAGTATTCAGCAAAATATATCTCTTACAAACTTAGTCAGCAAATATAACAACTTTAATATGAAATCTATATAAAGAATAACTTCACAAGTAGCAGTTAGTCGTAAAAAAAAAAAAAAAAAAAAAAAAAAAAACGCAGGCCGGGCACAGGTTCATTGCTTTTCTCTAATTCAAGTGTTTGTTTTGAAAAATACAAACTATTTCCTTCTTTAAACTTCATCAACTGTATTTTTTACTTTTACATATCAAAATTTAAATTCCCGGATGTTGACATTAATCATGACAGTTTCTCTTTTAGGCTAAGAGGCACATGTGAAGTGACTATAGCAAAGTCATAACCTAAAGTGGTAGGAATCTAAGGTTACTATCTAGGCGCCTAAAATAGGGATTTTTTTTAATAAGGCTAAAATATCCCGATGAAAGTATTAAACATTCTTTTGACCTTGTAGGCTTCATACACTGTGAAACCAGAACTTAGTGTTAAAGTGAGTTCAAAGCTTTAGTCGGGAAATTTGCGTATGTCAAACCACATGTTCAGTAAAATTACAAAAGATTTTTTAATTAATATAGGCTATAACCTTGCTATGAACTTACAATTATCCTAATGATTTTAAAAGGAAGAAATGAATTTTATCAAGGTCGCCACTAAAGTATGAATATCAATAAGAAGCTCAATGTGTCAAGGTAAAATGTAGAGTTTGAGAAAGAAAATATTTTGTTAACACAGGGAGCATTTTAGTAAATACCATTTTAATACTCAACAAACATTTGACAATTAGTTGAAAATAAAAAAAAAAAAAATAAAAAAAAAATAGAAAGGGAATCTTTGAAAATCATATACAATTAAAATTTCCATAATGTACACTCACAGTCGCTTATTTTTGTCCGGTTATGGGTAATGTTTTATATTTTCTTATTTTCTAATTTTAAATTCAAATTCTACTTATGTACTCTAATAAAACGATAGAGAACTAGTTACGATAGTTGAAAAAAATTAATTTATAATAGAATATGTTGTGGTATGTTATGATATATTATATTTTTCAAATAGCTCACTATCTTTATGATGTACTATAATGCTAAAAGGGGCCAGCTTTTACAAAGGGCTTCAAACGTGCAATTTGTTGTAATGATTAATGGCACGAATCTATTTAGTCAGCTATTTTTACATGAAATTCGTCTTCAGACTCATTTATGTCCACGAAAGCTCTTGATTTCAATATTTCAATACCGTTGTCTTACGTGTATATATTTTCGTCGTTTTTAGAAATTCTTCAAGGACAAGGTATTACAATTTTAAGACAATAATTAAGTGTGATGTTTCAAATAATAAATTTGCTTGTAAAACTAACAGCTCAAATATGTATATACATATATATATATATATATATATATATATATATATATATATATATATATATATATATATATATATATATATATATATATATATATATATATATATATATATATATATATATATATATATATATATATATATATATATATATATATAATAAATAAATAAATAAATAAATAAATAAATAAATAAATATATATATGTATATATGTATATATATATATATATATATATATATATATATATATATATATATATATATATATATATATATATATATATATATATTATTACATTAAAATTTTTTATGACTCAAATTTTTTAATTTTAATTTTTTAATTTATGATACTCTAATTAATGCTTTAGAACAAAATTATGATGTCATGCTTAGAGTATAGATTCACTGAGATGAGGAAAAATTAAAAGAGGGTGTGAATTTAATACGTTTTGCGTCATTACTGATAACCGTTCCGCTTTAAGCCACTTAAAAATTAATATTAGAAAAATAGGAAAACTAATAAAATAAATTGATAAGATTTTAGTTATTAAAATTTGCAATAGTTACTAAATTTTATTTGACCTTTTAATTGTGAAATAATTACGACACTTAATTAATAATTATATAACTTAAAGGACAAACAATATCACGGAAGATGTGTTCATAATACATAATTAGCGATAAATTAAGTTGTATGGCCACAGCAAAATTGATTTTCTTCTAAATTTATGATGCCAACTCTAATGATTATAAAACTTTAAGATTTAATTGTAGTGATCGTAAATTATCTATTGCAATTAAAAAGTGAAAATCTGAAATGATAAAGCTTTTCCGTTTAATGAAATTTTTTGAAAAAAGAATAGGGGTTCTCTTTATTTGTGCTGCCAATTCTCATTTAGATCTAATATAGTGAATTCATTATAGTTAAGTCTCAAACCATATTGATGTCCGAAGCTAAGAACCTATGGGTCGGTATTAGCGAATTTTTATTTAATATTTAAATTAAACTTTTCCCATAAATGCTAATAAACTCCCTATTTCTGAAAGTGTATTTAAAGCTTTAGGTGGAACGTTTTAAACCAATTGTGCATTTATCGAACCAGAAGTTAGATAATATAGAGGGAATTGATTTTTATTTAAATTATCATGGTCAGTGTTCAGGGTTGTGACTCTGATATGAATTTAGAACTTTCTTAAAGCTTTTAAAGAAATTTTTAAAGGTCACTATGGATATTAATTAAGTAGGTCAGTATGTCAACGAACAGTTTAAGAGCCTTTGGAAAATAAAAAAACTGGAACACAGAAAACATTCAAATTAATAGAACAGACAATAATAATTAAAAACTAAAAATTAACCGAAAATTTATTTAATTGAAACGGAATCTTTGAAAATAACATATAGAGATTAAATAATTTGTACAATAATCCAGTCTTCTAACAATTTTTTTTATTAATTATAGTAATTATTGTTGTAGTTTTTACTATCCTCTTATTTATGTCCTTATACATATATATTGGTGATGTTTATTATAAGGCGATAAATAGGAGGATATGATTTTCAGGATTTTATTTTCATAAATCTAATAATATTGTTTTTAATAATGACAATGCTATTGCAACATATGCGTATTTATAATATGTGCATGAGCCTTTGGTTACAAGGATGATTAAAAATCGGTGTCCTAAAAATAAACAATTTTTGGCCACCTGTGTCGCAGTGAGGAGCGAAGCATTCAATAATTAACAAATTAATATAATAAACAGGGAAAAGTTAAAGATAATTAATATAAGTTTTAAACAGCCAGAAAAGCAATGAATATTGTTACTAGTGACAACTGCGAAATAAAGCTCATGAATTATACTCTTAAATATTATACCTATTCCCATTACATTAAAGGAGTTAAGGACATGAACGACACATTCAAAACTTCCTGCAGTGGTGTTGACGTTCATATGGGCTTCACGCCTAGTGCCAGGCATAACATAGAATACAATTTATTTGAGATTTCCAATCATTCATGTTGGCCTGTAATGTTTCTCTCTACTCTCTTTACTCCTTTTACTTATGAATTTTTTCTTCACTTGTTTACTCAATTATTTTTTATATAATTTTTTCGAGCACAAATATTTCTTTAGAATTTTTTCATTTTACATGAGAATTTGGTATATTTTTTTTTTTTTTGGAAAAATAGCGTGCAACAAGTAAATTAAATTTAATGATGTTAAGTAAATATTTATGATTAGCACCATTTTTAACAAACAATGTTGATTTGAGTCTTACATTTTTCTATTCTTCCGCTCATATAAAAATTTCGTTTTCGGCAATTGAAGTTAGTGAAGTTGCGTGCATAATTGGCTTTCATTAGAGAGAAAATTAAGTACTTGTAATAAACACGTCTAGATTATTTTGTTAAACATTCAAGGGAGGATGGAACAGCTATAAAAAAATTAATTAATATCGTGCCTGAGTTAAATTATAATGGACCGTTTCGAGTTTTAGCTTCTTTGATAGGTTTCAGATTTAACCGAATAAAATTACTTTAGTACCGCGACTACTTAATTTTTAATTTAAAACTTTAACCGCATACAATTATTAACTTAAGGTCAATATCCAAAAATTTTTCTTCAATAATGTTTTTCCAGTAGTATAACTATAACGTCCTCAGTTTAATTATCAGGACATTTTATTTTATTTAAAGTGTTAAAGGTTAGACACAAGTATCAGAAAAGTGATAAACTTTTAAGTAGCTTATTTCCATTTTCCCAAAAACCAATCAAATTTATTAAATATCCTTTCTTTTGAGAAATTTACTTAAACAGAAAAAATCTAACAACTTTTTTTAATTTTTTAATTTCTTTAAAAGAAGAAAATGACAAATTTCCTTCAGCTTTCAGGGTTTTTTTCTTTTAACGTATTTAGGCGCTGCAGTGGACCCAAAACTACAGTTTTTACGAGTACTAAAGTGAAAATATTTAAAATGTTTTTCGCATATAATATAAAGGAAATCGTTGTGTCAGGAATCAATAGATATTGGGAAAAAATTAAAAAACAACCAGTCAATATGAAAGAGTTCGATAGAGTTTTGAGTACCGTAATATTTCTCCGTCTGACAAAGCATCACTAATACGGCAGAGGAAAACATATTATAGACCTCATAAAAAACTTTTATAAATAAACATATCTTCCGTTTTGATTAGGAATGAGATTTAGACAACATATTATATCAAAATATCCTAATAATATATTAATTATTGTCGTACTGGTGTAACGCACTAGCTTGTATAGCCTCGCTAAATGCAACGCTAAATCAACACAACCTCTCGCTTATTTAAATGCACAAATTATACACATTATTTACTCCTACTAGCAAACATTTCTTTAAGAAAAGAAGTCAGTTAATGTCACTTTGCTTCCACGATTTCATCTTCTACATTAGCTAATCTTTTGTGAATGAAATTTAATTTCCACTTAATGTTATTGAGTGGCTTAATAATAAAATATTTAAAAGACATAATGGTTGTTGGAAAACTTCTCAAATTGCATTATGGAAAAATTTTCGTCTAATTATCCACAGTCATAAAGTTGAAACCTTTTTAATTAAATACTTAATATTAGTTTTGTATGCGCAAGTCTAATCTCTTATGTCAATTAGATTTAATTTTTAATATTCATTTATATTAATATAACAAGGCTGGCTTATTATTAAATTAAGTAATTTTAACTGAATAACCAGCCCTGTGTTTTATTTAACACTTATAATTCGAAAAAAAAAATTATATAGGACTATTAAGCATCCAGCAGTAGAAGAAAATATCCCATACATTCAGTTGTCCTTAGCAAATTTGTGATTTGTTCTATGCAACAATATCGATTCCTGCAACTTCTCGGATTTCTTTAGGTTACACCAGGAGAGATTTCACTGCATCCATACCGACGAAGAGCTTAACCAATTTCAAGCAGAACTAAAGTGCAAAAATTAACTAATGCGCTTTTACAATGTATTACAAGACATTACTATGTATGTCCTGGCAAGGCCGAGCAGGTATTTTTTGTCATTACTATTTGAGGTTAACTTAAGGATTAGATATGTAAATTGTTTTTATTTTTCCAGGTAAACATTTTAAGAAAAGCAGAAGATGTGTAGATTTTCTATTGCTAATTATCTTTTCCATCTTTTTTGTATGTATAGAAAACAACAAATCGATTGAAGTTAATATTATTATTAATTAATATTTACACTTGGACCCTCCGATAACTCTGATAATAAACTTTTTGCTGCAAAAGCTAAATTAAAAATGCATTTCTTACATATAAAATAAGTAATATTAATGCTTGTTATACAAAAGCCAATATTAGAAAAGTTATTACCGCAAAATTTTTAAAACTTTTAGATTTCGTTTGTACATTTGGATTTTTGTACAAACATTGCCAAGTCATGTGCTATTTTCCACATGTTTATGTATTTTCCAATCCTTTGCTAAGCGAATTTCTATAAAACTAACAAAGAAAACCACAGAAACCAATTTGTATTTAATTATATTTTTTTTAGAACATTTTTATATGATCATATTGCAGGAGACCTAAGTATATTTTATTATTTTATTTAATTTTAAAGTTGAACAAACTTAATATTCATCATATTATCTTTTTCACATTTTACAAAGAAAACATTCAAGAAATGGCTCAGAGCTCAGATGCGAGGGTTCCTCTCTAATTAAGTTATATATATTTAAAAGGTTTGATATATGCAGTAAATTATTAAAATGAAAGATAATTTACTAAGACGTCAATGGATATATTCTCAACTTTAGTTTAAACAATACAGAAGATGTGTTAGATTTTAATGCTAAGGCAATAAAAGTTCAATTACATCCAAGAGTGCCTTCATAAGCTAGTGAGTGCTTTCGTAGGCTAGTCGCTAGTGTACTGCACTGGTAGTCTCAAGGGCGTAGGTCCGATTCTTGCCGAAGACCTGAGTGTTTCTGCAGACAAGCCAAGTACCTTCGCAGTTTGCGTTTGTTAACTTTGATAAAAAAATAAAAAATATAAGAAAAATATCTGCAGGATTGCATATAGAGGTACCAGAAGATGACGTTTGAAACTTCAAGCACTATTACAATCTACATATAACTATTTGGCAAAAGTATGCTTCTGCATAATTTCAGAAGCCGTTTTTACAATATATATCAGCCTAAAGAGCAAAAAAAAAAATGCAATATCTTAATTTATAGAGAATGCATGCCAACGGAAAAACATACTGACGAAACATTCAGATAGCAGGATGAATTAACACTATAATAATATATATTTTTGCTTTGTTTATATAGTACACGTATAATGGAAATTCTGTTTTGATAAGATATTCAAACTAAAATATGATGGATTATAAATAAAACTCTACTTTAAGTCAACCAACTAGAAAATGGTTAATACTTGTTGAAAAGTGTTACAGTATTACAATAATTCTGTTAATTATAAATTTACTCTCGTATATGTCCAATAAAATCTGATTTATTTAAGTAAATTCCTCTTATTCACAGGGCAAATCGTCTCCATATATGAAAATGTATGAATATATATGCATGTGTATGGAAATCGGCGTTGCCGTTTTGATTATCTCTAATACTGTTGCCACCATCGAATTGTTTAATATATTGGAAAGTAAAAATTTGGTGTAAATAATTTTAATTGTTAAGCTGAATGTTTTTCTCCGGAAAACATTGATGTTGTTCGCAGTATGGTGGCAGAAGAGCATTCAACCTCGACTCGTTGTCGTGCTCAATAATTGAACACCTCATGAAACTCACTGTAGTTAATTTTGAACAAAGATTTAAATTTACACGCCTACAAGGTTCAATTGACTCAAAAGCTGAAGCCTAATGATCATTTCAGTCGTCGTCAGGAATGACCTCAGTGGATTCGTTAACAAGCAGAATTGCCGCATTTAGGCAAATGAGAATCCAAGAGTAATTAATTTAAAGAAAATGCATCCACAAAGAGTGACTTTTTTTCGGTGCTATTTATGGGCTGGCGGTATCATCGGGACGTACTTCTTAGAAAATGAGCTCGGCCAATCAGTTAACGTGAATGGTGTTTGCCATCGCGAGATGATAACGGACTTTTTGTGGCCAGAAATTAAGGATGTGGATCTGGAAAATTTGTGGTTACAATAGGATGATGCCACTTGCCAGACACCCAAGGAAATAATGACTCTTTTGCGTGAGAAATTCATTGGCCGCATTATCTCACGTCGTGGCGATGTTAATTGGTCGCCACGATCATGTGATTTGGCACCATTGGATTTCGTTGTTTGGGGATATTTAAAAGCAAAATATTACGTCAATAAACAAGGAATAATTCGGCACATTAATTACATTGAACCTCAATTATGTCTCAGAATCACTGAAACTATAGACCATTGGATAGAAGTATGTCACTGAAGTCGTAGCGAGCTTTGGCCGATATTTTATTTTACACATAATTGGTTAAGATTCTTCATAACAAAAATATTAAGATAATTCTCTGAAAACTGTTTGTTTTATTTACAATTAATATCGCGCGTTTTGGTTGGACCACCCTTTAAATTACGGAATATTATAACGTTACGAATCAAGGAAAAAGTAATTAATTTTGAACAAGTTTCACATATAATCTCAGTTAAGGCTTTAGGAAATCCTTGAAAAAAATGCAGTAATTGTACTATCTATATGCGTACATATAAAGTATATAGGTAAATGGTTTCGATTTACTTTTTGCTATTTGTCAATGTCAATTAATTTTCATTGTAGAGTTAGAGATTTTAGAGTATTTGAATTTTTATATCCTTTTAATAAGTGGATAATAATATACATTCTTTATAAGTGGTTACATTTTTATGGCAACACTGGCGCAAATGACTCTAAATATAGTATCTACGTATATATTTTTTTGGGGGTATGATAATACTCTAAATTTGTTGTAACTATTTCTGTTGGTGTTGGTCGCACTTAAGCAATAAATTACAAGAGTGTATAAATCATAAGGGCAACATTTTCAATTGGCAGAAATATGACATACTCCTACACATGTAGAATGTCCATAGATGAGCATTTATGTACATATACATACATATACATACTTATGTATATACTGATGTTCAATATAAAAATATAACAGTTGTATTTATTTGTTTGTGTACGTGTATCGAAGTTTATTTAACAGATTTCATTTATACTGATGTCTCCACTGATAATGATAATGATGACGATGATTATAATCACAATTATACTAATAATAATAATAATGACGATGATAATAATAATGGCACGAAAATTGATAGTAAACATTATTGTCATGTTTATCTCATCTAAATACGAGCCAAATAAAGTTGTGTGCAGGCTGGCAATCAAGCAATTATGTCGTGCTAAAATGTTGAGTTGCGATAAAGGGAACAACTTGTTGTTGTATATTTTAATTATTAATGAAATTCTTGTTCTAGATATGAAAGTAAAAAAATTATGTTAGAAATACGGAACCAACACGAACTAATTGTGATGGTAATTGTCGGTTTTACTTAGCACACTTTTTTAATATGCTCCTTTATTATTTGCCATAAAAAGTATATCCATAATAATAATTGCCATTTCATTGTTATATCTTCATGATTTTTTTTAAAACTCATATAGATATAATATATTTTGTTTATATTATGTTTAGAGATATTCATTCAAATAATTATACATTGTTGTGCATTAATCTATATGACTGTACTTCATTGCAGCTAATTACAATTTATCAGTAGACTTCCACCATCATACTTGAAAGGCGTTAATTTCGCATTCTTATGAAAAATCGTCATACGTAATATGAGAATTTAAAAAATAGAATCATATTACTATTTGAAAATCACAGAAATATGTAACAATAAATAGAAGACTTAGAAAACTTTTGTGAGTAAAATACAATAAACAACTTTTATTCGGTTTGCATCTTTTAAAATTTCATATAACTTTTATAGAGCGGTTGTATTTAAAAGGCAACAAGAGGTAGTCCTCAAACTATTATTATCAATTTAAAATTTTCACAAAACTCAAAAACTTTTAGAACAATTGGGAAAAATTGTGTGTGTCTAACATCGATATTGCTGGAGGAAGACGAAATATTATAAGGAGGAGTGTACACCATTAACAATTATGTGAGAGTTTAGATGGTTCATACCCCCTTCATTTTCTATTATTTATATTTATTTCATACTGTTTTCTTGTTGCATAAAATGTTCTCTATTTTAAAGGTTTTATAAATTGACTGAATTTATATACTGTAATGCTTACGTTGAGACAATTTTTATTAACTTTTACAATTCTTATGAAAATTCTATGTTCTTAGAAATTTTCTATTTAATATAAAAATTTATTATTTTAGTATTCTATTTTAATAAAAAAATTCTTATTACTTTGTAGTAACTTTAACTTCTTCTTTCACAGATTAAGAAGTACCAAAAAAAATAAAAAATTTAATGCTGTAGCCGGGACATTAGAAGATTCCCTATTACAGGAATCTTCGTTTAGTGTTTTGGTCTTAAACAAAATGTTAATCCTTTTTGGAAAATGTCTTCCTGTCAACCAGAAAGGGATCACTTACTTTAGGGTTCTGTATCAGGGACATCTTATGCGGGTACAGGTTAAAAAGGTTGAGAAAAAAACCGATATGTTCAAGTCTAAGAAATTCTTAACGATGATATTGCTTACACATCTAACATATGTATATTATATAATGGGGGTATTATCTCAAATTTATTGACGAATTTTAAAGCCAACATAAGAAAAACAAAGTAATTAACTCTGTACCTTGCCCAGATAATTTGGCATCAACAGCTGAATAGAAGTAGATAAGCCAACACTTAATATAAGTTCTTATTGAAAGACTATTTATAAATGTTTAGTTTCTATTATGGGCATATTTTCTAACTATATTTCATAGGTTTATCTCTAACGAATGTTAGAATTTCTACATGCAAAGTTCACACATAATTAATTTACTAGCAGATTTTCTATTGCAATAGGATATAAATATCTGTTAAAATACAGCATTTGCGCTTACTTCCCTCAACTAAAACTGTGTAGGCTGTTAAGCAATAGTTAAGGCCAGTAATCCTGTACGGCATTTGAGGTGTGAGATACTAAAAAATTTATGTTTTTACTTTAGAGCAAATCATGTAATTAGGTATAGTTCCCACATTTAGGCGGCCTACATGTGCTGCGACTAAGCAGATTCATACACAATAACTAAATACACAACGTATTCATCATCGTGCTCATACTAAATTTGGTACAAGTTCTAATGTCGCCCATAACTATGAATGATGTTGTTTATTTTTTATGACACTGTAATAGAATAAGAGTTGAAGCAGTCGTAGCAATAGCTTAAATAGAAACAAATTCAGCCAACTTTAATATATTACATAGAGAGTTGCGCATTAATGTCTGTTTATAAATCTTTTCGTATCACTATCTTTCCGTATGTCCTGCAGTTCGTCCATTCATATGAAGATTGCATATCGTCTATTCATTTTAATTCAATATTTAACACAACAATTGTTTTTGCTAAGATTTATAATATGCATTGTTGATGATGATTTTGTTGTTGTCTGATTGTTGCCGCTCTTATTGCTTTTGTCTTTATAGCTGCTGGTAAGTATGCGTTTGGATAAATATCAGCATTAAAATATTGATATGTGGATTGCGCAAATGTGTCAAGTGAACAGCTTCATTTAATGCTTTAAATTTTTTCTAGTACCTATTATCTATAAACTTGTATATATGACTGACTGCTCTTAATTGGCATTTCAAATAGTCAATAAATTTTGGGACAAAGAAAATTTGTCTTGCTTTGAAGTATGTTTATTTGTGTACTAAAGTAACATATTATGCTTATTTTGTTAAGTTAATATGTCCTAATTATTTGAAATATTTTATGTGATCACTTCTCCCGCAACTGATTTTGACTTTTTATTGCTTTGGAGTCCTCTGAGCGAGCATGCTGAGAATATCATCAATAAATAAATAAATGTATATATATATATATATATATATATATATATATATATATATATATATATATATATATATATATGTGTGGTGTTTCTTTATTTTTCTCTTTTAAAATGTTTATTTAAAAATCCCGATGAAAGTATAATATAAAGTATAATATAAAGTACAATATAATATGATGGTTACCACGCAACGTCTTGGCACACAATGCCCATTTTCTTCTTCTGTTAATTCTTTTTCGTCAAGATGAGCATGGTTGTCTTTGTATATGGTTGTATTCAGTTTGTATTGTATATGGTTGTATTCAGTTTGTATTGTATATGGTTGTATTCAGTTAGTATTCTTGACCACTTCTGGTCTTTAAACCTAATCCCACAATCGGCCGTCCTGACAATCGTTCGTCCCCGAACGACGGGGTCCACCCTTTCATATATTCCGCCACCGTTATTGTCCGGCTTGGTCCCTCATGTTCACCTATTTTCTCTACCTCGTACCGACAATGGTTTAGTATGCGCACCACCTTATATGCGCCGAGATATTTTTCCTTTAACTTGAGTGCGGGGCCGAATTGGGTACGCTTTATGGCTACCATGTCGTCTTCCCTATATGTTTGTTCAGCCTTTCTTTTCCTGTTATAATTCTTTCGATTCTCTTCCTGAATTTCCCTTATACTATCTCTAGCCGTTTGCCTAATTTCCTCACGCTCTTTGTCTAACTCTTGTACTGCTTCACCCTCAATAACTTCATTCGAATTTTCGTGTGTGTCAAGTCGCATATCCAATCCTGTTAAAATTTTAAACGGAGATGCTTTTGTACTTCTACTTACGGAATTATTCAAATTTTTCTGTACTGTTGTTATATGTCGGTACCATTTGTCAGGACTGTCTAAAGTGAGTTTTGTCAACATTGGCACTACTATTCTGTGGATACGCTCCACCTGACCATTACCTCTTGGTACCCCTGTCGCTATCAAAAGATGTTGTATATCGCGACTACTGTAATAATTATTGAAAGCTTGTGAGGTAAAGGCGGCACCCCTGTCCGTGATGACTCTCCTCGGGTTTCCAAAAATGGCGGCCTGTGCCTCCAGCCTATCGATTACGGCTGCAGCGCTTGTATCCTTCGTCGGGTATAACCAAACAAACTTTGAAAATGCGTCCACTACCGCTAGGATATGATTGTACTGTTTCGATGTGGTTGTCAGTGGCCCTAAATGATCGATATGATACGTACCTAGCGGTCAATCGTCCTTCGGAATTGGCCTAAGGAAACCCTCCTTTTTCCCTGCTTTGGCGTTCGCTATTATACACGCAACGCAAATGTTTACCACACTTGCAACTTTCTGACCAACTTGCGGTATGAAATACGCTTTCTCGACGCATTCTCGCGTTTTACGCGCTGCGAAATGGCCCTGTTGGTGAATATATTTAATTATGTCTTCTTCCATTTGCATCGGAACAACGACAAGTTCCTTAGAAGGATCCTTACATAGAATACCATGGGCTAAGTAAAAATCTTCGTACGTTCCCTTTTCTAAAATCGTTCTAACTGCTTTCGTCCATCCATCCTCTAACTGTGCCTTCATTAACCTATGTCGTACTGAGTCATCCATTTGCAAGCAATACATCCTACTCAAGGCATCTACATGACGCATCTGAGTTCCCGATCTGTGCTGAATTTGGTAATCAAACTCCTGCAATAATAGAGCCTATCTGGCTACTCTAGGCGGCATTTCGTCCTTTCGCATTGTCAGCGCAAACGCGTTGCAATCTGTAATTATACTGAACCTAATACCCTTTAAATATATTCGCCATTTCTTTAAGGCTGCTATGATTGCTAGGACTTCTAGCTCATAGGAATTGTACTTTTCCTCTGCCTTGCTTGTTTTCCTGCTTAAAAATTGAACCGGGTGAAATTTCTGATCCTCACCCCATTTCTCCATAAAGATAGCACCATATCCAAATTTGGATGCATCCTTGTGGACTTCCGTCTCAGCGTTAATATTGTACAATCGTAAAACTGGCGCAGTCACGAGCGCCGTTTTCAACTGGTCGAAAGCTGTTAACTGTTCCTCACCTATTTTGAACTCACTATCCTTTTTCAGTAGATCGGATAAGGGCTTCGCTAGTAATGCATAGTTGTCTATAAATCGCCTAAAGTACGACGTTAAGCCTAAAAAAACGCTCTAACCCTTTTCTATCACGTGGGAAAAGATATTACTGAATCGCATCAATCTTTTCCGTTGATGGTCTAATCGTTCCATTTTCTATTTCGTATCCCAGAAAACTAATTTTCCGTTCTAAAAACTGACATTTTTTCCATTTAATACGTAGTCCGTACCTCGATCCTGTCTCCAAAACTCGCTTTAGCTTGCTTATATTTTCATCCTCATTTACCGCCGGTATAATTATATCGTCCATGTATATGTCGACTATTCCATCCCTAATGAGATCTCTAAATACGAAACTAACAAAACGACAAAATACGGCTGGCGAGTTGCATATACCAAAAGGGACATAATTGAACTCGTACTGTCCGTCTGGTGTTACGAATGAGGTGTACTTCTTAGATTTGGCTTCTACTGGCACATGAAAGAATCCGTCTACCAAATCTAATGTGGTGAAAATATTTGCGCCCTGCAACTTATCTAGAACGTCATCAATACGCGCCATAAGAAAATTATCTCGTATAATTTTCTTGTTTAGCAACCGGTAGTCGCAGCACAATCGCTTAGATCCATCTTTTTTACTAGCAATGACTATAGGCGACGCATAATTAGAAAAACTCGGTTGAATAATACCGGCCTCCAACCATTCTTCTATTTGTTTATCTACAAACTCTTTATCTTCCCTAGACAATCTTCGCGGATGCTGGTAAACTGGTACTTCATCCTGTAAAACGATCTTCATTTCCATTGGGCACTCTTCGGTCTTCCGTGGCTTGTAATTGTTTATAATTTCCTGAATGGTACTGTTACTACTGAGTTCTTCTACATTCATACATAAACTATTAAACTCTTCTAGTAACTCTATCCCGTCTTCCCGTTCAGCTTTCTTAAAAACTGATTTACTATCTTCTCTCTTCATAAACTCTACACCTTCTGGTTTTACACTAATATTAACCTGCTCCAAAACTGATATACCGATAAACACTGGGAACTCAATTGCGTCCTCGTTAGTGATGTGGAATGTTTGTGCGAACTTTAATCCATCTGCCTCAATATTCGCGACAAAACTGCCGTATGTTGAAAATTCTTTCTTGCATATTCCATACAATATACGTTGTTCAATTCTCCTTCAAAATTAATTTTGTTAAAAATGTCGCGTCTAACTAAGCACAAGCTGCACCCAGTGTCAATCAATGCATTAACCTCCCTACAACTAATGTCTTAAATGCTAAATTAAATACTTTCTTCTGTTCGTCTATTACATTAGCTTTGTCACTTTCCTTCTTGATTGTAGCAACTTCCTTATGTGTGTACTCGAAAGATTTGTGTCCTACTCCAATCTGTCTGCTACTGCTACAACTTGGCGTCTGCAACGTTTCTTCTCGTTGCTTTGATTCTGCTTCGTATTTGTTGTTACTTCAATCTGCCTGCTACCGCACAACTTAACTTCTATTACGCCTCTTCTCGTATTCTTCTCGTTACTTCTACTTCTAGGTAAAAATGCTTATAAAAATCAAACTATACTTTTGAGTACCAACGCTATTTCTTTGGTGATTCGAATTTGGGACTTTTGTTGAATTCTGTTTCTGCTTACTTCTACTTCTACGTAGAAAATGCTTATAAATCGCAAACTGTACTTTCGAGTACCGACGCTATTTCTTTGATGATTCGAATTTGGGACTTTTGTTGGATTCTGATTCTGCTTACTTCTACTTCTACGTAAAAAATGCTTATAAAAATCAAACTGTACTTTTGAGTACCGACGCTATTTCTTTGATGATTCGAATTTGGGACTTTTGTTGGATTCTGATTCTGCTTACTTCTACTTCTACGTAGAAAATGCTTGTAAAAATCAAACTGTACTTTTGAGTACCGACGCTATTTCGTTGATGATTCGAATTTGGGGCTTTTGCTATCACCGCAGCTCACGCAAATTCCCACGATGCTGACTGACCTCGCTGTACCAATGTGATAAACGTTTAGCGACGTTTATCGTTCTGATAAGTGTTTAATGACACTATTTTTGAATTTTTACTTATTCCGGGCGAGTGTTTAACGACACTGATATCCCGGTTGAGCCCCCAAAAAGTTGTGGTGTTTTTTTATTTTTCTCTTTTAAAATGTTTATTTAAAAATCCCGATGAAAGTATAATATAAAGTACAATATAATATGATGGTTACCGCGCAACGTCTTGGCACACAATGCCCATTTTCTTCTTCTGTTAATTCTTTTTCGTCAAGATGAGCATGGTTGTATTTAGTTTGTCTTTGTATATGGTTGTATTCAGTTTGTATTGTATATGGTTGTATTCAGTTTGTATTGTATATGGTTGTATTCAGTTAATATTCTTGACCACTTCTGGTCTTTAACCCTAACCCCATATATATATATATATATATATATATATATATATATATATATATATATATATATATATATATATATATATATATATATATTTAAATCTAATATCCTTTTTACTGGTATACAATATTTCAAACTTGTTTTTAAGATCTTTCTATTTCAATGGCGCATATATTATAAAACTCAATGGTACGTACCCTTGCCCTATTATTAATTACAATTGTCAAAGCTGTAAACCTTCATTATATACATCTTTTTTTTCTACTGAAAAAGTTCCATTTTCATTACCTTAATTACTAATCACTGATTGCTACTATTCTCTTTATTAAAATTTTCTCTCTAATAAATAATTATTCAAGAAAAGTGTACAGTTTTTAAGCCTTACAAGACTTTTCTTTGGCTTACTGCCCTGTTTTTAATATCCAAACTGCAATGAATACGTCGACAAATTTCTTTCTACTTTTTCGAGACCTTATGGAAGTTCAATAATCGTAGCAAACTTTTAACCAAGTCTACTGGTGATTCTGAATGGAAAAGTCCTCAGTGCTCCGTTACATCGCACTTCCTGTTGGATATACATGTGGCTTAATGCAACCTTGCTAAAGCCTTAAAAGTCCACAGAATCGAGAGGGAGATAAAGTTTAAGATATTGAAACTAAAACCATCACTTATAATACAATACAAACTGGCTGGAATTTTGTTATTATTGAAAAAAAACTTTATTCTTGAGGTGCGTATTTCTCTATGGCTTGTTGACAACTATTTCTCTATATATACATATCTGCATCCATCATAAATGTTAAATATAAAAAAGGCAGCCAATTTAAATTATGACATTACCTATGCGCCACTCTGTATATTTTAAACATTAGAGAAAAACTGTGTCATGGTTAATTTCATATTTGGGACATTTTAAAGTCGGTCAGTGTGCCAAAGAAGAAAGAACGGTTTAATAAATTTCGAAAGGAAAAAAGTTTTTATGCAACACAGCAAACATTTCAATAAGACAAAAGCGATGTAGTTGTAATTGTAATGCAATATATGTTCATTTAAAAAATACGTGTTGCAATAGTAAACTAATATATCAAGTAACTGCCATTTATTATATTTATTTCATACTGAAATTTTTATACGTTTTAATGCTCCACACAAAGTAATTATAGTGGAAGATATATCCGTGTTTCCAAATTTCACTTTAATTTTGAAGTTGACGATATCAGCAGCATAACGCTAATAATTACAAAAAATTATGTTCGTAAACAGGACTATTTAGTCCATTTTTCACTTTGAAATACATTCATACATAAATATGTACAACAATGTTTGAAGTTAAAATATTACACATTACACATGGAAAGGAAATAAATCGTACACACCTTGATATAGTATGTACATGTATATGAATGTATATTTATATGTAAGTATGAGCGTATTTCTTTTCTTCGTTAACAATATCTTAATGCATACGTAACCGTATTTTGTGTGACAATTTTATTGCTTTGCAGCCCAGAGCATTTTGTTATTTGTTTAATAATATCTGTCTGATTTATCAGTTGAAATTTATGAGTTTTTCATTTGCTAAGTTTCTAAGAAATGGATTCTGATGTTTCATACAACGTAAATTTTATATTGAAGTCAATTTACAATAAACTTTTTCTTGGAGCAAAAATAATTTTTAAGGAAACATAATAAATACAAAACATATATCTTATAATTATTATTTATATTGAATAATTTTTTACAGCAAGAAAAGGTATATGACTTATGCCATTGTAATTTATTTATTTACAAAGATAATATTTTAAATTGCACTAGTTTAATTGAAGTGTCAAAGTTGTTAAAATTAATTAATGATTAGAAAGCGATATTTTGAGATAATGATCATTTAGGAAAGAAAAATTTATAAATACATAAATAGGAAAGGTCAAAACCGTTCAGAAGCATATCCTGCTCTGCTCGTCAACTGATTTCCTTTTTGAGTTTAGTGACTATTAGCAAGCTTTAGTTGAGAACGAATTTTGTATTAAAATCTTTTAAGAATTTGAGGACTAATTAGTATTTGAGGTAAATATAATACACCAAGCAAACATTTCATATTGGTATTCAAATTATGGCAACTAGATGACTAACTTTTCGGAATAAGTGTGCTAAAGTAACATTCTGTTTCTTGCATTCTTTTATATATATATATATATATATATATATATATATATATATATATATATATATATATATATATATATATATATATATATATATATATATATATATATATATATATATATATATATATATATATATATATATATATATACAGTTAAACCTCGATTATCCGGCTCTCGTGGGACCGGCACCAGCACAGATAATCGAAATACACGGTTAACAGAGGAACAGAGGTTATATTAAAATATACAGAAATTTATTTTTTTTATTTATACATTCGATCACAAACATTGTAGCAGACAGCACACTCTTTTTCTCCCGTTGACTTCAGTCTACGAATTCCGTGTCTCTTTTTAAATGTTACCAGTCAACTAGATGAATACTGACACTCGGAATCAATGTTCAATTTAGCATGAAAAAATTTTGCTTTTTCAGTAACCATCTGTCCTGAAATTTTGAAGAAATTTGCTGCCGATTCCGTACTATGTAGGTATAGCTTGTAATAAGGTTGACTTACCTGAAATTGGGGTTCCCTTGAATCTTTCTTGCCGAAACCATTCGTTTAGTGCAAAATCTAATTTCGGATTTTCGGAATTTTTGAGTGTATATCTATTTTTTAAACCGTCGCTTGAATCAGTTTTAGAACCCTATAGCAAAATTTTTTCTTTATCGCGTACAGTTTGCTTACCAACTCCACAATTTTCAGACAGCAACTTAACAGATACATATGTATGTTTTTGTCGTAGCCATGAATCAAAGTAATTTTGTCTTTAATTGAAAGAACTTTTCTTGCTCTTTTGGGTAATTTACTATTTGAAGGAGCCATCATTCCACAACAGGTGTTAGCAGATCAAATTTCACTTACTAAATGAATAAAAACGCAAATATGTTATTATGTGTGGGCAATGTGGGAAACACCGGATTTAGATTTACATAATAAAAAACATATGAATGCTGCACGGATAATAGATGTAAAGCACGGTTAATAGAGGTATAAATCTAAAGCACGGATAATAGAAGTAAAGCACGGGTAATAGAGGGAAAAAATAAAAAGAACCGCATGCCGGTTAATAGATGTAACCGATTAATAGAGGGCCGGTTAATCGAGGTTTAACTGTATATATATACAGAAGTTAGTTGAATAGTTGATATGACCGCGAAATCATAGGTACTAAAGATACTAAAAAATGGTCAAAACGCTGATAATCATCGCTTAGTGACTATCAAAAATAGCATTGTTCCGTCCTATTAATGAAATTTGCTTTTTGTTACTCTTTAATTAAATTAAATATTTAAGAGTCCAAATTTTTAAATTTAGTACTCGAATTTTAGCCAGAACAATTTCAGTTCAATCAGAATCAATATTAAATATTAAATAGTGCCAATTGATAATAACATACCCTACGTGTTCATAATATGTTTCTTTAAGAGTTTTTGCTTTGTTTTGTTGAAACTATGCATTATGTAGAACTATATGTTTAACAACAGCAAATCCTAGCCAGGGTAGAAAAAAGCTCCAATACCCCTGAGAGACATGGGATATGTATACTACAATAGTATGGTATACTACGGTATACTAGTATGGTATACTACTATGAATATGTACGTGGCATAAATGTGGTATTTCCACATATATGTTTCTTAATTATCTATAAATAATTATTATATCTTAATCTTAGCATAGCAAATAGAAATATTTTTTTAATTTATAATAAAACTTATATATAATAAATAAGATCCTTATATTTAAAAATAGTTGTGAAGTTACAGCATATGGTATATACACGTTTAGATATCATATAAACAATAAAAATTTACCTCCTTTTCTTATCAATACTGTTGTAATGTGTTATATTTTTTAATAGTATGTGTAATTTTTGCTAAGAGCTTTTGAATGCTGCACTTAGCTGCAGCACGTTTTAATTCCGCTAAGCCACCGGTTAAAGTGCTCAGTTAGAATAGTGAGAAGATCTTTTTTGTTTGAAGTCCAAAAATATTCTGCTGATTAATTTACCATTTTTACAGATAATATTCATCAAATTCGTTATTCGAAATATTCTCCAAAATAACCATTTTAATATTATATTGTTTGTTGTTGGCTTAGCTAGGTATATGCCTGCATTTCATTGGCGCTAACCAAATCATCAGTACCCTTTTAGCCAAATCATGATTGAAAGCATTCAAAGCTCGTATACTTATGCCAAAGACTACAAACACTATATGAGAATTCAAACAGAACTCAATCATATTTTTCTATTTGTAATCCACAAAAACACAAAAGTATAAATAGCTTTAGATTGCTTTTGTACAATCACAACACAACAAACAATTATAATTGACTTGCGTTTTTTTTTTGTTTTTTTCTTTTTACGCCTTTATACAATTAATCGCCCGTTGGGTGATAATGAAAGTATTTATATTTATAACGGATTTGATGAATATTGTTATTATAAATTTTGTTTTTTCATTGCCTTATAAATACTTTCATTATCACCCAACGGGCGATTAATTGTATAAAGGCGTAAAAAGAAAAAGCGAAAAAGACGCAAGTCAATTATAATTGTTTGTTGTGTTGTGATTGTACAAAAGCATTCTAAAGCTATTTATACTTTTGTGTTTTTGTTGATTACAAATAGAAAAATATGATTGAGTTCTGTTTGAATTCTCATATAGTGTTTGTAGTCTTTGGCATAAGTATACGAGCTTTGAATGCTTTCAATCATGATTTGGCTAAAAGGGTACTGATGATTTGGTTAGCGCCAATGAAATGCAGGCATATACCTAGCTAAGCCAACAACAAACAATATAAAATTTTTACAGATATTTATACTAATATTATTTGTTTACAATTTTTGTGAGTGTGGCCAAACTTCTCTACGTAAGCAAATTTCAATTTTTTTTTATTGAATTTGTAATTCAAATCCCTTTAAATGCATTACGTTGTAATTTGTGAGTTATTATTTATATAAAATAAATGTGACCAACACAGTACGTATATAAGTGTGACAAACACTACACTGTCCTTACAATATATTTAAATAACACATCTTAAATCACGTAGTATTAATATGTAAAAGTCACATGAAACACGCATTTGACTAAATTGCACCATTCATATGTTGACATTGTTTCTACTATTCACTCCACCCTACCACAAACTTTAATAAGTTATTTTTCAAATTATTAATTATGACTATAATAACTATACTCGTATTAGAAGTTTTATTTATTTTGTTAAAGAAAAAATATTGTTTCGTATTTCTTCTTATTCTTTGGTGGCTGAAAGTTCATAACTCGTTTAAGTAAAAACGACAGTTAACAGGAAACTCAGGTGTTTTGCTAAGCAGCACTAGGATTTGTTTACTTGTACAAAATGTGGTAAAAAGTTTCGCAGTTAATTATAACTTAATGCCACTTACCATTTTCCTTTATTTTTAACAACAAAGTCTTCTCAACCCTTCTTATGGCATGTTGTCTAATGCTGAGTATACACGGAGTAACTGTATGCATAATGTGAAGCAAGGAAGTTTTCGTAAAAAAATTGAGTCTTATACCTTGTGCAGTTAAATGAAAAGGTAGTTAATTGTTTATTATATTATGAACGTGAGCGAAACGATCTTTAGCAGACACTTTTTTACTAAAACCTAACGAAATTCAGTCTCATATAAAAACTTTTTACCGTTAGATGACAAATTAAGATATCTGAAATGCAGCTAAAGATATGTTAAATTTAGTAAACATTTATCGTAATATTTTACCATTTCCTCATAAATTCGTAAAAAAGAGAATTTGTTAAAAGTCGTTAAAAATAGTATGAGAGTGTATACATAAGCCAACTGCTACAAACGAGTTTCAAAGAGTTACAAGCCTATTCGGAATATCTGCTTCTTTGATTTGATTGATTTAGCATTTGCCTCATGTGTAATTAGCATTAAAATGCAAAAAATATTAAAACACATTAATTCAATTTGTAGAACGCCTGAAAGTCTTACTACTCTCTGTACACTTTTATGCGTGCGTTTCTGTGCAAATGCATGTTTGTGTATAGAAGGCTATTGCGGTCTTAGGAAAGTAATGTAAACTTCAAATTTTATATGAAAAGGTATTAAATAAAATGTTTTTGCAACATGTGGTCTCTATGTAAGATGTGCTTAGAAAAGTTCCAAAAGAAATAACAAATTGATGGTTTTGTATGCGTGGTTTTAAGGAACTACATTTATTTTTACAATTTAAAGTTTGTTTTTATTAATGATAAATCTATATAAGAGTAAGAAAATGCAACCGATGTAGTAAATAATGAATTAAATAAATAGAAAATTAAATAATTATATTACGGCATTAAAAAAGTTTGGGTTATACACAAATTATAGAAGGACGTCAACGTTCTTCTATTATTTTACATCCTTTTAAACTAATATTTGACTAAGGGAAAGTACTTTTGCAATTTTTTGAACTTCAACTTGTTTTATTAAGCAACAGCGATATACCATAATATCTTAGAGAATATTTCACTAAGAAGATTTTTCAACTTTCATTAGATATACATACTAATGATTAATATAGGGCAGCATTAAAAAAATCCCTAGAAAATTATCAACTCAATACTTGATGGCTCACATGTGAGAATAAGTGAAAATATCACAAAAGTAATTGGAAATGTAGAATGACTTCTGTATTCAACGCAAATATAAGTATTTTAGCTATTTCGAATTTTTCAGAGACAGGACGAAACAATTGAAGATTTTATACTGCATAATAATTTTGGCTATAGTTTGTTATGGGTTCATAGATTGACATTCCACTGGTATTAAACACATTACTAATGAACTACAGCAGGCTTCAACTTCATATATAATATGAGAATTCTATCATAGTGAAAGATTAGAAGTCGGTTGAAATCCATTGGTAATTTGCTTACCAGTAATAAAATGGCGATATATGACAATAATAGAAAATAGTACAGAAGTGCATTTGACTCTATATAGTCAACTGTGCTAGCATAAAAGCTCTGTATGTTTAGTTATCCAATAAATTTTTTACAGGAAATAAAGCTTTTTAAAGTGCAGATGAACGTAAAATCCTATCACGGTACTTCCAGGATCTGTATTATGTTCAACTTTATATCCAATATGTATACTATATGCATACAGCACTTAAGGCTATTACAAGATCCAACTACAACACAATATGTAAATGGCACTGCTCTGGTAACAATAGGAAAAAGTATAAAACACTATTGTTCATATATTTAAACTTAATGAATACAGAAGGCAATCAATCATATTCCCTAAGCATGTCACCAATATTAAGATTTCTTTACAGTGAATAGACAAAGCCATTTCAGGTACTATCAAATACTTGTACGTTATTTCCAATTAGAAACTTATTATGAACAACATGTTCTGTAAACATGTACCAAAGCGTTTACATGCAAAGGAGCTTTATTACCATTTTTGGATCGGCAATCAATCTTTAATCAGAAAAATTAGATTTTGCTATACAAAATTTATATAGGACCAACCAGGACTACTAGAGCCAAATATGGGCAAAAAAGTGCAAAAAATATAATTAAAGAAACATTAAATTAAACAGAGGAAAAATCTGAAAATTATATAAAGAGGATTTATGTACAGCAGCAATCAGACAAATTACAAAAAAATTCGAAAGTGGCAACAGATAATGAAATTAACATCTTGCAGATGACAAAAGCACAAAAGTCAGATCTTCTCATAAATTTAATTTTTATGTAAATGAGGCTTTTATTAATTGTAAACTATTTTTCTTAATAACAATAAAAAATTTATTATCAGCAATTATTTTTAGCAATTTCCCAAATATTATACTAATACACGTTTGATATTCTTTAATCCTATTGATTATAGATATATAATGAATAAAAAAGAAACCTTTTTATCGGTATTATAATTTTAAATTCTTATTTTTAATACTTAATATTGAAATTTATTATTTGGGATATTCTCCCCAACTAATCGTTAGAAACAATTAGAGTTTTTTTACAAAATGCAAAAATTTTTAGATTTTTTCTTATTTTTAACTTTATAAAGAGCACTTTTGAGGTCGATCCCCCTGCTCCTTTAACATGTTTGTGATTAGCTCGTGAGCATATCAGTTTTGAGATTTCTCACTATTATATTTGGCATTAGTTTGTTTGGAAGGCACTCCTGTCCCCAGTCCTGTCACTTATGGAGTACATTTGTTAAAGTGTTAAACAAAATTAAAATAATATAAAATCCAAAAATTTTAAAAATATGTTTTGAGGCATTTTTAAATATACAATATATATATATATATATATATATATATATATATATATATATATATATATATATATATATATATATATATACATATATATATATATATACATATATATATATATATATATATATATATATATATATATATATATATATATATATATATATATATATATATATATATATATATATATATATATATATATATATATATATTTTTTTTTTTAGTGTGATACTTAGATGGCTCTTATTTATTTACATACATGTGAGGCTCGACAAGGCCAAATTTAAGCCCATTTTGTGCTTTATTATCATCTAGATAAATTTGCCTATTATTAAGTGTGTAGTATTTACAAAATCTGTACAATTTACTCCAGCCTTATATTTTTATTTGATACTAATTGAATTAAATAACAACAACTATCACAATACAATCATAGTCATCAGCATTAACAGCAGTATCCTCAACATCGTTTAAATAATGAAAAAAACAGAGATAGTTTTAAGTACTTTCACACACAATTGATTAAACAACAATTGAAATGTTTCAGTTGCCCATCAACGGCAGGCAAATGCGGTGCGTTTTCTGCTAACTTTTACTAATTTTTTAAATTTTTTATTTTATGCCACAATAAAAATATATTAAATAAATATCGATGTTCTAAAACTTTCCCTAAAATATAAGAACTAATAAAAATACATTACAGCTTTTGTACTTATAACCCGTATCTAAACTCGAATAGAACTGAAAAAATATTCACTAAAATACTGCAAATTTAAAAATAAATGAAATTGACAAGTGAATAGAAATTGCAACTAAGCAACAAAGAAGAACGAAAGAGAGAAAAATAATAAAAAAAAAATAGAACAATTATTGTGGAAATAATCGAAAATTAAAATCAAAATGGTGGAAAATCGAAAATTGTTTTATGCAATTAGTTTGATGTTATTGACTTGCTGTCAAAATATTACAATGTTGCCACATAATGTTGCAAGTAGTGAGAGTAGTAGTATTAGTACAGCAATAGCAGCGAGCTTTAACAGCAGTAGCAATAATAGTGAAGACAGAAATGCAAAAATGCTGCAGGAAAGTACAAGCAACAAGAGCAATAACAATGATCATAGTGATTTTTTAATAATAGCGGCGGAAAGAAAACAACAACAAAAACAACAAACAATAGCTTCGAGTGAGGGTGTATGGGAAGCCCAAGAGAATGATTCCAGACCAGCAGACAATATTGATGATTTGATTTTTCTCGACAAACGACCAATTAACCAACATCATCAGCAGCATGAAAACCAGCACCGCCATTCACAAGACCACCACCAGCACCAGCAGCACGAGCAGCTACAAAATGAGCAAAAACATTTTGAATTTCATCACGTAACAATGGATAATGGTGGCAATGGCAATAGTAATGGCAATAGCAACAGTGACGAAGACGATACATATTCATTAACAGATACAACATACTCATCAATGATTGTTGTCGATGACGATGAGGACGTTGCTGATGATGGTGTACCACACGAAATTGAATTACAACCCGATATCAACGAAGAGGTCACTCCTCTTAATGTTACACCCTTGGATTTAAGTGATTTTCTATCATTAATACCTGCTACTAAAGTTAAAAGAATTGTTAACCATTATTACCGCAACGATCCGGAAGTTCAACGTGCCCATGCCTTTATGTCTAGTCAAGAGTTTTTAATGCTGAAACAGCATATAATTGCTGTACCGGAAATGTCAGCATTTTTACATTATTTTAATAATAGTGGCTTAGATTTAGTCCAATTTGTCACAGCCTTAACAAATTTAACATCATACGAGAGCTCAGACACAACGACAAATATCAACGACGTTACAGTTGCAACTGCAATGTCACAAATAGAACACGCAACCACAAAAATTGCGGAAGTAAATGGTAATTAGAACTCGTAAAAAAAGATCTGTTGAAATATTTGTAATATAAATCATTAAAATATGAACAAACTTAATGTTATATGTTTTACAGATTTATGTATGTAGGTATGTATATTTTACAAAAACAAAATATAGTTTAGAACTTTCAGAAAGAAATTTCATTACGTAGTCAACGAGAGCAGAAAATTCGATATTAAGTTGAAAATCTTTAAGACTTTTAACTTTAAACACCAGCTCCATTTTGGGGGAAGTCAAAGGTCTACAAAGAAAAATCAGTTTTAGTTGATCTGTTGTTTCGTAGCCAATTGCCATGCATGTATTAATGAAGTTAAAAGTTCAGAATATATTAGAGCTCCAGAATATTTAAGATGGTACATTGGGGATATTTACAAATCAACTTTGACGTAGGATGATGGAAACTCGGTTAAATTGCCATCATATATTGGCTTTTAATTGTGTCTGGAATTTTATATAAATCTTCATATATAAAAAGAAGGCTGTTGCACTACGCAACTATTCATACCTCGAAAACTGTTTGCTCAATTTTATTGCATGACATACTGTATCACAAAAGCAAAAGATAACTAATCCGCAAGCCATTTATAACACATTTTTATCTGTCGTTTAGTTTTGGATATATTAAGGAAAAAAAAATCTTTCTTACAAAAATCTAAACGTTCCATTATTTTATTCTAAAGTTATCTATTTATTCATTCCAGGTCTTAAGTACAGTCACAGAAGAAGTTTGAGAGGTGTAGACAATGTATAACAAACATTCCCCATTTACATATTTTTCAGAAAGAAATATATCAGAATAGATTGCAAATTCTTGTAACTTTCAAGTTTGAAGTTGGGAAGGCTTTAAATAAGTTGCATTGTGAAAACCAAGTTTACTCTTTCTATATTCTGCATAATGAGACATACTTAAGATTTAATTAACAACATAAAAGTAAAAAAAATATATATATATATAATTTCATAAACTTATTAGTTATTAACAGCGGTATGCAAAAAAAAAATGGAAAAGCTTTATAAACCATTGTTAACTAAAGTTTCTTAAAAAAACTTATTATATGAGAATTTGAAAGAAAAATACATATATAGTATTGTATCTCTATTAATGTGGCTCTACTCTCAGTGAAAGCTTATATTGTAGTTCATAATAAAATTCTTTGAATCATAAAACAGTTAGTAGTATTAGGTAGTATTTTTAGCAAAGGTTTCTTAGTCTTAAAATATTTGATAACTAATTTGAGCTTTAAAGCTCTTAAGAAATTAGTTTTGCATGGTACTTTTAATCTCATGTTTGGTGGCCATACCCTTCTTAAATTTTTTTTAGTAGCCTTCATACTGCGGGAGTCCTGTGGTCCTTTCTACTTTCCTTCTTTTATAATTATATTATAGTGTAGCTTAGTCTACATACTGTGGGAGTCCTGTCATCCTTGGTACTTTCCATATATTATATTTGTATTATGGTGTAACTTTGACTTATATTGTCAGAAAACTTATATGAATGGCTGTGAAAATATTGCTGCTTGACACTCAGATCGTAATCCTTGAATAATTCTTAACATTATGTCTGCTGTCCTTTTCTTTTTAAATTAGCTGTTGTGAGGATTGTGAGGAAGAAAAATGTTGCTATCTCCTCTGTAAAGTATGCTAAATGATCCTTCGGAGTTATCTGAGATTAATTAAATTTTTTTACCATTCACCTCAATGTCTACGGTGGGGGTCTAGTGTTGCCGATTTTAGGTATTTCTGTTAACTAAACAAAGTTTTTGTAATTGTAATTGGATATTTCTGAAAGTTTCATTTAAGCAAAAAGAAACTGAAATTAAAAATATTCAATTATACTCATAGATTTATGCATGTGTTTAACTATATAAAAAATTACCAAAAAAAATGCAGTTGTGATTCTCCAGAATACTAAAAATTTTAAGGAATTTTTGAAATTTTGACTATATCTATTTTGAACCTATTTCGAAAGAATAAGATTATGTTTTCTTTACATACATATAAGCTGAGTAGTAACAATTTTATTTGCCTGAAGCTGAATATACTTTAGGTCCAGAATAGATTAACAAAGTATTTATAATTGAATCTTTTTATAAATATAAAACAGTACAAAGAATATATTAACTACTTTAGTATTATTTAATATTATTAAAGAAAAGTCCTTCTTCTATGCGATGTGTTATTATATAATTTCTGGCCATTGAGAAACTGGTGTTTTAATTTTTTTTTTTTAATTTTCAAAGTAATAAATATTTATAGATATGTTTTTCGTTGAATGTACAAGCCGTAAGTTTAATGACTGATCTTGCTTCCCTTGATTTTTTCAGAGTAGACTCATCTCGTAAAAATCTTCATTCCACGATAGGAATTGAATATCTCTTCAAGAATTTTTTTTAGAGTAGAAGAATCATTTATTAAGGGATTTATAGACTAAATGTCCCGAAAAATTTTCTTATTGTTTATAAAAATTTTGATATACATTAAACAAAAAGCTATAAGACTTTAATTGTATTCAAAATAAAAAAAAACAGAAAACAGAATTTATAAATACAACACAAAATACTTATTTCTAAGCTTTTAATTGCCTTCAACCTATAAAAAATGCAGAATTCACAAAAATAGTAACAATAACTTTTAAAAAACAGACATATATGTATTTTCTTTCACTTCCTCTTCTTTTTTCTTTGACAACAACACATTGCAGACATCGAATATGCTGAAAAACATAGTGATAAAATAACACCGACAATATCAAATATTGAAATCCAAATTACAACAAACTTGCCAAGTGCAACAGCAGTAACGCTACAATCGCTAGAAGCAACAATAGACGAAATAGAAACAACAACATTAAAGGAACAACTAAACGGTTTACATGGATTAGTCGATAGTGTTTTGGACGTACTGCCACAGGATCAAATACTGGCAACGTTCTTTGATAAACTCGAAGCCAATGAACAATTTTCCAAACTAGTCGATAGTATTGGCAGTCCAGAATTCGCAAAAATACTGAACAATATGCAGGTAAGTGAATATTTTTATAACACGTTTCATCTTTATTATATTCTTTTGTCCCCCTTCCTGCTACTTTATGATTAGACTGAAAAACAAATAAAATCGTTTTTGTTTGGGGGAAAATGTATATAGTGAAAATAAAAACAAAGTTTTATGTTTTAAACCTTTTATTTTAACTTTTTTCTAATAAAATATCAATAGATTCCTTCACAAAATAAAAATATTAAAAAGTTCTAAAAAAAATTAAAATTCGGCAGAAAAGAGTGCAGAAGGCAAACTTTTGTTCAAAGGCAATACAGTAGAACTGTTGTGTACGTGCCCGGTTGTATAAAAGGTTTTTTTCTAACAAAAAGTTTTTCCTCCAGGTTTTCAAATATTTTCATATACTGCTAGGGAAAAGAGGCTAGGGTCGAAAATGGAGGGAGTAGAAAGTGTAAATAATACGGGCTTGAAAAAAACCAGAACGTTTCCTTTTTTTGATGAAAACAAAAAAGCCATTTTTTCATTGGTTAAATTTACACTTTGTTTTTCTTCCTGTTGAAATAAGCAAAAAGTTCGAATATTAATTCGTATATATTTTTAAAAGTAATAATTTGTGTGAAAAACGTGCTTGGAATTATTTATAAATATTATTGAAAATCTTTTTTATTTCAATGAGATTTTAAGATTATTTCACAATTATGAAATTTAAACGTATATATATCTATATCTATATATATATATATATATATATATATATATATATATATATATATATATATATATATATATATATATATATATATTATTTCTACGGTAGACGATAAATTCTTTAATATCAACCCATAAAAATCCGTTTATGATGGGGAAAATAATAATAATAAATAAAATAACTTTTTACATTGTTCTTGTGGTGAATCATATTTGTGTTGGTCTCAAATTAAAGCTTGCACATTCCAATAAAATAAAAAAAATTTTGGTGGGGTTGGCCATACCCAGATGTTAAATTTTTGTTACTATAGTCCAATATTGTTATCACTCTATCCGGGTTACTAAAATATAAGACAATTCTTTGAAATTAAAAAACAAAAAATTCTTATGTGAGGAAGAAAAATTGTGCGTGAAGCAAAAGGACTTGCTGCGTTCATTCCAACATAATTGTATATTGCGCTCTTTCAATTTTCTAAGTTTAAAGGTAAAATCCTTCTATGGGAGAAAGTACCACATTAAGTGATGATTTCTACCTTCCTAGATGGGAACACAATTGAAACCAATTAAACAATTTTTTTGTGAACAGTCCCATTACTATCGCATATTGTGCAATAATTTTTGGCTCTTATAGGCCGAAGAAAAATTGCGATAACAATCGGCGCAGTTCTCTCAATCTGAATAAAATTGGACGCTCTTTGGGTGCCAATAACTCTATTTATTAGGTAAAATGAAAAAAAAATATTTTAATAACACTTGTTAATGAAATTTATTGAGGACACTCTCCTAAGTAAATATTGCAAAATTATTTATTGTGGGCTCATATGGCTGAATAATCACTGGCATTTAAGGTGAGTCTATATATAGAGAATGAAAAAAATAAATTGATTTATACGTTTATTTTACTGTTTATATTGAAAAATTCTAAGCATACTATGATAAAATATTTTATAATTATCATATAGAATTTGCATATTATATTTGTTTGTATTTGTGTAAGGACTAACGGTTGAATACTATGCAACAGGTAGAAGTCTACTGATGCCTTACTTGTAACTGACGATGCATTGACAGTTACACTCAAAACATATAATAATTTTTACAAATATTAAGTTTTAAAATGATTAGTGGAGAGAATATCTCAAATAAATTACATTAATAGAAAATATTAATCTGTATCAATAAAAGTTATTCTTATTGTTTTTATTTTATAAACACATGCTTTTACACTAGGGATGTAAGTATTTTTATAATCGTGGTAAAAGTGAATTGTGTTATATTGGGTTATATTTTTGGTGGTTTCAAAACCGCTGGTCAGACCGGGCTGTCATCTGTTACATACATATATGTCATTCAAAATGTCGTTTATTCAACAAAAGGTTTGCCATTTACGAATACATTGCAATGTGGTCTGGAGGTGTTATTGAGCGTATTGATAATTGACGTTTTTTGTCTGCACTTAAAGATTATCAACTGAATGACATCTGGTTTCAATAATATATTGTCACCAGGCACACAACTTGACCAGTTTCGGCTTTATTGCATGGGAAGTTTAAAGAACTTTCAATTTTACGTTTTGTTGACGTCAGTTGCCCACCATAATCATGCAAGCCGGTAGACATTTTTGTAATGGTACGTCAATTATCGTGTCTATTTGGATAAACTTCACACGTTGGTTTATTTGAAAATCAACATTAGCCAAGGTATCGGTGAGATACAGCCCGAAATGTGGAAAATATGTTAGAAAACTACCTCAGAGGGATCCACTGCTGCAACCAATCTAGATGCGATCACTAAAACAACTTCAGTTCTTAATAACGAGGACCAAGAATTTCATTGAAATAAAAGTTTCATCAAAATCATAACTTTATGTGTGTTTTATTTAACTTTACCTTTGAAATGGATAACCCTGTATTCGTATTATTTCACAGTACATAAAGGAACTAATTGGAACAATGTGCAAATAAATTCCTTTTGGTACTCGTAACTTTAAAGATGTAAAATTTAAGAAATACTTGCTGCTACTAAACTTATAAAATTACTTTTTCCACTCCTGCATGAAATAAAATAAATCGGGATTTACTTTTTAATGCGCCATGGCTGATAAAAATTAAGTGGTTTGCTTCATATAGTTCAAAATGGTGTTCAGAATATCGCCATATCAGGTTCGTTTTGTATTGTTTATAGTAAGCAAATATACACATATTTTCAGTGTGAAATATGACGAAATTCGGTGTAGTGTACCGATAGTCGAATCCTAGCTAAAGAATGAAGTGATCGACTCAAACTTTTTTGTATTCAAGAAGTAAAGCTCTACAAAACAATTTCCCTCTCTCAAAGAACAAGTAAGATGTATATCTGAATCCTGGTAACTCGGATGACGTCTTTATCTTTGCCACCGTTACGTTCTCAGAACTCCGTAATGTTTCAAAAACAACTACGAAATATTTAAAAAATAATGAAGGCTAGCTATTTTTCATGAATTTCAATTGGCTTTTAAATAGAGAAAGTTATAGAAACTACTTTTTCGTTTGGTATTGTATAGATATAAATAATTTATAATTTTTATATTCAAGAGTCTAAAAATCCGTGTTAATGAAATTTAATTTTGAAGATGTTTTATTATGTGAATAGGAAGTATATAAGTGTCGTAGCAAAAACAGTTAAAAAAGTTATTTTGTTTGGATTGAAAACTCTTATTTCATTCAACATAATCGTGATTACGCCCACAACGGAATCTTAGTTTATTCAGACGTTTAAATGAACAGTCTTATCCAGAAGCAAAGACTTTCATATTTGACGGAGTAATAAAAATGGAGATACTAACTTACTGCCAAGAGTGCAAGATCCTTGTGGGCCAAAGTATAACAGGGGAAAAAATCTTTCAAAGAACATGGGAACTTTGTCATGGGGCCACAAAAAAGCAGGAGCTCTTAGTTACTCGTTGTGAGAATAAAAAATACAATTTTTTTTTATTTAATAAATTTTATTTTAGCATCTAAGTCTTAAATCAAATACTTTAAAGCACACGTTTTTTATTTTATTTAATAAATTTTTTAAATTTATTTTCAGAATTCAATGCCTCTGAGAAACTTGATATTTACTCTGCATAATAATGGCATTTATGTCGTAAGGATTGTTGATTCGTTAAAATCTTACTTTTTTCTGGGGGGATTTTAAATGACAAATAAACGCCAATAACAACGAACAAATTTCCAATAAAAAAAAAAAAATACGAGGAAAAACAACAATAGCGCAAAAGCACAAAAACCTTAAACACAAATAAAAGGATTCAACAAATACAAATACAAAGCACTAAAGTATACATACTAAATATAATAACTCAAGTCCATAAAATATCAAATATAAAGCAAGGACTATAAATGAATCTAAGCATTAAAGTTGCAAATTTAATACATTCGTGCATATACTTGTACAAACGTTTAAGCACACAAAAAACACACAGATGCACACAAACACAAAGATCAATAATAAAAATAAAACACATTGGAAACTTTATTCATATTTTATATCTGATGAACAGTTTATTCATTATATTCTTGTATAAAAAACATATAAGAAAAATTTAAAAGGATTTTGATAACCCCATAAACAGTTTTTCGGTGGTTAAAAGGCAATATACAAATAAAATTTTTATAATCAAAATTTTTATTATATAAGTCATTGTTAAGAGAACTATTAATGCTTCAAAATATGTTTAATTATTAAGGCAAATAAAATTTTTAACTGGGTTCAAATTTTTATTGTATACGATAGCATGTAAAGATATTTTTTGTGAACCTTAAGTTAATAAATAAAAAAGACGAAATTAAAGGCAAAACGAGAATAAATAATAAACTTTTTAGTTGTTCAGGAAGTATTTATTGGTAATGAACGTATAATTTACATTTAATTTTGACTTTATATATAAAAAAACAGCTTTTTAACTATTGTTAGGTAAAATTGCTTTCAAAAACAGTTTTATCTGGAAAATTTTAAGTATGGTAAACCATAGCTTTTTCAATTTTTTACTTTATTTATTAAAAATATCAGTTTATCCATTTAGAGGTTTTAAAACGGCAAGTATGGTAAGGCTATCAGCTATTAACTGTCTGTCACCTAAAATGTTATTTATTTAGACAAAGGCTTCTTACTTACGAATACGGATCGAGTAAATATAGTTAAAACTTATTTAAAATGTGGTAGTTAAAATGTGGCCACTTTTCGATCATTAAGGAGTGATCATGGTTATCATAGTCGTGCAAGAAATCGGCAAGATTATAAAGAAATTTAAAGACACTGGAAGGATTTTAGATGTGATCAGGACTGTGCATCATCGCCATATGCTCACTACCGATAATATTGCTTCTGTTAATAAAAGTGTGGCTGATAATCTAGACTTGTCGATTACACGGAGTTCTCTGCAATTGGGCCTATGTTATGGTGTATTATTATGGTGTAGTTTATATATAGATTTGCACCTCCATCCAATTCCAACATGCAACTCACGCAACAAGTTAGGCCCGCTGACCATTCACAATGCCGTATATATGCCGATTGGGTGCTAGAGCAACAGACTTTCAATGCTGTTTTTTCGAACAAAATTTTCTTCAGCGATAAAACTCATTTCTCATAAGGTGGTTATGTTAGAAAACAAAATTGTTGCATATGGGGCTCGGAGAACCGCATTTTGGTCTGGAGCTGTCATTGGGTCGTATTTGTTTGAAAACGGCGTTGACAAAATCAATACCGTCAATACAGAATGACATGGCCTTGTGAGAACCGATAACTTATTTTGCTTGGAATTAAGATTATGAACTGAACGACATGTGGTTTCAACAAGACGGTGCCACGAGCTACACAAAACGACCAATTTTGGCTTTATTGTATGAAAAGTTTCCAAAACGACCAATTTCACGTTTAGACGACTTCAATTTGCCACCAAGATCATGATATTTCTTGTAAGGCTATGTCAAAGACCGCGTCTACGAGGATAATTTACAAAAGTGGGAGCATTTGGAAAGCAACGTTTGTCAAGTTATCGCCCGAGATGTGTGAAAAGAAGTGGTCGAAAAGTACCTCAAAAGAGTTCACTTCTGCAACCAATCTAGAAGCGGTCATTAGAATGACGTTGTATTTTGTTCACAATGGCAAAGCCTAGGCATTATAATGAAGTTCAAATTCTTCAGAATCATAGCTTTTTATGTGTTTCATTTAACTTTATTTTTCAAACCGAAAAATTGATAACCCTGTATATTTTTTCCTTTATTTTTATTAGTACAATACGTAGTCATTCATGTTGCACATTAAATTATGGCTAAAAATTTAAGCTCAGAATGAAATTTATTACGTTTTTCATATAACGGAAAATTAATTTCAAATATTCAATTGAATTAAATCAAAAATTTCTATTATATGAAAGCAAATAAGTTTCGACAAAGAGCTTAGACTTAAAGCTTTAATTTAAGATGCAACATTATTATTTACGTGTTGTATTAAAAGACATATTCAAAATAAGAATGTATGTGCTTTTTTTAAGTTTTTTGATAACAATTCTTTTTGAGTGAAATTTTTACCTAACAATGTTTTTAAATCTTTTATAAAGTGCGCCGAAAATGATTGGCGAACACGATTGTGTTGTTCAAATCAAAATAATATTTTGAATACGATTTCTTAGCAAGCATTTGTTAGCGTTAAAAAGTTTGTTACATTATTTGAACTTTAAGACTTAAGCAATTTTTTTGAATACTCCATCTATTTGTAAGAGGAAAAGTCGAATGAGCATACGATCTAAATTTATAGCAACTGACAGTAATAATTTACTTATTATATATTCTTTTAAAAATATATGTGTAAATACTATCAAGTTCTTTAGATTTGGTTTTTTCAAGAACTCATATTTATTTTGTACGTTAATTATTTTAAATAAGATTCTTTTTGAGAGGATAATACATGGTCTATGTATCCTAGTACAAAAATGGCAATAGGCAGTGGTGGCATACGGTTATGCAGCAGCAACATCGTTATATCGCATCTATATTAATTTTTGCTACAAATTTATATTTATGCATCTTTAATTATTAATAAAATAATAACAATTTCATCAAGTTATTTTTTGTTACAGTAGTTTTTTATATTTTTTAAAATTTTGAAGGTTTTTCAACGATTCTTCAACTTTCAGATTTTTTTGTTGGAATTTTTCCAATTTAATATGCTACTCCATAGACTCTGTACTTGATATTTGAAATTTGAAAATGAAAATTTGCAAATCGCCTTGAAGTTAGAACAAGAGCCCTATAAGGGTTAGTCCATTTCCAAACTGTATGATGTGTACATTTTTAATGGAAAATTTTTGCTTACAGACGTAAAGGTTAACGGAGTCTTTTTTGGGATCTCCTTGCTCTTTATTTCATTGCAAAACAGTTTAGTAATTAAATAGTGCTTTTAGTACTTTAAGTTTTTTGAGAAGACTCATTTCCCCAAAACCTTGGAATATTCCAAATGCATTTGAAATCTTTATGTTCTATTCTGATCTATTGGTGGTATTTTAGAACTAAAGCGTTTGCCTAACTTTCTTACTTTGAAAAGGAAGGTGCCGTAGTACAATATGTACAATATATGTACTTAATAAAATTAATATAATGAGGTGCTGTTCTATTGCGGTCAGATCAATCATATTTCTTTCCAACTTTAATGAGATTGCATCGGATATTGAATGATTTTGTAAACAAAATACTTTCTTAAATATTGGCAAACAATTTTACACCTCCTATACTAATATGTAAAAATATCAGATATCAAAAGGGAGAAGAGTTCCTTTCTTAAAAAATTTTTAATTTAATAAAAATGTACAAATCGAATAGAAAATGTTGCTTGGTTTCGGTGACAAAGATATTGCTCTTACAAATGTATGTGCAGAAATGTATGTATATTTGTGTATAATGTGTAAATCAGATAGAAAAGGATTGCTTAGAATTGTGTCAGAGATCTTATGAAAAAATCATAAAATTCGGCGGAAACTTACAAGCAAAAAGGAGTTGTAAAACTCTAACAAATTGATAACAAGAAAGCAAATGAATACCCAATAAAAGTATCGGAAAATATTTTATTTCATATTCTTCCCTTGTTTTCGTTACATAAATGTACATTCTGCACACAAATGAATAATAACAATAAGATTTGATGTATTTTTTTGTAATTCTCTTGCTATTTACTTGTGAATTATTTAAAATATGAAACTTTTATTTATGAAATAAATATTACAATAAAATATTTGTTAGTGCTCTTTTGATAGTGGGAAGTCTTTTATATTCATATAACAACAGGTTGTCAAGGATTTAAAGGGACAATATGATTTATATAAAAAAAATATTTCGGAAGAACTCATTAAAAATTATATTTTTTTCCTAAAAAATTTTTAAATGGTTTTTGATAAGACTTGATTATAAAAAGAAAGTTAGTGAAAATTTAATATTGGAACAGAATAAAATTCAGTCTAATAAATACCAGATTTTTTTTTTTCATAGTTTAGAGCAACTTATTCTTTACTTAATGTGTTTTTAGATATAATTGCTTTAGTTTCTTGTTTAAGTCATAAATGGCACATGTAATTTTTTAATTTGTTGCTATTAGAGAAGCCATAGATACATATTGTATGTTATAGGATGTTTTATCTCAATTTATTTAAATGTGTTTAAAACATATACATAATTATTTTTTCAAATGAACCAAAATCTAAAATTTATTCATTTCTTCAACGGTAACATTAATTATTTTCTTCTTTTCTTCTTTTGTTCTTCACAAAAGTTATGGTCTTGTCTGAAAACTTAAAGAATTTGAAAAATGCACGTTATCTACATTTCATGCCAAATTGCTTTAATGCCAAGTATGAGAAAAAGTAATAAAATGTCTTTTATGACCAAACTCCATGTATTTACTCAATGTTACTAAATTCTAACACCCGTATACACACTTACGTACGTTTATTCACACATACTTAGACACGACCATTAATACACATGCCAGCTTAGACTTGTAGATTTTAAATTCATGTTTGAAACTTACAGAAACGTACGAGGGCAGATGTAACCCCAGGCTAAAGGTCAATGTGTAGTATTTTATCGAATTTCAAAGGAATTGGCGAATATGATACAAAAAGGTTTATTGAAAATATTGAAAATGTTATGTTATGAGATATAATTAAAAAAATATTTTGTTTTTAAATAAAAACTAAATTCAAAGAATAAATTAAATATTTAAATTATCGATAACAATCAAAAAGTCTTAATTTTTCATTTTTATAAATATAAAAAAACGAGGCCCTCATTACTGTCAAATCTAGACCATACTATCGCCTAGTTTTAATTTGCAAATAATCTTGGTGTACTCATGTCAGAGTTTCCTTTTTTCTTACATTATATTTTTATGCTTCTTAGTAAATGTAAAGGATCAAACAAGTCAATAAGGGTAAATCCTTTTTCCCTTTTCTCTTAAATACTTGTATAAATGCATCTTGGTTTGAATGTATATTTCTTTGTTCCTTATAGGAAACGAAGCCGACAAGCTTTTGAAACTTTGCACTCGTCTAACTGACGATCGTTTAGTTAGTATTCTATTCGGAAAATCCTGTGTAGACCATGCCAATAGCCTCAGAATAATAGTCGATAAGTCCGTTGAATGGTGATCTCCATTATATATCCTTTTTATTGTTTTTGAAAAGGCGTTTGACACGCTCAGCCATACAATACTTTACAACGCGTTAGCCTACAAGTAAGTTCCATCTCTCTTATAAAAACTATTTATTCTAACACAACATGCAGGGTATTAAATGAAGGTGAGCTATCTGATAAGATAAATATAGTTAAAGGAGTACGTAGGGATGTGTGCTCTCGCCACTTCTCTTCAATATTGTACTAGATATCATTATGCAACAAGCTGCAATATCAAGTGGTGGAATTTTATATAGACTTGAAGACTTTGACTTTGATATTTGTCTCTTCACACATACACATCCTGGTATGGAAAAAATTTTGCACAGCATTGTCGATCGTGCCCTCACTGCTGGTCTAAAAATAAATATAGGTAAAACGTTAATAATGCTCATTTTTACCTAAAATAAATTCTAAAATTGAGTGGGTAGAATCTTTTTGCTACGTTGAAAGCATAATTGACAGGCAGGGCCACTCCTGCGCAGATATTTCGGCACCTGTAAAGAAGGCAAGGCAAGAATTTCGATTATTGACTAACGTGTGGAAATCGTCCAATATTTCACAAAGAACGAAGCTCAAAGTCTTTAGCTCCAATGTAAAGTCAGTTCTAATATATGGATGTGAAACATGGAATGCCGGCAGCTCTAATGTTCAATCTATGCAAGCTTTTACCAACAACTCTGTTCTTAAAATATATTGGCCAAATACAATCTCCAAGTCTTTGGAAAACAACTCAATAAATTCCAATACAAACAGAAATATGTAAACGCCAATGGAAGTGTATAGGTCACACACTTTGTAAGATGATAATGATATTACCAAGTATACAATCGAATGGAACCTCTAGGGAAGAGAACGGTATAGAGAACGACCTGCTCATATATCGAAGCAGTAGATTGCGGAATTGTGGAATTGACGAGAGTTCGTAACAGCTGGAGGGAAACTAATGGAACGAACTAGTTACGGCTCTAGGCTCCTTATAGGAGCAACAGGAATTACTATATAATTTTTTTTTCGTAGTGAGGAGGAAAGGGTACCACGCATAAAAAGTAAATATTAATTATTCTATATTTGGAGAGCTATATTATTGAGACTATCTATATCAAATGTACATCACTGATTGTATTCGAACAAACATATACGACTATAAGAGGGAAGAGACGCATAATCCCCTTAAAAGGTTATTATTAATCGTTATGTGTAAGGTGAACTACAAAAGGAAGACTATCCAAATTAAAAAAAAATCTTTAAAGTATACGAGAAGGAAAAAATATCCTCCTTACAAGGAAATTATTAATCATTTAATATCTGGAGACCGAGAGAAGTGGGATTGAAGATACTTTGAGTTACACTTTTATATTAATTTTTTGTAATTTGAATTTATCGTTAAGCAGTTGACATACGCTTTGTTCTTATCCAAGTTTAGTTTACATTACTAAGGATATAAAATGTGTATTCGGGTAAAAGCATGATTGTATGTTAGGGACGAAAAGGATATACCTTTTAAAAAGTAATTAGTAAATATTTTATACCTGGAGGAGTGCAATAGTTAGATTCTTAAATTATACATAAATTAATACAGGAATAAATTGTGTATTTAAGCAAAAGAACAGTGGTGTAGGAGAGGGAAGATGGGCATTCCCTATACAGAGTATTCTTATATTGCTTCAGTAATTAGTTTTTTTCGGTAAAACCTCAGTGCTCACGAAGAGAGATGGGTATTCTATTAATTATCATATATTTAGGGATTTACATATTGAGTCATTGAATTATATAGGGGTTATTGTAAAGAAGTATACAGTCTGGCAGAGAACTACTTATATAGGAGGATGAAGAAGGTTTTCCTCTTATAAAAACATTATTTATCGTACTTATTATATTATAATATTCAATGATTATTATTCTCTACAAGTCTATAGCACCATTAAGAAACCAGTAATAAAATTTCTTTATAAAGTTGCAAAGTTTTTACACAATTATAAATTATAAAAATTCTAAGATGCATTAATTTGCAGTTTTAATGATTCAATGGTATAGCGAACTGTTAACGGAATAAAATTTAGTGCATCCATCATTTATGGTTCAAATAATAAAGAAACTACTTTACCAAACATATTCGATATATTCTACACGATATATTCTACATACACTAAAAATGCCTTAAATTAAGCCCGATATACGTTTATAAATTAAGAGCGTCTTAGATATCTCTAAGTAAATTTGAATCTGATTAGTTGACATTTACCTAACTCTAATATAAATAATTCTTAACTTAATTTCATATTTCTACATTGTATCAACCCTCGTAATACCCAACCAGGCACTTACACATGTAAATATTGGTACAATTTACATACGCGTAGAAATATTTGCTGATGCTTCTTTAACAGTTATAAAAAAAGAAAAGAATTTAGAAAAAGGAAAAAATATCCTGAACAGTTATTGTACGGTATGTGGAAAAAATGAATAGAAACACTCAACACAAGTTCATAAACATGTATTATGGCAGTATTGTATACGAAAGTGACCAGTGTCCTTACAGAATTGAAGATAAATTTTTTTCAGCATGCTTTTAGGCGAATTTTGCTATGCAAATGAAAAATACGTTTATACATGAATGCACACAGTGTACATATCTCCCACTTAACCATTATGTTTAACATTGACAGCCAATGAACACAATGTGTTGGTTCCACATACTAATTTACTTGACAGTTTAATCATTAAGTTCACCAGGGAAACTATGTCTAATTACTATTTAAGCCAATTTATAATGTTTATGAAAAGCGATTATAAAAATAATCTGTTCCATTTTTTTTCAAATCACTCGGTATTCATTCATATTATTTGAGGTTTCTTTATTCGGTAATTTTCGAAATAAGCAGATGAGTAGCCTACTGTAATATATTCTGATGATGGGGCTGCCCTCCAAGTCAACAAAACTGCCTAATTATAAAACATGTTTGAATAGCGAACCGCTTAATATAAGGAGAACAGACTAGTGTCAAGAGCATCGCCCAGGCACTGCCACGTATAGGTCAACTTTAAGTGTAATTGAATTCACCAAGTAGAATAAATTAGAAGTTTTTTCTTGTCATAATACCCCCTGGCCATCCAAATCACTCGATAGTCATACATAGTTATAAATGGCTGTCAAACGTAATTGGAATGATACAGCTTGTTCAGATTTTGACAGGAGTCAACTGACATATATTTGTTGACAGGCACATCGTTTAGCTTTTAGTTAGGAGGTGGGAATTTCCAAAAGTCGCTTACTGATTGGCTATTTACACTAACATTTACATCTGTTGATCTTACTACAACTATATGGCATAAAATGTTTTTTATTGCAGAGGTCAACAACATGTATGCAACGTATAAAATGGGCTCAGTAGGTTAAGAGTTATAATCATGTGAAAGTTGCTATCAATGCAAATATAATACACATACATAACATGTATGTAAATACTTACATGTATGTACACAAATCGTGTATTGAACAATGGAAATAACTCTTCCACCACAAAAAATTGAAACATTAGAGTCTATTACTAAAATTTATTGAAATTTGCTTTCACAAAGAGATAATCGGAAAAACACCGTCAAAATGGCGAAAATTTATACAACAAACATATGTAATTTTTATGGAAAATGGTTTGAACTGTAAATTAACGAATTTCACACACAACCAACTATAATTTTGACTCTCATGTCAAGTGGGTTACTATACACACATTCAATAGCACAGGCGACTCTACACAACGTGTGGTATAAGTGAGTGTTGGTGTGTGTGTGTATATACGTGCATATATATTACAATAACAAAACTCGCCAAGACATGTTGAAAACAGCATACCGCAAGGCTGTTCAAATTGAAAAAAATGTGTTGTGATAAATTTTATTTAATTTTCTTTAAAAAAATTTAACTCTATGCCAAACCAAGAAGAGAATTCGTGACCACTAACAAATTCACAAGCAGCTTAAAATACTAAATACTTGTTAAATTGTTGTTATTTATTACTTTTACAAAAAATTTTTTTGGCAAAAAAAAAAAAAAAACAAAATTGATGTTGCTTCTTCTTCGTCTTAAACTATGTTTGCTAAGAGTCTCAGACTTTAATAGAGAAAAAGGTAACATTTGTTACATAAATTAGATTTTCTCTAGTCTCTCCTACAATTTGGTAACAAAATCAAATCACTGTGTTTTTGCAAACATTTGTGCCATCTGATTGAATTTGAGCGCAACCCTGTAATTATTATCAACCACACCTTTTTTCATATCTGCTGCTATTATATAGAAGCGTAATATGAGATTACGCTAAACGCCCAGTTTATATGTCAATCTGCACACTGTGTATGATTTCATTGCTGTTCCTCAGGCAGATGACAATGCCGCGATGTATGTGCCCGCGTGTGTGTGTGTACTAATATGTTGAAGTTCTAATAAATATTCATTTATATTTCTATTTGCTTTATTATGAATGACACCAGGATTTATACAATCACAAATTAGAAATTATTACATTTTGAACGTCTACTTTAAAAATTCTTTTTTTAATGAAAATTGTTTTGTTACAATTCTTGAAATCAGTGCGGTCTTTGAGAGAAGTGGTTTCATTAACATTAGAAAGATTGAATAAACAATCGTGAAAGGAAAAATATGTACTATTTTCAGAACTAAAAGGATATGTGGTCATGTGCAAATATCAGGAAAGAAAATGTTTATAAAGTATAAAATTACAGAAAAAGTAATGTAGTAGGAATGGGATTCAAAGAAATGCAAAGACTGATAAAAACCAAAAGATTGCTGACAGTTTGGCTTTGGGCAAGAAAAAATTCATTCATGTCCTTCAGCTGGGGTGTAGGTTCCATACATTTTGCTAATTAGTTTAACGAAACCTTCTTATGATCTTTCGACCGCAATTGTAATGAAATAGTTCTTCAGTATTTTTATTTTGATCTTTTTAATGTTTTTGAGAATATTTTTTATGAGAAATAAGTAAATGATTATTTTATGGTTATGTATATTTAACTATTGATATATTTTGTTGTTGCAAGCGAAATCATCAGTGAACTTCCAATATCTTAAGCTTTTACAAAAATTAATATCTACAATATGGAAAATCAGTCATATATGAAAATTACAAAATATGCAATAAGAGTAAGCTACGAATGAAGCTTCTTCGATACGAAGTTATTTAATTTTTCTTCCAAGCTATAAACATTTAGATGTCCTTTGTACGATATTCACTAAAAAATAACAGAAAAAATTGATATATGACCAGTTACGAGTACAATAAACAAAAACTTATTATTCAAATGATTATTTAGAAACTATCCAGATATAATAAATTTCAATATTAAGGAAATAAATATTTATAAATTTAACTAAGTAATAATATAAAAGCAGGCCAATAAAATATTTTCGATTGATAGATTTTTTGAATCATAAGAATTTTTATATTGATTAGGGTTACTTTTTGTGAAATTTATAGATGGTTGAACAAATTTCAAGAGAGTTTGCAAATTATTTGTAATAGTATGAACTGGAACAATTCAAGTTCTCTATACTATTTTTTATTACTTTTAATTTACGTTCAACCATCATCATGGCGAAATACACGTAATGGTAATTTGCAATCATTTAATGATGTAGCGGCTTTCGAAAAAAAAAACGTTTTTATATTCGTCCGTCTAGGTTTGAATAAAATATTATGCTCGATTCTATTATGATAAGAAATATTAGAAGAACTGCCATATTAAATTTTATAATCTAGACTCTAAAAGAAGCGTTTAAAGCAGATGTCATTGTTATTTTCCGATTTTTGTTTCTGTGAGAATTATTGGTCTTACTCACATATACTATATAGATGAGGATGTGGATATTGTTTGAAAACTAATTCCCTAGAAGAAAGTAAACTGACAAAGAATATGTCACGTGACTTGTTATTCAGGTATTGAAACCGGTTCAAGTTCTAACACTTAGCATGAAAGTGACATATCAAACATTGCTTTGTCATAGAAGGGAGAAATTTATACCTTTTGGTCAATGAACTGTCTAAGGTTGTCAATTGTAGTTCAAAGAAAAAAAATTTATAGAACTGAATTCCAGAAATTTGTTTAAGATCAAACTCTTCTTAACTCATTATATAATAACCTAAAAAAAACTCTTATATAATTCCCGTTTCTTTGAAGGAATTGCCATAAAGGAGCATATAAGAATATTTTTATTATTTTATTATAACAACTAAAAATATAAAATACTATCACTCAGCTTGAAAGTTGTAAAAAAAAGACATATTAACACTAATGGATCTGGTGTGGCGATTGTCGCAAATAATATTGTTCCCTTTTGCTAGTGTAATAAATGGCATCTTTTTACTTCCTTCTAAATAAAAATTTAATTTTTAGATATATTGATGCGAATTGTTGAATTAAGAACTCGAACTTGAACAATTAAGTTTTCAGTTCATTAATAATAAGTTTTTCAAGAAAACCAAAATAATTTTTGATGTCATGTATCCTTTCAAAACTCAATTAGTGATTTTACCCTTGTTATTAGTCTTGTTGTCGTATTTTAATTCAAAGTTTCAAATTTAAAATTTTAAAAAATATATATGGAAATATGATTATTTGAAAAATACAATTGAAGGACTAATATTGTCTTTGCAGGCTCTCAGTGAATTTTTCCGCTATTAAAAAGCTCGAAATGAGAAAATTCTTTGAATATGTGTTCTTGTTTTTTTACCGACATTTCCATACTCTTGGAATACCCTCTTCAGGATATTTGTATATTTTTATGAAATTTATATTTTTAACATTGTTTATTTTACATTTTGTATAAAGTGAACAAATATCCAGAAGATGGTGCTCGAAGAATAGTGAAATGTTAATAAATAAAAATTACACAGACCTTAATTTTAAGAAATAATGTTATTTTAAGTTATTTGAAATTATTAAAAACATACATGATTTCAAAGATTTGCGGCAGTGAAAAAGAATATACATATAAACTCAGTTTGATATAAATTTTTAAGAAGAATTATTTTTGCAAATTTTTTTTTGACAATTACTTTATATTGATGACAATGATGATAATTTTCGGAATATAAATATTTTTTTTTCAAAGTAAAAATCTGATAACATTATGGATTACATTGATTCGGCAAATTAAAATTTACTTCAGAAATATATTTTGAAAGTTTATTTTAAAATCAATATATTTTTGTTCCGATCCATTCAGCCTTTCAAAAGTTATGCCAATCTTACATACATACATATATGCAAGCATATATACACATTCGAAGCAATCGTTAAATGTTTTCTTGGCGTTCTAAATGCGGAGATGTTGTGAAAATCGATTTTCTAAATTAAGCTTGAGTTCAGTGGCTTTCGGTTAATAGAGGGAAGTTAGAAATATATAAGGAATTAGGATTTTTTAAATCAGTTATTATACAATTATTTCAGTAATTACAATAATAAAATACTCAAAAATGTTTTTAAAGACTGATGTACCAATAAACTAATCATCATGTCTAAAAATTTATAAAGCCTTAGATTTTGTTACAATACAGAAGAGAATTTAATAGTCTCTAAGGACATCTAACTAACTAAAATTTCTATCAAGAGGCAGAGAACACATTTTCTTTAAAATTTTTCAAATTTCTGAGAATATTATTCAACTCTAATATTCGCTAAAAAATTATTAATATCCTGTACCTCTTCCTAACGCTGCATCTGATTGGTTATCCTACAAAAGGACAATAGTTAATGCTATCGTTTAGAAAATAAACCAAAGTAAACCAAAAAAGAAGATCATATTTACTTTTGTTATTACACATGACAGCTGCAAATCTACTTGTGAGATAAATGTAACAACATCTGCCAACAACGTGTTGCACTTCTGACATTAAAGAGATATAAAAACAGTCTTCCATACACAGCATTCTTAAAGCAGTCAGAGGTTGATAAACAGCGCGCATATTTCAGGATTTTTTGTCGTTTGCAACATTTAAAATCTCTAATGACGAAAGCATGATAAAAAAAAATCTATTATACCATAAGTACATAGACACGTATGAACATTTGTAAAACACTCACTCTATATATATTTACTTTTGTAAAAGATGTGACCAGACAATAAGCAACCACCACCAAGTACCCTCATCATCCCTCGGTATCAAAAGATTTTCCTAATTTTTTTGTCATGTTACCAAGTGATGTTGATGGTGAAGAGCTTTAGTTTTTGCTTTTTGAAACTTTTTTACTTACCACACAAGTCATAGATTTCATTTAATTTTCTATTTTATATACAATATTTTGTAAATTATAATTGACATGCTTTTAGGGTTTGACTACAAGTCCCCTGATTTTTTTCAACATTTAATTTTTTTGTCAAACTGAAAGTCCTCTGTCTTTTTTTCTTGTGGTTGTTTTTTGTTCACGTATTTACCTTAAAAGTCTAGTTGTATGTGTTTGGTCTCTCTACTAATATTCTCTGTACCAGGGACAAATCTTTTTATATCAGAATGAATGCACTTCATTTTGATTTGATTTTTTACACCTGTGATGTTTGGTTTTGTTAATTTTTATTTAATTGTTAGTTGACGGTAAAATACATACATATACAGCATAGTTCTGATTTTATGGGACCAAGTAGCTTAAATCCTTTTAAAAGGAGTAAATATTTTTTCATTCAATAAATAGTAGCACTCTAATACATCAGTTTCCTGTATTATGTTATAGATAGTAGTTAGATTACAAAAAGAAGCGTAGAACCTGGACATTTAATTCGTTATAGATGAAGCTTTTTATAACCCGAGTTAATATTTTTGTCTTCCACTAAATAATAGAATATAAAAGATTATGAAAGTTAAGGACGTACAGCATACCGAATTTGCTACGAAGAAATCTTTTCATATCAAATAAATTTAATATGATTTGAAGTTGAATACAAAAATACAAATACAAAAAATTGTAAGAATATTGAAAAAGCTTTAAAAAAGATATTAAAAGATTTCATTTAGTATGTCAGCGTTTAAGAAGAAGACGTTATTGGAGGACATGACTGCCTTCTGCACATTTGATGCAGAAAAAGAGAAGCAGTTTTCAAAAGCAATGAAACCTTCTCTCGATAGTTCAAATGTGTCTCCAAGAACGACTAAAGGAAAACTTGGCAGGTTGTTTATTCCGCTTATTATATACGAATAATTTCAATATACACTCTGATTGTATGTATTTTTCTACATGTAAATATGTTCTATATAGAATGACAAATATTTCAAGGAAAAATTCGTCATTTGTGGCTGTATATTTTATAAACTATATTTTTTTGCTTTGCTTAATATTTAGAGGTTTTTGTTTTACCCAAAATTTTTAAGAGAGACTTGGGATTTTAGAGCATTAAATAATTTTTTTTTATAAATTAATCAACGAAATGTTAATAATTTTCAGAAAAGATAGTGATATGTGATAAAGAGTCATCCAAATAAGGACATCAAAAAAATGGGCATTAGCTAGGCACCGAAGACATTCATCACCTAAGATCGTGAGGTTACCTTATGTGAAAATGCTTAGATCAATAGTATTATTAATATAAATAGTATAAATTATATATAAAGAATATTTATATCGTAAATAATAATCATGTAAATAATATAAAGCATATAAATACAGGATCCATACTTAAATTGTAAATGTTTTAGCTTTTTTTAATATAAAAATTGTGGTAATAAAGTGCTTTTTTTATCAAAAATTATTTGTTTACTATAAATATTTACATATATAGTTTTTTCTAAACAAACAAAGGCTTCAAGGCCACTTTATTTTTTCTGCTAAGGACTTTGAGTGTAGTCCTTAGCAGTAAAGTTTCAAACCTCGAACAAAATTCAATGTTATGATCTATTAGTCCATGATACAGCTTTCAAAGTTGTCCTCGAAGCAATCAGTGCAAATGTTTTTGTATTCCACTTTACTTTAGGATAAAGTGAATATAGTGGTTGATATATGATTGTTTGTGATATCCTTGGATTATTAATATAAAGTTATTTTCGCTAAAAAGAAGCTGCTTTGGTGTATACTTTGCTGACACATCATCATAAAAAGTAGCTTGGCCCCGATCAACGGAAATGTAAATGTCATAACAAACTTCTTATAATTGCTTAACATTGTTTTTTAACTTTTTAACTATTTGATGTGCTTGAACGCCGATAGGGAAGTCCATCATCTGTCTTTTAGAAAGAAATAGTGCCTTTTTAATTTTATTTTTTACTATATTTGTTTTTTTCAACAAAATTTCATACAAATTTTATTATTGATAGCAGACAGTTTGGTAGCTCACGCAAGTACTTCTGAACTTTATCAGTGTTCATGACGAGTATACGAGCATAAGAAGATATATCATGGACATCACGAAAAAAATTTAAAAATTACTTTGGTCTTGAAACGCACCTGGTATTTGAATTTTTTGAATCAATTGCTTTTGGTTTATTGCATGTAACGAGAGGAAAAATGAGACTACCTTATTGACAAATTAACAAGTTCTAAAAAAATGTACTACAATAACTATATAATATAAAAAGTATTATTTTTTTATTGGTAACAGTATCGTGTTAACCAAAACTTTTTTACTTTATCTTGTTATTTATTATATGTATATTGTTTATATAATTATTTATTGTACATTTTCATGTACATTTTTGTATGAGATAAAAATGATACAAAATATAATAATATGAATAGAATAAATATAATATTCAAATGTTTGCTTTGATTGTATAAACATAATTAACTAAAAATATTGAAAAGAATTTGATTCAGTTGTATAAAATTGCAATGTGTTCCATCATAAGAAAAATTTAGATTATACACTAAGGAATAAAATTTCAAACCCGTGTGCCTCGCCTATAATTATATTTTAATTCAGAAGCTATATTTTAAAAAATTTTCTTAAAATGAATTCAATGCAGTTTTGTGCTTAATTTAAAATGTTAATGAAATAAAATCTTTTTGTGTACAATTTTACTCAACAATAAACAATAAAAAAGCTGTCCTAAAGTTCCTGCATTCAAACTTTACTCTTGAATGAAATTTCTTTAATAATAAATTAGTAAATATAAATTCTTATATTAAGCAAATCTATAAGAAATTTTATTAAAGATGAGCAAAATTTCAACATATCTCATATTTAATTGCTGGCAAATTTTTAAAACTAAAATTTAGTTAAGCTGTTAGAATAAGTAGTTATTGTTTTCCCTCCCAACACCAATTCCCAAACCAGTAGGATTGCTGCAGAATGTGGCATTTTATTGCTTTGGAGTTTTTATTTGATTGTTATTCAATAGACAGAAAAACAATCGGAAATAAAATAACGAACATCATTCAGACAAAATTAAATTGCAAAGCCATACGAAACACAATCAATATGTTGCAAAATTCTCATGGGAAAAATACCTTACAAAGTAATTGATTAATTGCCCAAACCAAACAAATTGACATCAAACAAATTATAACGAAGACAAGGACAAGGATGGATGAGAACGCATATTTGTTTGTAGAAGCGAAGCATTTGCTATATTTAAAAAAAAGTATATTGCAAATGTTGGTAGACTTGGAAATTTAAGGCTGGAACTATGTGCAAGCATGACAAAGTTTGTTTAAACCATTTTTCCTTCAAATATTCTAAATGAAATCTATTTTAAATTTTTCGTTTAATGCAGTGCTGAATTTATAACACAACTTTTCCCTCTAGGTCTATGAAACGGACGGACGAAACAAATGCTAAATCATTTGCCACACGCTTTATACATTGTTGGTATCAATATCAACAGTACCTCAGCTCCTACCTGAAAGATTAGTTGTAGTATGCACTCACCTTAATATATAAAAAAAATACTACGACTTTGTGATCACCAAGCAGTCATTTAGTTTTGTTTGATTCATTCGGCTTGTCAAATTGAAATTAAAAAATAGTCTTTGGTTTCTTATTTTTTAATTTTATACAATCTATATATATTTCTTTTTTTTTTTGGAATAATTGCAAAAATCTATCAACAAAATATGAGCAGTGTTGTTGAAGCAACAGAAATACCACCAAGTCCAAAACGCACACAGAAGCATCCTGGAGAAAATAAGGATAATTATGAAAATGGAGAAGTTGTCACCGAATTAGCAACAACTTCAGTACAGATCGTAGAAGTAATGGTTAAAAAAGAGCATGATATAATATATAGTGAGGTTGTTACACAGCAACAGTTGGAAGAATGTGCGGAGTATATGAACAAATCCAAAACCTTGCAGTATGCCTTGGAAACTGATCTATTGATCTGTGATGCCAAATGGACATTATTTGTATCAGCTACTTTCAGCTATCGCTACGATTCAGTGCTGCAACCTTTTCCGCCACAATTCGCATCAGAGCAAGGTTACGATATTGATTCCCTAATGTCTGTCATCAAAGATACCCCGAAACTAAGTGTTGTTTTGCAAAACTTAACGAAGCAAGAGCCCTCGAATGAGATTTCCAGCGAAGTAATAGATTTGCTCTACTGGGTACTTATAGTAATGGGAGAACCAGTTTTACGTTTAGTGGAAGGAGAAGAGCTAACAACTTTAATGTCTTCGATAGATGAGAAGTCAACTAAAGTTAGTCCGACTCATGTTTTTGAAGTTAACGATGCAATAGGATTTCATTCTGATGAAATGTTTCATTCTAAGACGAGCAATTTACCTCTTAAATTGGCATTCATGGGCAACAAGTTGGACAATTACTTCTCGATACTACAAAATGGTTTTACACAATTTGCAGAAAATGGCACCAAGTTAGAACTCACCACCGATCTGCAAACAAGTTTGAAGTACAGTCCTTATGGCGCTGCTTGGGGTGCATCTCAATGTGGTTCCATTATATCGTGTGCAGCCATTTGCGAGTTCGGTATCAATGCCGAGGAAGATAAAATTACTACAAACAAACATAACAAATCATGTGTTGATATTCAATTAAGTAATGCAGAGCACATTCGCCTGCGTTATTTAATATTTTATGGTAAACGTTTTCCTGGAAATATGATGCCGAAGCGACGTATTTTCTCATGGCTTTATAGCTACAAATTTACACTTTATTTGCTCTCGTACATGATGTTGCTAGCAACAATTGGTTTTGCCAACAGCGATAATGGCGAGACATTTAAACTGTACGTTTCCAACAAATTTGAGATTTTTTTAAACTTTTGTCGAAGAATTATTGGCAAAGAGCCTAGTCAGTAGGTTAAAAAATATTTATATCTGGTATGTGAACTTGCAGCGATACAATTTATTTGTTTACTATATTTTTTAACATATTATAAAAGATCAAAATATATTTGTGTATAAATTCAACCCATCTTTTTGATATAGTTGATTATTGTTTCAAGCTTTCGAAATGATATAGAATATAAGTTCTTCTCTATATTGAACTACTGGTGAAGCAAAGTGTTGTTATTCAGCCTGAAAGTGTTCAATTTCGAAAAAAGTTCCTTTTTAAGTAAAAAATATTTCGTGAGAAAATAACTACAAATATTAAAATTTATTTTAAAGATAATTTTCTTCTTCTGGAGAAAGTTTAATAATATAATCTAAAGCAACTAAATTTAGGCAAATTCACTTGCTTTGATTTTATGTGGGAAATGTATGTTACCATACTAATTAAAGCAAAACAAATCAGAAGTTTAATAAGAAATCTTCTAGCTACTTAAGAGCTGTCGTTTATGGAAATAAGCAATACGTTTTGAGCCTTAAACGACAGGCAGGATTAAATACTTTGTGAGCTTTTTATTGGGATAAATTGCTGAAATATAAACAACATTCAACAAATTTTCAATTTAAATTTTGTTTTTATCTAGATAAAATACAAATTTTATGCACACTAATTTATTTACAAGGATGCTTCAAAGACCCCTCAGTCAATATCTTTCGGTATTAGAAAGGAAATGAAGCTACTAAGAAATCGTTACTTGAAGTACACAGTCTTATCTGCATTGCTAAATTATTATATATGACGCACTACGAGTAAGACACTAAAAATAACAAGCGGGTAATTTTTTATTTGTACTGATCTCTTACTGCCAGTTAATTCCGTTATAAACATAATCGACATCAATGTTTACGCAAGACGTTTGATGATGAGCTAATAGGACATCCAAGTATTTTACTTCCCTGATTAGCAGAACATGGGCAAAGGGTTTGCTGATCAAACTGTTATACGTACAACTGTATTGCTCTTTCTCCCTTATTCAGATCTCAAAAGATTCTCAGAGATTTTTGTGTTTGCGGTCATCAGAAATTTTTCTGAATGTAATTTAAAATTCATTTAAATAAATTCTGTGGCCGAAGTTTTATTTAAATTAAACAAAAAAATTATTCTTAAATTTTGTTTTTTGTAACAACCCAACCTAACAATCACCACTTTGGAGACCAATATTGAATGTTTGCTTCAAATGCTTATAAGTTTGAGGAAATTTTAAAATTTTTTTAATAAAATCAACATATTACGCTTGAAATCGTTAACGGCTGCAAAACCCATGAGCTAACAGAGGAAAATTTAGTTCCAAACTCTATATATATGCAGATTCTAGTATATTTTTGATCTAATTATTTTGAAGGACATTTTTTAACTTCACTTTAGTATTTATATCAAGATATTAGTAATTGTAATACAATTCTATTTGTTTTATCAAGGTTACATTTATCCAATTTAATCATATTGTTAATTTCAAATTAGTAAAGATTTTAAGTTTGTAGCAAAAAAATTTCCAATATTATAACGCGATAAAAGTTCGATAAATTTTATATAAAAGCCAGAAAAATAAGTTTTTTCATGGCAATGTAAATCTCAGTACATACTGAAATGAGTTCAGAAGGAGAGAAAGTATTAATGTCTATGTGAAAGCTCAATACCAAAAAGAATATTTCAATATAAATTTATATAAATATATACATTTTTATATAAATACATACATTATTTGCTTTGTGTTTATAAATATATTATATAATGCGGTAATTTATTAATACCCCTGAATTAAAATACGACTCCCTTGAGACGATAGATGTTCTATAGACATTCAGACAAATGCAAAAACATTATAAAACAACAAAGTCACACGAAATGTACTGAACAAAGGAAAGAAGAAACCAAGCAACGCAGAGATTCAGCCAAAAAAGTTAAATACAAGAACTCTAAAGAGGTTGATGTTTTCATCTTATTTTCGTTTTATACCAAAAACCTTTCAGTTTTAATGCTCCAAAAAAGAAAAATGGATGTAGAAAAGGTAGGCTGTTTTCTTAAATAAATAATGCTTCACTCACTTTTGATAAATATAAGGTTTTACCTTATAAAACAGCGTGGCTGGAAATATTGTGTACAAAATCTCAACATTGGTCTTTGAAAGATGTATATCTTTGCTGAAGTAGTTACCACGTTGACTACAAAGCAATTTGTGACTGGGAGCCGAGAGCCTGGGTTAGATCCCTGTTCAGGACAAGTCATTAACATCCATGAGTTTTTCTGATTTACATTAGTGTGGCATTGTGTTGGACTGTTTAAGTGATGGAGGCACAGCACTGGCCAGGGGACAGTACCGGCAGCGATTTATACTCCTCTAGCTGAAGTATATCACAGCGCCCTACTTCGTCGGTAATTTTAGCAGAATTATCGGCGAAGTAAAATAGTTAATAAAATGGTAGAGTTGTAAAAATAATTTAAGCTCTCTCTCTCCCTTTCTCTCTGTTCTCATTTCACCACCAGCCCTCTATATACTATCCTCTTCATTGCCTGAGTGTTACTATTTCTCTGAAAAAAAATTTGTAGTGCAACCGTCTAAGTTTTAGCCTCTGCACACTTAGTGCGCTGGCAAACTATTGATAGTCATCTATCGATAGTCAAACTATCGATAGTCACTCTGTTAATAATTTACTGTTGAATGGAAGAGAAAACTTCAGCTTTATATGGGATTTTTAACGCAAAACTTTTTTTCGAAAATATGTCTTATTTCTAAGGCAAAAGTGTCTATGATTCTTAAGCTTAGTCTAGACGATATGTTGAATCAGCAAATATATGCTTACACTCATATGCTTTCAAATAACAACAAATGCCTCTACCAGCATATTCAATTTGTTAGGCGTCTACACAATATGCTGAAAGTACCAAATTTATTAAATTCAACATATGCCAACATATAGTATTTCAACATATGGGTTACCATATATTTTGTGTGTCTACACGATATGTTGAATTTCGTATGATCATATTTTTGTTGGGTCGTATGAACATTTGTTTAAAAATAAATTTGACAGTACTATTTTTTTATTACTACTTTGTATCATTGTTATTCAAAAATAAAACATAATGTCGTCAAAAGACGTAGCACTAGCCGTTGTTCTGACTGGATTAGTTTTTGATGATGATGATCAATTAAAGCAAAAACGACCTAGAATTTGACAAAAGAAATGGGTTTAAAGAACAGACGAGGAGGGATTCTGTGCAAAATTATACAAGGAACTAAAAGAAGACCAATTTTTATACAAAAACTTTCTACGTATGGATATTCAACAGTTTAACCATTTACTCTGTTTGGTGTCTCCGATAATAACAAAAAAGGACACTGTAAGGCAAAAAAGTATAGCAGCAAGTGATCGTCTTATTTTGACACTTCGTTTCCTAGGTAGTGGTGATTCGTTTTCTTCACTACAGTACCTGTTCCGCATTCCTAAACAAACTATTAACACCATTATTCCAGAAGTGTTGGATGCGATGTATACAGTGCTTTTAGACAAATATATGAAGGTAAGAGGATTGAATCATTGCTTTGGTGTCGCATATGAAACCAAAAAAGTAGTTTTAGCAGCAATATAAGCACCAAAAGCGTCGAATTAGTCTTTCGCATCTGTTTTTTCTTCTATTGCACAGATGGCCTTCGCATCTTCTCTAAATGCATCAGAATTAGAGGATGATGATGATGAATTTCAATATTTACTATATTTTTTATATTTTAAACAAATTGTCTACCGTTTTCTTTTAACCAGTGGTACCATAGGTATTAAATGCCGTAAATTGACAAATATAAGTGAAAATATGCCAAATAAGACAACACTGATACATAAATTACCAATTCTATATGCTATAAAATTTGCCGTATGCTGAAAAGCTTGCATAAGGTTTTCAACAAATAACATATCTGTTAGCATACGTTGAAAATTTGTTAAAAGATAAAAATATGGTGTCTACACGATATGCTATAATTGTGAATATACGTTTGTTGGTATCGTTAACAAATACCCATCATATATGGTTCAACATATGTATGTTGAAAAAATTTAGTGTCCACACGATATGTTGGCACTTGCAACAAAATTTTCACCTAAAATATGCTGATTCAACATATCGTCTAGACTAAGCTTTATATATATATATATATATATATATATATATATATATATATATATATATATATATATACATATATATATATATATATATATATATATATATATCCTTTTATTTTTTAGGCAAGAATTGCTAGAAGGAAACGAGCTTAATACGACTGTGGTATGAGGAAAAAAACTGTTGCTATTATATTGGAACATTATAAATCTGAAATGAAAAAGCACACATGCTTGCATAACGAATAAAAAAATTATTTTTTTAACTTGACATTATTACGATTTTTTTAAGATGTTTAATGTACGATTATTTTTGCCAAAAACTTTTTGTTTTTAATTTAAACATTTGTATGAAAATTGAAAAATAAGTAACAAACATTCGAAGATGTCTGTAATAAATAAAAAGTTATCAGAGTTTGTATGAATATAATTTAACACTGCTGGATTCCTATTAATAATAGTATTAAACAGTTTTTCTTTCTAAAGTGAAAAAAGTATTGACTCTCTTCTTGTTTCCAGATATTCCCCAGGGTGCAGTTACTAAGTAGAAAAACATTATTACAAAAAATAAATATACTACTCCTTGGTGAAAGAGTTCATAGTGGGTAAATAATTACGTTGTTCCATTATTTTCTTTTTGTTTTTATATGATTGAACAAATGTAAAAATATTTTACGTAAATGAATAGCAGATATTAAAACTTGGGGGAACTGAAATGAAATGATTTTTGCTTTTTTAAAAATGTAAAAATTTTACCAGTGATTTTGTTATTAACCCATATGAAGCAAAGCATTTTTGTCTGCTTGAAAATGGGTTCTAGAAATATTTGAAAATAATATATTTTCGCAAAAGAATGGAAAAAAGGAGGTATAAAATGGAAACATTTCTTAAGTTCAAAATAGCTTTATTTTACAGAATTTGACAAATTGTTGCATTGAAAAAAGATTTAAGGAAAAGTTAAAGTTTAAAAAATTTATTTTCTGTTGTATGGGGAGCTGTTTATATATCAAAATTTCCGTAGTGCTAAAAAGATCATCAGAGAACTTTAGTCGGTTTGAAAACTTATTACAACAAACAATAACATTTTTTAAGTCTAATTGTTCGAATGATTAGCTAGGGATAATAATGCGATTAATAAATTTCAATAATATTTGGAGAAAATCTTTTGTTTGCTGTGGGTTTAGCTGTTCATATGCCGACATTTTATTGGTCGTTAATCCAAATCGTCAGCGAACTTCCAGCAGTTTGAAAACATTTTCCAATATTAAGTATTTGGAGAAAATTAAAAAAAGTTTTTGTCCGATAGTTTGAAAAATTTGACTTAAGATTTATATCGTAAGTGCATGTATTTCTTTAAATATACGTAATTTTAAAACGTTTTATAAATATTTTTCAAAGATTTAGTAAAACCTTTACTAAAATAATTAAAATCCTCTGAAAAATAAGAATGCTATCATCGATAAATTATAAAACTTTTTCAATAGCTGCGCAGAAAATTTTGCCGAATTAGAATCAAATGGCTTTGGAGTAACACTGCAGCAATTTAGAGTATTTGCATTAGTTTATTTTTTTTTAAGTGCACATTTTTCTATATTGCAAGTAAAGCTGCCTTTAGAAATTTTGAGTATTTGAATCCGATTTATTCGCGAGACCTTCTTTAGAGACTTCAAAAAGATTGTGATTAAGTTTGTCATTTCTAGTTTGCCTCACAAGTCCAATCCCTGACTAAATTATCTTACGCTTCAGTTAATGTGAGTAGCAAATATTCTTGTTATCTGCTAAAAAGTAGACCATTTGTTGGACATCAGTCCCTTGAAACTTGAATCACCAAAACTGTGAAATTTAATTTACTTTAAGGATCATTTAGAACTCCTTTAACGTATTGAGACAAGTGTACCGTATTAGATTTGCTTAGTTATTTAAAGGGTTAAATGTTGTATTTGCTGTAAGGGTAATTTACAAATAAAAAACAAACAGTTGTATAAAGAATAATTTAGAAAGAAATGAACATATGTTCTATCTAATTTAACCAGGGATGGGTTATTTAGCTTGAGATTTGTGCTGGTAGCACAAGTATATCAAATGTATTCTACAAAAGGTACTGAAACGAAACTAATAGTCATGGTAAATCAGGTGGAAAATTTTTATTTGCCTTAAACGCAAAATACCAGAAAGAAAAATAGACTGAAAAAAATCCTCTGTAGTCTTTATAATACTATTTTGTATTTTTAGTCTATTTTGGATACTTATGTAGGAAACTAAAGGAGATAATACGATTTTCGAGCTCATTTCAATCAAGAAAATTTAATTTTCTTTCGTAAATTGAAAATCCAGAAAATAAACTATAATAATTTGAATATCAAAGGAAAACATAAAAGTGAAATGCCATAAAATAATTAACAATTTTCTTCCAAATGTCAAGCGAGAAAAAATATCAGATTGAGTACTGGAATATGTTTAAGAAAATCTCTATGTTTGAAACAACTCAGAAGAATCGAAATCTTACATTCACACATAAAAATCAAGTACAAAATAAATATGCTACGTAAACACAAGTTAAAACACAACTTGGTAAACACCTCATCAAACATCAAAGAAAATCAATTTCATGTTTTTTCTTTCCTTCTCTACTTATTTTACTTATGCTTTGGAAATTTTTCCATTATGGAAAATCATCCCTCTGTGCTTAGAGGGAAAATGTCGCCAGGTACACACGCTCATAAAAAAATCGCTTATCAGAAAACTTATTTATTTATTTAACAATTTATAATAGAAAATAGAATGAGAAAAAATCCGTATGTATGAAAAAGTATAATGAGGGTGATGAGGAAAAAAACGCAATTTATATCTTTACCCACCAAGTTTAAGAAAAATGCGAATAGAATCTGTGATAAAATATATATAAAGTCAAAGTAAGTTAAAATAATAAACACTAAAGTAAATTGACTTAAGCGTGAGGAAGGATGCCATAGAAAATTATTTAAGGAAAAAAGTTCACAAAACCCTATGACAAGTCGCAATTAATGCATACATTTCTTTAAGAACAGTTTTCAGTAGTATTTGATTTAACTTCATTAAAGCCGCTTCTTCAAGACCAACCTTAAGTTACATTAATAAAAACTATATACTCGTTACATTCACTAAAGTAAGATCAACGTGGTTAGATGCAACAATATTTTTCCCTCTTATACATTTACATATGTGTAACCCTTTTTATCTAAAGATCAAAAAAGCTTTTAGAATTGTTGCCATTAAAAAGAAGATAACTGATAATCGCTTGGTGAACTTTAGATCTAATAATACCCGCTTAAGAGCTTAGATAACATATAATTTCAACAATAACCCGCTATTCAGGAAATGTCCTTTCAGCTTAAGAAGTGATGATGGTGTAAGTATTCGCTTTTTTGTTAAGCCGAAAAGGAAGCTTTTGTTCGAATTATTATGCTAATATAATTTTAATATTATTAAACCTTAGATAAAATAGAAGTTACGTATAAATTGTAAATATTTATTTATTTATTTTGATTGCTTTTTTAATGTTTTCAATAAAAGCATTATGTATTTTAAGCATGTTGAAAAAAATATTTATTAGAACTATTTAATATTTTCAATACATTGTTATTACATAGTGTGCGCTGGCCAAAGTAAATGATCTTTAAATTTCTGTAAGCAGGAAATGAATGACTATTGCATATTGCAAATTGAATATATATGGTCCTTGTTATTTTTTAAGCATCTAGTATTTAAATCCAGTAGATAATCTCTGACTACAATAATTTGGGTGATAGGTCGTGATGAAAAATCTGCAATAAACTTTAAAGTTGGAGTATAACCAAGTTTCTAATAGCGACCTTGAAATTGTAAGCTGGATGCAATGTCTTCAAAGTCATTGTTATCTTTTGTTTTAAAAAGACATATAATTTCTTTCCATAATATGTTTAAAGGACCGTTGATATTAGTAGGAGTATACTAAAGTTTTTTTTTTTTTTTTTTTTTTTTTTTCATGCTAAAGTTAGTAACGTAAACTTCCATGTCGTATTACTTAGAGTAAGATAAGCTTCTATAATTGATAGCAATTTTTATCAAATTTGTTATTGGAGGTATTCTCAAAATAACTATTTAATATTTTATTGTTTGTTGTTGGCTTAGCTAGGTATATGCCTGCATTTCATAAGTATACAAGCTTAATGTTTTTCAATCATGATTTGGCTAAAAGATAGCCACAAAAAGAATTCAAATTTATAATTATAATGGTTTTTTGTTCTGTTTCTTCGGTTATTTATTAAAGTAATAGTGCAAATGACTGATTTTCAATAAATTTTTAAGCGGTTTAGAAAAAAACTCAACTAACTGAACTTTTTTTTTAAGGAGGGAAAATTTGCTAAGACCTCAATTTTAAGAAAAGGACCATATGTTATGAATCAAATTTAATTTTTTTTAAATCAAATAATATTTATAATCTGTTGTACATAGCGCAGAAATCAGTTCTTTCAGTTAAATATTATGATAGTAAATCCTTAAGAATTTTATTATTTGCGAATTAGATTACAACTACAAATCTATTATTATTTTATAGTACTTATGAAGCACAAGTAATAACGGGTTATCCATTTAGTGGTTTCAAAATTGCTGACCTGGCAAGGCTGTCAGCTGTTATATATCTGTCATCTAATATGTTATTTATTAGAAAAAATTTTGCCTATATGCATCATTTTACGACCAAAAAATGCGTAAAAATAATTAAAACTTACTAAAAAACTGGTGGTGTAAATGTGGCCACCTCTTGACCATTACGGACTGATAACGGTTGTCATAATTAACCTATTGTACAAGCAATCGGCAAGATTAGAAAGAAATGCGTTATATGCATGTGCATCAACGCAATGAGTGGATTGTTGAAAATATCGTGCCTGTTAGTGAAAGTGTATCGTTCTTTGCAATTGGACCTGTCTTACTGTTGATTATGGCATATTTTGCATTTAAATTGATGCTTTTATTCATATAAAGTCCAACTCAGGTAAAAATTAAAGACAGCTGACCGTTCACATGCTGATCCAATGATGATTCTTTGATTAAAATCTTCAAACCGATGAATCTCATTTCTCACTCGGTAGTTACCTCAACAAGAAAAGTTGTCGCATATGGGGCTCGGAGAACCCGTAAGTGATTGTTAAAAAACCATTGCATCCAGAAAAAGTGACTGTTCGGTACACATTATGGGCTGGATGTTATCAATTGAAAGCGCTATGGCCGTATCATAACCGACTCTTTTTGGTATGCAGAGACAGTGTCTACGCGGACAACCTCTAAACGTTAGAGCATTTGAATAGCAACGTTTGTCAAATTATCGCTGAGATACTGCCCCAAATGTGCAAAAAGTGGTTTAAAACTACCTCAAAAGGATCCACTGCTGTATCCAATCAAAAGGCGTTTATTTAAATGACATTGTTATTTGTACGTAATGGCGAAATCTAAGCATAATAATTAAAAACAAAACTTTTATCAAAATTATCTCAAAATGTGTGTTTGAAATCAAAAAGTGTATAGCCCTACATAATTTCTTATCTAGAAGCTTTCTTGATGATCTCCACTTCAATATGTATAAGGAATTTGAATCTATTTTAAAGTTTTTGTTGTTATCCTTCAATCACTTTACGAAAGTTAGAAAAAAATTTATTTCCATAATTAAATAGGGATCAAAGCGTTCAATATATTTTTCCAACATATTTAAATCCAACTTTTTACAAATCCAAAGCTTAATATATCAGAGGACTTTCCTCTTATTATAGTCACTAAGAAAACCCAAATATCCATCCAGGCTACATTCCCCTCTAATAACGTGTTGCAAATGCTACAACTTTTTTAACAGGCCAAACCAAAAAGAAAAAACCTTAAAACAATTTACTTTAGAGCAAAATGTAAGCAGCTCTTTTCTCTTTTCAACTTATGCGTATTTAAAATAAATAAGTATAAAACCTTGGATAAGGGAAGTTTGCTTTATTCGATGTTATTGTCAGTATTAAAAGAAATTTAACACACGCCTTCTCATTTCACACCTTATCAGAGATTGACAAAAAAAAAAGAAAAAAAAAATAAAATAAACACCGTGTTTTAAAAAGTAATTGTATGAACAAAATTGAAAAGGTGTCAAGATTTGGCACAAAGTAAAAGAATACCCATACAATTTTATCAGCAGCTTTAAGCTTGAAGGTTAATTTTTTTCATCGGATAAGCATTTCTATTGAATTTAAATGTAAAATGTAAATCTGTATAAAACTATATGTTTTTTAATTGTAATGGTTAAAGCAGATTTTGTTCTTTGGAAAACATTTAAATCTGTTAATCCTATTTAGTTTCGAAAAAAAAACAGAAAATGTAAAATTGTTCATGTTTCAAAAGCCTGTCAGTAGGGGATGTGTTTTAAGTACTGAAAGTTCTTTTAAATTTAAAATGTATAAAATTATAACGAAAAGTAAATGTTGTACAATAATATGGAAAGCGTCGTAAGGATTTTGGTTTAAACTTTAAAAAACGTGACAAAAAATTAGCAGAAGGCAGCTTTGACTAAAGGACTATATTCATTTAAGGATAAATATTTTGAAACCACATACGACTTTGCGCACTTTTTCAAAAAGAAACTTTAATTGGTACATTGAATTTAATGAATTCAACACAACCAAGCATGAGTCCGACTGAAACATGATGAGATCCACAGGCTTCCTATCGAATGCAGATTGTTGAGTAGTGTTTAGCCCAACTGCGCATATATTTTTGCAAGTTTCATTCGTCTTGGAGAGCTTTTTTTCGTGTGTTTTTAACACAATATTGAAGGCCTTAAATATATAATGGGTAATGGTGGACTGATGAAGTCACATAAGCACCAATAAAAACAAAGTATATAGATGAGCCTAAACGTAATTAATTGGATAATTAGCTCGAATATTTTTTTAAATTAAATTACTTTACAAAATTCTTACTTTATTCCAAAATTACAAAGTCGGCAAAGAAATATATACTTGTACCGATATCTTATATAAAGCTTTATGATAAATAGAAATATTAAACCTTGCAGCCATTATATTTTAGTTGCTTGAAATGTTCAGCAGCCTTAATAAATATGTATAATCTTCCTAATCGTAAATTGAAGTGGATTTTTTGTTCCTTATTTGAAAAAGACTTAAAAATAATCCTGAAAACCGTATATATATATATATATATATATATATATATATATATATATATATATATATATATATTTATGTGTATATATATATATATATATATATATATATATATATATATATATATATATATATATATATTTATATTGAAAAAATGTTTGTTGTGGCTTTAGCTCTTCATATGCCGACATTTCATTGGTTGCTAAAACCAAATCGTCAGTGAAGTTTAAGCAGTTTGATAACATTCAACCTCGTATGTTTATGCCACATAAAACAAATACAATATGAGAATTTCAATATTGCATATGAATTACAACAAATACATAATCATAGTAGGCTTAGAATGTTTTTATACAAACAACACAACAAACAATTATACTCAACGTGAGTCTATTTTATTTTTCTCTCAACACCCATACAATTAAACGCCCGTTGGTCGTTAATGATTGTATTCAGTTAGGCAAATGAAAAATAAAATCTTTATTGTAAATACTTAATATTGAAATTTATTATTCGGGAGAATATCCCGACCAATCGTTAGAAACAATTAGTTTTTTTGCAAAATGCATTGAAAAAATGTTTGTTGTGGCTTTAGCTCTTCATATGCCGACATTTCATTGGTTGCTAAAACCAAATCGTCAGTGAAGTTTAAGCAGTTTGATAACATTCAACCTCGTATGTTTATGCCACATAAAACAAATACAATATGAGAATTTCAATATTGCATATGAATTACAACAAATACATAATCATAGTAGGCTTAGAATGTTTTTATACAAACAACACAACAAACAATTATACTCAACGTGAGTCTATTTTATTTTTCTCTCAACACCCATACAATTAAACGCCCGTTGGTCGTTAATGATTG